>JAMXDE010000025.1:600000-906956 GCA_026770025.1 Craspedostauros australis
CCAGTACCAACACGGCACCGCGGACAGCAGCAGCAGCAGCAGCAGGTGCTCCATCACAGCACCAAGAAACGGTGCATGGCTGCTGCGCCTACTCAGAACCTCAAACACACATGGTGGACCCACGCCAGGCAGTGCTGTATCTTCCAGACCGCGTTCCTGATCCCAGAGGACGGATACGCCGAGGATTTCTCGCATCTGCAGTACGCCATCACATGCATGTTCAATCTCGGTTTGTGCCACCACCTCTTGGCCGTCCAGGAATGTTCGCAACAACACAGCAGCCTACGCACCTCCAAGCGCCTCTACGAACTGGTGTACAACCTCCTGACAGAGCCTCAGGTGGCGACAAGCGATGTGCGCAACATCTTCCCCCTGGCGATCCTCGACAACTTGGGTCAGGTGCATTGACTGGATGGAAATCAAACCCAATCGAATCATTACTTTGAGCAACTACTGTTGACGTTGATGTTCATCGTGGAGTACACAGACTGCACTGAAGGCCTGGGCGGGTTCTTCTCGAATGTGATGGATCTCATGCTGCGAGATCCATTGACGGCACGGGCGGCTTAGCCACTGCAGCACATGCGATCTGCTTTGCACACAAATCAGGGAACTGCATCAGCATCACAGTGCACGGTGCAGATATAGATATATATGTAAACAATAGAGCAGTCCGAGTCAATGGTTTTCACAAGCAGCGAGAGCATGCATGGAGTACGCGAATGAGTGAAGTCTACGAGCAGTACATGGAGTAGTGGACTGTGCTCTTAGTGTACGAGTATGTAACATATTATAGGAGCTGCACTAGCACATCACAACATAGCATAGTATAGCATACGAGCATTGCGTGGTGTGTATCGTTGCGCTCTGCTCTATTCTACTCTGCTCCACCAATACATGACGATCGTGCTAGTGGCAGTGCCGTCGGCAGGGCACGAGCAGAGATGAATGATCGGAGGATGCATCGTTGGTGCTCCAGTGACGAGTACAGACGCGTGGACTTGACGGCAGCAAAGATCGCGAGGGTTGCACATGTGTGATGAAAAGGAAGTGGAGTTCTGGCATGGTATGATGTGGTACAGATGTACGAGTGCGGTACCAACAAAGAGGAGCCTTTGCCATTCGATTGGTTTGTGCAACACACACCGATTGTGCTGGCGCTCCGATCGACGCAGTTGAGGCCTTGGAGCGTTTTTTGTGTGTGGTTCGGCTGGAATTTTTCCGACCAGAGCGGCACAACACAACGCGGTGGCTCCACAACGCACACCATTCACGACACAAAAATAACGGTCCTCGTCACAAAAATCACACCACTCATCACAAAACACAAAAAAACTCAAACACAACACATCACATCACATCACATCACAATCCTCCATGCCATCAAGCAGACGATGCGCACACAACCATTCGAACCACAGGTGTGTCTAAAACATATAATACTACTACTTCGACTTGCATTTACATCTCTGCTGTGTTGGTATCCTGCTCTGCCTTGCTGTGATGCTCGGTCTTGCCAACGAACATGGCCACATGAATGTATTCATGGTGGGTGCTGCTTCGGTCTTGCTGTTGTTGTTGTTGTTGTGAGGCTCAATGATCTCGGCTTTGCTCTTGCTGGGCGTCTTCTTCTTCTTGCCTTTCTTCTGTTGCTCAGCCTCCTTGTTGGCTTTGGTGGTCACAACGATTTGCTTCTCCAGCAACGGAATGAGGCTGCTGGTTGTTCGCAGGTTCGTTTTCAGGCACTGCAGTCCACTGACAGCCATCACCTTGAGCGCATAATTGTACATACCTTTGATGTCAGGCTTGGCGTATTTGAAGCCAGCTGATTTGCCTTTGTTGCCTGTTGCAGCTGGTTTCTTGGTGGTTGCGTTGGTTGCCTCCTCCTCCTCCAACACGAAGTCCGTGTGAGACACGGTAACGCCGATCTTGTTGCCATCCTCATCAGTTTCAGTGAATGTTTGTTTCCGCACATTCATGCTCAGTCCCTTGCGCTCCATCACAAATTTGTCACCTCCTTTCGCAGCACAAATTGCGTAGGCGATCTGATGGTGGCGAACATACGCACTCGCCAGCTTGTCCAGCCCAAATTGCTCCCAACAGGTTCCACAAGCGCCCCACAACGCATCAGTGGTGAACATGCGACTCCCGTTGTGCTTACCTTGATATGCTGACACGTGTTTCGACATTGCTGGGAATATCGCATCGTCTTTCACATTCGTGATGGGAGAATTTGGTGGTTGCAGTCGTAAGTGCCATCCGCAACTGTCAAACTCCTCATTGATGAACCTGAGTAGTTCCGCGTCTCTGTGTGGCCCCGCGCCATCCATCTGGTACCGAATCACCACGTTTTTTCCCGTCTCGGCCTTGATTTTGCTGGCGAGCGAATCCAGTGCGGGGATTTCTGTTTCGCGGAAGAATTTCTTGAGGCTGTACTTCGGCTTGGGCTTATCAGGCGCACCAACTGATTCCTTGCTGCCCGTGATCTCCAGTGCTTGGAAGTACAGTTCACCCTTCACACGAGAGATTTTGTTGGGATCAGGAAGGTGTTTGTACTTGGTTGGCGAGACCCAAGTTCGCTTGTACGTATTCTTCTGCGCTGGGACCATGCGCCCAACACGTTCAAAGCTGACCCGATACGCCTTTCCTCCTTGCGCAAAGGAGTTACCTGTTGGTGCGAACGCTGTTGATGCAATCACCATGGTCTTTTCAATGTGGCACTTGTGGTGCACAGGGTGGTCGATAGGCTTAACTCCCATCTGGGGCACATGTTTGAGGTTGCGCCAAGCGACAATAGAGTAGAACCACTTTTCGTCCATGTGGACAACAACAACTTGCGTATTCGGGAACAGCTGCGCTGATTCCCAGAACACACAGAAGTCCTTGGCCCAGATCTCGCGCTTCATCTTCGTGGTGCCATTGATCAGAGGGAGCATTGTTGTAGAGCGGTATTCGCTGCCCTCCAAACCCATCACGTACGTTCGAATGGTCTCTGCGCTAACACATTCAACATTGCCCCTTCCTGCTAGTTCGTGTGCAATATCGTCCCACGAGAGTGCGCCACCGCATTGTCGCATCACATCCTGGAGGTTGTATTGGAGGAATGGACCGCGCTCCAACCACAAATCGGACAGGGCTTTCGCAGATGCCAGCTCCTCAGGCAAAGCAGAAGCAAATGCAGATGAGATGTTGTCAGACTTCAACCGTTGTTGTGGATGTTTCAGCCTCAACTGCTTAGCGAAGGCAGCGCGTGGCGTGAAGCATTGTTGTTGTTTCTGGGAGCTGGTGAAGATGCTCCTGCCTGTGTCGCTGCGCTTCTTCCGTTCGAAGTTGTTCTGTTGGAACTTTTGGATGTTGCTGGCGACAGTAGAAGTGCCAATATCCCAAGCATGGGCGATCAATTTTGCATTGGCTGGGATCCCACCCAAATTGAAGTAGAGAACGATGTAGTTGTGCTTTTCTTGCCTATCAAGTTGTTTCTTGCTATTGGTGGTCTTAGTGTTGCTACGCCCTCCATCCTTTCGCAACCATCCTTTCGTTGTTGGACCTTTCTTCATCTGCTTCTTGAGATGGGCGATTGCCATTTCTTTCTGTTGACGTGAGACCTCCAGAAAAGCAGCAATTTTGGCTTCTTGCGATTCCATGGTAGTTGGGGATGGTGTGGGGGGCTCAGCCTTGTTGTTGGCACGCGTGGCAGCGACGGAGTGATGCTGGGGAGAAAGGAGGGAAGGCTTAGCAAGGCCACCAGCGTTTGGAGTCCGTGCGAAGGTAGCAAGGCTGTGTGGCGCGCACAGATCCTCACGAACGATGTACATGTGCCCTCTGGACATCACTGGGGTCACCATGACCATCTCCACCTCTCCTGGTGCAAGAGGCCCATCACGTTTGACGGTAGCGCCCTCAACAGTCAGCTTCATCAGCGACTGGACATGGCACACACCGAGGTCATGAACCCTGCCACGTGAGTCCGTGTGGGATGACACCTTCACACAGTCACCAGCGAGCATCATGCTTGCAAGGTGAAGAGTACAGTGATTGCAGGATGATGTGAACTTTGTTGATGGAGGCTGCAGTTGAGTTGAAAGACGCGTCGCAACACACACCAGAAACACAATGACAGCAACGCAGCGCACCGCATCATCAGCCATCGCAGCACAGCACGGCGCAGCGCATCACAGAGGACATGGGCAACATTGGATGGTCAGAAGGTGCATCGTATCGTCCACTCTCTCCGATGTGGAGGGTCACAGTCATTCTACATTGTTGTAAAAGCAAGGGCTACAAGCAGCAGAGAATCAACAGCCGGTCGTCCCAGATGCGCAATGTTTCCGTTGTCCATTTTGTGAGGTCAGTTTTGTTGTTGTGGAATGGAGGTGCAATTCGGGACTCGAAAAGTGCTCTCATTGGTTGGCACATTCGGCAGAATTGTGGTTAATCTCCATGGCCCCCAACAGCAAAAACTGTTTGAGAACACCAAACACAACACAACAACACGACAATGGAGAAACACAACAAAACTCCTCAAGCGCCGTCGAACGGCATCATCGTCACTGCCACAACCAGCGGTCCAGTGCAAGATCTGAGCGCATAGGCGGAACCGCCATGTAAAGCTTGGTGGATGAGCGAGAGGGGGATGCCATCGTGGTTGATTTGGGGCCGTCGCAGGCCCACGCGCAAACGATACGATTCGGAGGAACATCAGCTCGTTGGATATGGTCTCTGCCTGGAATGCACAGGCCATTCCAACGACCATGGATGGGCAAGACGTATCCAAGAGGATACGGTGAAGATGCACACGAAGTTTGAGGGTCGGGGGTGGCCTGGAAGGTGCCCTCCGCAAGAAGCAAGTGGCGGGCAAGAGTTTTTTGGTGGGTGGCGGCGGACACATCACGTGACTTGGGTGGTGATGGGCGCCATTGACAAGTCACCCAGATCGCCAAGCTACCCATCGCAGATGTGTTCAGAATCAAATCAGGAACAAGAATATGGAGGATATTCCGAGTAGGATTGTCTGGAAGAGGCTGCAGCCTGGGATGCACACAAAATGGTGTTTTTGGGGTGTCGCAAAAACTCCATGTTGGCGTCAGCCCATGGAGATGTACCTTTGGAGGTATGAACGCCCCAACCATTTTGAACACATCAGTGTGTCGCCAGAGAACGTGGGAACGCATGAGGGGCATGTGAAGAAGCTGCAAGGGTCCTATCGACGAGATACGGATCCAAATCCAAACGGCATGCGCGTCGGAATCGGGTGTTCGAAATTTCTGCGTTTCAGTGCAGGGACAGTTTGGAGTGTGAAATGCACATTGGACTCGGAGCGCTTCATGGAGTGGATAGATGGGGGGTATCCGGAGCCAGTGTGGTGCGCAGATTGTGAAAATGCCAGGGATGATAATGATGATCATGGGTGGTGAAGGTAGGGCAGCATGATGCCATCGAGAATTTTTCGCACCCACCACCTGACACACAGCAAGCCAAAACGACATTAAAAATAAAGTTCATACAAATTTAACTTCGATATTCAGAATAAGCGATAGCCAAGCGTTCGAATGCACTGTCTATTTTAAATTTTAAACCATATGGTGTCGAGATATAACATCATAAGCAGTTGTTTGGATGGTTTTGGGTGTGCTCTATTTTAGTCTACTTTATCACGACTCATCACGAGTAAAACTCCACAACTAGTGTTATCGTGAACAGTTTACGGTTTGGCGCAGGTCGTACTCTACTCTACTCTACTGGGAAACGGTTGACATGTGTATTTCGCAGCTAAATAAATGTTTTTTGTCATTGTCGCAAGGACGCGCCTGTCAACAGTCCGGCCATTGTGATTGGTCAGGCACCAAAACGACCTGGTTAGTGAACTTTGGCCCCAAAAACGACCTGGTCAGGGACACCCGGCAAATCCAATGACACCGCCATTCGACTAATACGACTATTCCTTCATGACGTCATTGTTTTTGGTGACATTCGGTCACTTTGAGAACCTTCAACATCAGGACATAACGACGTCAACAAGCCAGTGGTTCGTGCATCCCAAGCAAATGCATTGGGCATACTTCGGACAAATAAAATATCAAAATGGCGTCAACAGCAAGCCTTGTCGAGTCCCGCCAAGACACAAGAGTTAACGTTAATGTAACGTTTGAGGCCAATATATTTCGCATGATGCAATTGTGATGCAGCTGAGGCCAAAATAAGTCGCATAATGCAATTGTGATGCAGTTGAGGTCAAAATAAGTCGCATGATGCAATTGTGATGCAGCTGAGGTCAAAATAAGTCGCATGATGCAAAAGAAAGTCGCATGCGAACACCACTCGTGACCAAACATTGTGACGAGAAGCCGGTTTCGTCAATCAGACCGCACGAACAGAACAGGGGAGGAGTTCGTTTTTGTCGATGTTCTCTGTTTCTAATCCGTTATCGTGATGAAGCGATCGCCTGCGAATTTGTTTCATCAGCGAATTCCGGACGGCAGAACAGGACTGCCGACAAATAGTCAGGTGGTGCGCTGATTGAATTGATCCCAAGACGCTCAGCTGCCCAACGCACAACCCGCAGATCGCATTCGGTGCACCAACGATAACACCAGTCGCAGAGTTTTGGCCGCTTGTTGCCGCTGGTTTGCTTGGTTTTGGGAGAAGCGGCGATTGCATCTTTAGAGCTATTCCGTGTTGCCTCTCTCCGATCCGTCTTCTACGTCACATAGCACAGATTCCACGTCATGCAAAACCACTCACAACACAGCGAGTGAAATCGTCCAACAGCGCGCGACTCTTCTTCCGCAACTCAGTGAGGTGGCCGCGCAGCACACACCAGTAGTGCCGCAACACGAGGAGGACGGGCGCAAGGTGCCTTGTACCATCCACTCTTTCCTCTGTGGGACCGTCACAGTCTGAGCAGAGAAACAAGAGAAGCTCGTTCGAGATGCAGAGTGTTTCCTGTGTCCACTTTGTGAGGAGAATTTTGTTGCCTCTGTTGTGTTGTTGTGGAATGGATTCGAAATTCGGGACTCGCAAAGTGTTCTCATTTTTGACAACATTTGATGGAATTGTGGTTAATCTCCATGGCCCCCAATAGCAAAAACTAGTTGAGAACACCAAACTCAACACAACAACACGACAATGGAGAGTCACAACAAACTCCTCAAGTGCTGTTGATTAGCATTGATGGCAATGCCACAACCAGCGATCCATTGCAACATCTGAGCATATAGATGGGACCGCTATGCAAAGCTTGGTGGATGAGCAAGATTGGGCTGCCAGAATGGTTGTTTTTTGACAGTGACAGGCCCACGTGCAAACAACATGATTTAGAGGAAAATATGCTTGTTGGATATGGTCTCTGCCTGGAATGCACAGGCCATTCCACCATCCATGGATGGGCAAGCCGCATCAAAGAGGAAGAGATGAAGGTGACCACACAGTTTGAGGCTTGGAGGTGGCCTGGATGCTCCGGAGGGCAAGAGTTTTTTGGTAGGTGGCAGTGAACACATCATGTGACTTTGGTGGTGATGGGGGCCATGTACAAGTCTCCCAAATCGCCAAGCCACCCATCAAAGATGTGTTCGAAAATCAACTGAAGATGGCCATGGCATAGTATTCTCCACACATGTTGTCTGGAAGAGGCTGCAGCCTGGGATGCACATGAAAGGGTTGTTTTTAGTGGTCGAAACACATGATGGCCTTGTCATACTGAGGTGTACCATCAAGGGCATGGGTGCCCCACCCATTATGAATGCATCATTGAGTCACCAGGGAATGTGTAAATGTATGAGGGGCACGTGGAAGGGCTGCAGGGATCCTATCGACAAGATACAGATCTGAGTACGAATGACATCCACATCAAAATCAGGTTTTCAATATTGCTGCGTTTCAGTGCAGGGCGACATTGGAGTATGAGATGCGGTTATGCATGGAGGAGCTTCATGGAGTAGATGTATTGGGTATATGGAGCCAGTGTGGTGTGCAGATTGCAAAAATGCCAGGATGATGATGATCATGGGTGCTGAAAGGAGGGCAGCAGGGTGCCATCGAGAATTTTTTGGCATCCACCACATGACAGACACCAAGCCAAAACGATGTTAAACATAAAACTAATAGTAGTTCAACTTCAATATTCAGAATCGCTGATAGACAGGTTTCCGAATGCTGTTGCACACCTGTCCATGGTGATGCAACACTATGAACAGGACACGGAGACCGGCCGATTGCTACGCGCCTCGCTCTGGCATCTCGAACTATGGACCGGACTGCCAGGATGGCTGCAGCAACACGAGCGCAAGTGGAAGACTTGGACAGCCATGTCATGGTGGCACAACACGTTCCGCACCGCCACTCAACTTGGAATCACCATGACCAACCAAACACATGCTACAGGAATGCCGTGTCGCTGCGACGAGACGATTATGCACCTCGCCATCCAAGCTGGAGTCCCCACAAAAGACCCTGGGACTTGCCAATGTTGCCTGCCTCCAGCTCAGGGCCCTCTGGCTGTCTGACATCACCACAGCCTGCGGCACACAAATCATGCCCGACATCCTCCGGAGAATAGGATTGCCCACGGGCACAACCAAGTGGCCTAAGACCGGACCAGTGACTTGGACAGCATGGGAAGCATGGGAACAAGTGCTGGCGACACTGGTGGCAGCGAACTGGCCAGGCTGGTATGTGAAAGTCCAGCTTGGGCTATGATACCAAGCCTCTCCCCGGCGCGCCGCCCAGCTACTTAATGGCACTGTCAATTTGCCAGGACAGCACAATGCCTCCAGCCTGCGCTGTGCGCCTCCAACTCACGTGGTTGATCGAGCTACCTGACGGTTGGGAGACACCACTATGGCATCTGGCAGCATTCTTGCTGAACACAGGCCAACCACCATCCAGGACTGGCTACGCCTCAAAGGCCCGGCGGCCACAGCCATGTTGCCAACACTCCACATCCATGGTGACATCCGCCAGATCGTTCAGGCGATCACAACCGCGACATGTGCAGCCTGCAGCAACGCATCCGCAAAGCACAACAAAGGCGCTGCCGCCACCGTCATCCAGAGTGCGGTTGGCAATAGTTCCCACCAAATCGTTGCAACCTCTGCCGTCCCCACAGGGTCCCACTCAACAGACTCCAACAGGGCAGAGCTCGCAGGGGTACTCATGTCCAAATGGGTTGTAACCTCAGTTACGGAATGAGCAGGGGTGACAGGGCCAGCCACCATCGCGTGCGCCAATGACAGAGCCCTCAAGTCAATTTACTCCTCAGAATGGCCCGACCTAAGACAACCTGACCATGATCTGCGGGCTGAGATTGTCTGCCAGCTCCATCAATTGGGAGTTCAATCCCGTCAGCAAGAAGTTCGAGGCCATGCAGACGCCTCCAGCCGACATCATACAGAGTGGGAGGTCATGAATGTTGCGGCCGACGCCTACGCAGGCCAGCAGTGGGAACGTTCACAACAAGCCAGATGGGACCATACCGTCCACCAGTTCAGACCAGAGGGTGGACCCTGCACGCTGGGTCCATCAACATCACCAATCTCGGCTACTGGACTGTCCAAGGTGCGCTTGAAAGCATCGGTATTCGCCACAAGTGGTGCAGTTGGTGGGGGTCAGCGCATCCCAGGGAGGTGGACTGGACGCCTATGGAGGCCAACTCGCGACGCTGGAAGGGCGGCAAACGACGCACCCTCATCAAGTTGATGACTGGCACCGGTGCAAGTGGCAAAAACATGCAGCAACGGCAGCAGGAGGCCTCTAACATGTGCCCCTTCTGCGGCCAGCCAAGTCATCTGGTCCAAGGCGATCCTCAAAGCGCGGTCAATCGTGCGACCGCCCACTACTCCTCCCCCTGTCGCCCAACTGCTGTGCACTGCTCTCGTCCGAACATCCACTGGCAGCATTCCCCATTGGGCATCCAAGACTCTCCCACCAAGTGCATCCAGCTCCAACAAGCAATGGTTGGGTGGGCTTCGGCCTGGCAGGAGCACGCACCTCCCGTGGCCCAGCATCGCCGCAGGCACGCACCCAAACAGCTCTGCGACTGGCAAGCAAGTGTGACCAACCTTCTTTGGCGCACTGTACTGGAACAATGGAGAGATCGCAATGAAGCGAAAGCTGCGCAGCTGGCCGGCAACATGGTCACACTGCTACAACGCCAGGCACACCAGATTCGGTCCATGCAACAGGCAGACATCCTGTCCGTGCTAAGACCCCTCTGGGAGCACCCGCCCCCTACAACAAACCGCTGCGCTTTCTGACTTGGTTCAAGCCATCCGAACCGGTCTTGGTGATGCTGGCCCTCCTACCCCGACAGTGCTCACCAACTGGATGCTCAAACTCCACTGGCGTTCGCCCACGGAGCCTAGCCCCACGTCTCACCACCATACGGCAACTCCCAACCGCGACCCGACGATGCCACCTCACACACAGCATAACCACTCTCATGAATTCACTCCGTTCCCGCAGCATGTCATCACGTTGAATGAACGAGGCGGAATAAAAGCGCCCTCAGTGCATTACGTAACAGTTATATTCCATGTGGTATAAAAATAGACAGGTTTCCGAATGCACGATATATTCTCAATTGTGAACGATGTGTTGTTGAGATATAACATCAAAAGCAGTTGTTTGGATGGTTTTGGGTGACCAGAGTATGCCTTTTTCGGTGCACAACAGTTCAAGCAGCACGTATATCAGGAGGAGAAGCTGCAGAGGTTCAAAAATCATCTCGTAATGCAGCGAAACAAGGCAGAACACATGACCAAAAATGAGAAACATCCAGTAGTAGATAATAGTAGTTGTATATTCGTTAGACTTGGCCTAGTTTAATTGTAGGCTAACATGTCGCACGTTTTCCTCACGAACCGAAATTGTGTCGTGTTCACGCAATCGGACCTGTGTTGTTGCTTGTTGTTGTTCGTTTCGTTTGGCGCGTTCTCACCCAAACGAAAGACGCTGCGAACATCGCAATACAACCGCCTACCCAGATGCTTGTGGCGAATACCAAACAACGCGCGGCAAATCAAGACGCAGCAACTCGGCTTCATTGGAACAAAAGACAAATTCTCAACAGACACAACAAAGGAGGCATCATCATAACTCAAGTAACAACACAACTATGGATTAACACATATAATAGAAAGAACTGATTCGAGTGAAGCATAAGAAGAGTAGAGTCGAGCATTGTGGTTTGTGGAGCGAGCTTGATTTTGTGTGGTGGCGTGCTGTGTGTTGTTTGTGATTCTGTGGATGATTCGGCGACACACCGAAAGTGCGGACAGTCCTGGCGCAAAGAGCGAACACACAGAGTTGTGAACGCCACCACGACGAGTGTTGTCACCAAGCAAAACGGGTCTCAGCAGCAAACACGCAACGGGACTCAAAACACGACGAGCTCGGACCTGCCCCAACACGGACCTCGCCGACCGTCCTGCGGTCACCCGCGACGACAAAGTGTGCGCAGTTTCACCGTGCGCGTCTGGAACAACTCCGAACACAACGCGAGCATGCCGGTCATGTGACGGTTGCATCAAGGTTAATGTTCTGTCGTAGCATGTAATCATGAGTCCCGTAAAGACATTATATGTAACGTTGTAGTAACGTTTGAGGTCAAAATATTTCGCATGATGCAATTGATATTCAGCTGAGGTCAAAATAAGTCGCATGATGCAATTGTGATGCAGTTGAGGTCAATATATTTCGCATGATGCAATTGTGAGGCAGCTGAGGTCAAAATAAGTCGCATGATGCAGAAAAAAGTCGCACAACAAGTTTCACACGACTCATCGTGACTGACGCTGCATTCAAACAGAGTAGGTCATTTCGGAGAATTTCAACGGGGTGGCGTTAAGTAGAAGAACGAAATACGACTAGAGGACATTGTTGGAACGTGAAAGAAGAGTTTGGAACGAAAGGCACTCGAAGTTCCGTGAATTGGGACGGAATTTCGATTTAGTGCTTTATTTAGTCCGATTGGTCGAATGGACTGCTCTGACCATGTTTTGCCGGGTGTCCCAGTGAATTTGCTCAATTTGTGTCACATTTCGCGTGATTGGAGAGACTATTCCAGTACCATGTGGGCTAAAATGTGTCGGCATCAACTTTTCACGATGGTCCCAAGTCGAACAAGACAAACAGAAAGGAAGGGAAAGAGAGAAACGGCACGACTGGATGTGGGTGTCTGGGTGAAGTCGGGAGGAACAACATCATCAAACACGACAACATCACCAACAGCAGCAACAGCAGCACCACCACCACCACCAACAACAACAGGAACAACAACAAGAGGCGTGTGTGCGTTGGTTGGCTGCTTTTTGTGCTCACAATCACAACCGCGATCATCACCATCAAAAGCGCACCAACACTTGCACTGATCGAGACAGCACCACAACAACAACATGGATGATTCGAGAAACAACGAGAGTCCCAGACTTGGGAAGCGGATGAAGAGCTGCCACGCACCTGTGGCAATTGGTGAAGATCGAGGCAGGGCTGTGGCGGATACTGTCCATCCGGTTCCCGCCAACGGCGACACTAACCTCATGGCCGCAGCTGCAGAAGCTTCAGAAGCTGCGGTGCGTCTCGCCGTCGATGCTGCCAGGGCCGGCAGACGCAGCACCAGCATGGACGCGCCGGTGCGCGTGTCGATGGATGAGTGGAAGTTGTTCATGCGGAATGCCAAGCGGTTGCCGTGTCTGCTCGAGTCCATGAAACAGCACGAGATGGCGCAGATTGGTGACAGCATCATGATCAGCCGCAAGGAGACGCCGTGCATCGGCGAATACTGGGAGAGGTTCCTGCAGACGGACGTTGTTTCCGTCTTCGTGCGAAAGACCATCGCGGTCGGTGACATGCCCATCGCGGATGACGTGAAGCGATACCTCGAGGACATCAACGCCCTCCTCGTCGCGTACAACAACAACGACACCAAGCGCGCCTTCTTCAAGCTGTCGCTGAATCTGCTTCCTTTCGTCAACAACGCCAACCTCAACAGCATCGCCCTCACCAACATCCAGCAAATCGATGTACAATGCAGCATCGTCGTCGCCCACAGCGCGAAGCAGATCCGTCTCGCCAACTGCACGTTCGTGGATCATGGCAAGGCCCTGTGCCAGCACCTCATCAAGGCCGGCCGCGATGTGGAGACCCTGGACATTTCCAGATGCCCCAAGATCTACTACCGCAACAAGGTGCTGGAGCTTTCCAAGATCCGCAGCTTCCGTCTCGGCCACATCCCCATCGCGATGGGCTGGATGGAAAGCGCCGCCAAGAACCGGCACATTCGCAAACTCGTCATCGCCGGTGTCACCATTCGCAATGCTCGAGACTACGAGAGGACGCAGGCTCTCATCGCCACCACGAGTGCTCGCGAGCTGCGATTCTTCCACTGGTGTTTTCATGCAAGCCACGACGAGGAGAACTGGATCCTGCAAGCGCTGCAACGCAACCACAATATCGAGTCTCTCAACCTTGTCGCAGCCATGACGCAATATGACTGGCAGCGCGATATCGACCCTGTCCTGCGGCGCAACAAGCAACGCAACAAATGGCTGGATACCGTCCCGCACACGTCGCGCGATGACAATTGTCTTGCTGTGTTCGTCAAGGCGTTGCAACGCCATTCCGCACTGCGAGATGATTCGGAATACATCTTCGAGTCCTTGCGCAATGGCCATTTGCAGTTTCATGTGCTGGCATCCAGCAGACAGCGAATTGTGGGCAAGCAGCAGTAGCAAGAGCAACAGAAACATCCGTGACGGAGCAGCAATAGCAACGAAGGCGATCATAACAATAGATGGTATCATATCATATCATAGTTCAGACCGGCGTCCGCGACCAAGCCACCATACAAGTACTACTTTATGGTAAGATACCATTGATGAGAGTGTCGAGAACGCATTGTCGGCAAGGCAAGATTGACGCAAGTTGAAGGCGGAGCGGTTCGAACTGCTCGATACGTGTGCATCGTCCTGTTCCATGAATTCCACCCTTGGTGGACACAATCACGAACGTCACAAGAATCAAGTCGAAGGGGCAGTGATTGTGAGGCAACAGAGCACCAATGGATCGTGCGATGCATTAAAGTAGACCTCCCACAGAACAAAGAGGCACGAACGGACGCCCGAACTCGTTCTCTCCTCCCCAGCTTCCGCTCCGCAATCATCATCATTTCCTCTGTGATCCTCAGTCATTCACCTGCTGGCACCCACGGCCGGACTATTTTGAGCGCTTCCATGCACAACACGAGGATCGTCGTCATCGTCAACGTGGTGCTGCCAACGTCGGCTGCCACAAGATACCCTCGATGCCACCGTTCAACCACCAAAACGAGTTGCACGGATTTCGTTCCAAACAAGACTTGCATCAGCGTTCTCATCAAAGAACTGGTTCCAGTAAGAATTCCGAACTTGGCAATTCCCATCACTGGAAGAATTCTGATTGGATGGATCGTGTCGCATCTGCAACAACCAGAATTCGAATTCGCCCTTGAGAAGAAACGATGACGTGTAACAACCAATCAACGCATCCCCAGAAAATGATCAGTTGGTCGTTGTCACAACGGAAGACACAAACCATCCGCGCCTCATCACAAAATGAAGGAGGCCACGCAAACATGAAGAACCAGAAGAAGAAGAATGAAGCACCATCCATCACGTGTGTGGAGATGAGACAGAAGAAGAAAAGAGGAGAGACTGACCTCCGATGATGAGCACAAAACCGCAAGAGACGAGCAAACAATCGTCATTCTCTTTTCAAAACAACAGTAGTAGCAGCAGCAGCAGGTCCAGCAGCAACATCCATCGAAATCGGCATCCCAGTGGTTCGATTTATCGCACAATACGCAAGCAGAGCGCTCGCAAAACGGTTTTTAACTCCGTCCCATCACACGCTGCGATCACGAAGCACCACATTGTGCATCTGTTGTTCTGTGCAACGACTCTTCTGTGCTCATAACTTTCAGATCGCATCACTCAACACAAGCCACAACAACAAGCAACACCAACCAACACCATCATCCATCTATAACCCTTGATCACAATGGTCCGATTCCAAAGCATCGGCTGCGCCATCGCGCTGGCAGCATCGTCCTCGTTGGTCACCTTCACGGCCGCATTTGTGCCACACGCGCAGCCGTTTGGTTTGCATGCCTCCACCAACCAAAAGAGATCAATAAGGCTCAACCTCGCCGGACGCCAACCCAAGGAGGACAACAACCTCTCGACGGTCGATTCGTGGGAGCCCACGTCGTGCGAACCCGATGAAGCACGCCTCATCGTCATCCAGATCACCGATGTCTACACGCTCGAGAACTTTGCGTCGCTCAAGACCATGATCGAAGACATCAAGGCCAAATCGCAAGGTGCCAAGGTCGTCTCCATGTTGACGGGAGACTTCCTCGCACCGTACCTGCTGTCGTCGGTCGATCGCGGTGCTGGCATGATGAAGGCGCTGGCATCGACGCCCATCGACTACGTGTGCTGGGGCAACCATGAGGTGAGTCATCGATGCGGTGGTGTTTGTGATAGTTGTGTTGCGTACAACTATGGTTGCCTGTCCGTTTCAACGGCGTTGCGTCATACCATTCCATTCTTCAACAACCCTGCAATCGCGCGCTTCGCACATATTCACCACCATCACTCATACATCCATTCATCCTTCCGTCACTCCATGCACGTCCACTCACGCCCACTCTATCACCTCCGACCATTAACCGTCAATCCCATCCACCATATCCAGGCTGACATCGCTCACAACATCGTGTGCCGTCACGTGCAGGAATATCCAGGCATCTGGCTCAACTCGAACATGCTCGACCATGACGCCATGGAGCACCAGCAGGAGTTCGACATCCTCGACATCGAATCGCCCAACGGATCCAACAAGCGTCAGCTCGGACTCATCTCAGTCCTGTCCGACGATCCAAAGCTGTACCAGCACTTCCCATCGCCAGGCGCATTCGGTGGTGCCACGATAACTGACCCTTGGGGCGCCCTGCGCAAGTACCAGGCCCTCCTCGAAGGTCCCGAGCACAACGTCGACATGATCCTGCCGCTGCAGCATCTCTACGTCCCGGATGATCACAAGACATGCCGCGAATTCGACTTCCCCGTCATCCTATCGGGACATGACCACCATCTCGTCGATGAGATCGTCGAGGGCACGCGGCTGCTCAAGCCAGGCATGGACGCCATCCACGCCACCGTGCTGGAGATGACGTGGCCCACCGCAGAGACGGACGGCAAGGATCCCAGCATCCATGCCACCTTCCTCAAAACGGCAGACTACGAACCCTGCGAAACCCTCATCCAAGAAACCGAAGAGGCCTACGACGTGCTGGCGCCGTTGCGCAACACGCAGCTCGCCGAGGTCCCACCTAACTTTGAACCACTCACATCCACCAACGCCAGAGGCGAAGTCTGCAGCATGGGACAGTACATCTGCACGCTGCTGCGATCGTCGCTCAATTCGCAGTGCTCGCCCGCCAACGGCAACCAGCACAAGTCCATCGACGCCGTCGTACTCATGGGCGGCAACATCCGCGGTGGAACCGATTATCCTGCCGGTTCCTTCTTCTCGCTCGAAGCGCTCGAGGCCGAGGTGAAGCCCGATGAAGTGATTGGAGTTGTGGAGATGCCGGGTTGGGTCCTGGCCAAGGGCATTGAGGAGACGCACGCTGGCGATCCCATCCCCGGATGGATGCAGTACGATGTCGGCGTCATGGAGGAGCAGATGCAATTCGAAACGCTTTCGGAAGATGCCTCCAGACTCGTCACGGAAACCAGAAATGTCGTCACGCAGATCCGCGGACTTCCCGTCGATGCCAACCGCAAATACCGCGTCGCCACCAAGATCGGCGATCTGACCAACGGACAATCGCCGACGTGGACCGAATACTTCCGCTCCAATCCGCAGGAGCTGCCACCCAAGGGTTCCTACATCAACATCCACGCTCAGCTCATGCAGTACTTTGCCCGCATCCTGTGGCGCGGGCTGTGGGAAGGCGTCTCGCGCGAACTCGAAAAGGTCTGCGCGGAAGATGAGGACTACGATGAGGACGAGGATGCTTGCGAGATCGTCTACGATCCCCGCGCTCGTTTGGACCTGCTCGACGACGACAACGACGGCGTGATTTCCGTCAGCGATATACAGAAAGCTTTGGAGAGTGTGCTGGGATTGTCGGTGCACGACTCCGAGCGCATGCTGGCGCGCTTCGTCCATTCCTACGCCGACACCAACGGAGATGGTAAGGTGACCATCTACGATCTGCGCATCTTTGCCGAAGAAATGGGGGAGGTCTACGAGAATGATGACACGTGGCGACAGGAGCTGCCGCAGCGGGAGATTCCGACCGAACCAACATCCGTCGGCAGCGACGAGCTGGAGGCAACGTTGATGATATAGTCATGGCGCACACAGCCAACAGGGCTATTTTGAGTAATAACAATACTGTAGGACTTTGTAGACATAGACTCAGGATTGATACACTAGTGTGGCAGAGTATATAGTACATGTGTATGTGAAGCTAACGCCGCCGCTAACGACGCCCGCTGCACATGGCCGTGCCTCCGAAGGAATCGGACTGTTCATCGTAAATACTGCATGGGATCTTGCGTTGACGTATGGTGGACTTGATCGTGTTGCACAACACGGCAGGACCGCAGAAGTAGGCGCCAGGAGACTGCGCATCTGCAAGGCACTGCAAAACGTCATCGATCGGCGGCCGGCCGTTGCGTAACTGCACAATCTGCGGAACTTGGTCGATCTGCGGCACGTTGCCCACGCATTCAAACGGATGCTCTCGCTTCGCCGCCACCAGCATGCCCGCCATGGGCAATGCCACGAGCAACAGAAGCATGCCGACAATGTAGGTGCGGGCCAAGACGACCTCATGGTTGTCGGCAATGAAAGCGCGATAGATCCACCAGTGCAATCCAAACGCAGCGATGGCGATGGCGGCGTAGATGAAGGCATTGCGGGTGCTGCCGATCTTCAACAGCGGTTGCTTCCAACCATGGCCAGACTCTTCGAAGGTGCGCGTGATGTTGTCGTTTGGGGGTGCGGCCCAGCTGTTGTGCTCATGCGGTCGGCGCGATGTGATGTGAGCGATGATCTCGAACTTGGATTCGCACGTGAACCAACCCAGGTACTCTTGACAGACGTACCGAACCAAGTCTTCCTCGCGACAGTACCAATGCAACGTGACTTGCTTGTTGGCAGTGTCGTCGTTGGATGTGGTGAGCTCGTCATGCAGCGATCGCAGGAAGTCCAAGAATGGGACGATCCCAACACCACCGGCGATCAACAGGATGGAATCATGATGATGCAACGCGGTGGAATGCCATCGATACTCGGCAGGATAGATGCCATCGACCAGCACGACAGGCGCCGCGCTCGTTGTCGTTGCCTCTTCATCTTGAAAGTCCTCCTCATCCTGCGGCGACGCCAAAAGCCGATCGCGCAGTGCCGTCGTGAACTGGCCTGTCGCACGGATCAGCAGAACGATTTCATCGTTGGCATCGTGCAGGATGGAGAAGGGATGCCATATCGTGGATATATGCGGCACGCGCAGTTTGCAAACGCCACCGTAGCGCATCGCAGCACGTGACGACGATGATCGCCGCAACCGCAGTGCGTAACATCCGCTGTGCCCAATCGATGTGATGGCGACAATGTTACCGCCATGCAGGCATTGTTGCGTCCACACGGGCACGGCGCTGATCAAGTAACAGGCAATGCCGGGCAACAGGTACAGCACAATGAAGCTGTAGTGCGCAATGCCGAACAAGAGCATGATCCATGCCATGGGGATGTGCACGACGTAGAAGAGGCGGTACATGCGGTTGCGCACGAAGGGGATGCTCGTGATGGCCAGGATGATGAAGGCCACGCCCGAGATGAGGCCTGTGAAGTTCCTCCAATAACGGTGGCAGTCGATGTAGTGGTCGACATCGTCGTGCAAACCTTCATACCCCAGCACGCCAACCGTCCAGCACGATGATGGGGGAATCATGAGTTCCCAAAAGTCATCCCAGAGACCAGCATATTCCCCGCGGCCCACCGCCCCGAAATCGACCGAGGACAGCACGCCGTGGATCATCGTGAAGACAAACGACATCCACCCGGCCACACGATGCATCGCCAACGCCTGCGAGAAGGAGATGTGCGCAAAGTGCAGCACGGGCGAATGTTTCGTGACAGGAATGAGGAAGAAGGCCAGGGTGATGCAGGCCCCGGCTCCAGCTTGCGTGCCCAGGTACTCCAATCGCAGTTCCCACATCGGCAAACCCGGATTCAGTTGTGCCAACGGCAAGGCCTGTGGCAGGACGGTGGCCAGCAGCGCCGGAATGCCGACGACACCCAACGTCCATGCGGTGACGTTGGGATCGCCGGTGCGCGTGGTGTGGGTTGGGTGCGTGAAGTACGCGAGGACAGAGATAAGACACAGTGGCAGGGCGAATCCCATCAGCAGGAGATTGTCGTGGCTGCCCAGCAGATCTTGCACGATGTCGCACGTATCATTGCAGCCCGTGATGAAGAACGGCACCTCCAGCTGTGTATGATCGTCATCACGACGACGTCCCGTGCCGAATCGCAAATGCGAAAAGCAGAAGAGATTGAGGGACATGAAGAGGATGGTGCTGACGAACAAGACAGTGGACCACATCCTCGTGATTCGTTGGATGCCTGAGGAAGTCATGATGTCTGTGATGGTAGAGCGGAGTCGTTTGTGGATCAGCTGTGCTTGGTGATTCCAAGGTGATCATTCCCTTGTGTCCAGAGAGTCTATAGTGGACAGATGCAGACTTCCGTTGATGGCGATGACGTTATGGGACGAGGTTTGGAAGGAAGTGGACAGGTGTGTAGGCCAAAGATGCTGAGCGAATTGTGTGGCACGAACACACACTTCCATTCGATCCAGCAAACGCTCTGAAAGCGTGGATACAGTGCCTATGAGTCAACGCAAAGATCCAACGATGCATCCATCTCGTTGGTGTTGCCGTTGCATGAACGGCCGAAGCGTGCGAGTGTGATTTGGTGGAGGCTCTTCTCCCATGAACTGTTCTCCGTAGGCTGATGTGCACGACATCGCAACAAAACATGAAAACGCATCTCTCACAACATTTTGTGAAGGGCTCTGCTCAGTGACACAAAAAGAAGTGGGCGAAGCACGTGATTGGCGTGTGTTGGCACGCGAATGACAAGGCGCATCATCCATTCGTGGACTGTTCGTGACTAACTTCGAAGTTCGACCAGAATGACTAAACTCAACTTCGCGCCAAAACGACAGCATCGCCAAACTTGACACCACAACCGAAACAACGAAAACAACACAGCACAAGAAGCAACAACAACAAAGACCATAAATCGCAATCCAAACCCAAACCATTCTTCATTGCGCTTCCATTTCACAAACAGCAACGTTGATCAACCAAGCAGACAACCAGCAACTGTCCACCCATCAAATCAAATCAAACCAAATCAATTCAAAGAACGACGACAATGGCTGACGGAGTATACCCGCGCGTCGACAAGGCAATGCTGGAAACGGGACAGTACACCGAGAGTCTGGTGTCGCTCGTGGGCACCGTCGCTGCAGGCGGCACCAAGGAGCAGGTTCAGCTCAACGCGTCGGATGGTGCAGCAGTCTTTCTCGATACCACGCAGGTGGAGACGCCGTTGTGCGAAGTCGCACCAGAGATGGTGCTCGAGATCATTGGGCACGTGCAGGCAGATGGTTCCGTTATGGTGAGTGCGCTTGTTCGTTGCCTGACCAGTGCGTTGTGTTGTGTTGTGTTGTGTTGTGTTCACACATATCCTCCTCCACTCACACGCTAATGCAATATTCTATTATGCACAATATCGTCCGCTTTCTCCAAAACTATAACATTTCCTTCCGCTCAATTCAGGCTTTCGTCTCGCGGGAACTCGGCACGGACATGGATCTCGTGGTGTACAACAAGATGATCAAGTTGCAGATGGATCCTGCCTATGCCGCATGCTTTGTCGCCTCCACGTGAGGCAATTCAGTGAATCGAATCAAACGGAATGGAACGGAATCAAGCGACATCCAGGGAAGAACGAAGACTGCTTGTAACACTACTTTAGACACACAAAGACACTGAAATGAATACATCAACGACTCTATCGTGTATGATTATAAAAGGATGATTGCGCTCGAAGACAGTTGGTCGTTACATTACATGTCGTCGCGATCATGCTCCATCTCCAGCAACTCCAGAAAGTCCGCACCTCTTGGAATGATGGCATAATGATTCAACAATGGATGCGAGGTGTAGTAATGCGTCTTGATGTGGTCCATTTTCACCGTCTCCTTCACACCCGGCATCTGGTAAATCTCGCGACAGTAGTTCAGCATGGACGGCGTCTGCGCCACGCTGCGCGTGTTCGTCTTGAAGTACACGGCGTACACTTCATCGAACCGCACCAACGTCGTGAACAACCGGATGTCCGCCTCCGTGAAGACGTCGCCCGCGATGTAGCGCTGCTTTTGCAGGATACCATCGACACGATCGAACGCCTGCGTCAGTTCTTCAATGGCCGTGTCGTACGCTTCCTGCGACTTGGCGAATCCGCAACGGTAAACGCCGTTGTTGAGACTTGGATAGATCCACGCGTTGACGGCATCGATCGCGTCCTGCAGATGCGGCGGATAGAGGTCGGGGCAATCAGTCTTGGCGTCGAATTCCGAATTCAGCATGCGCACGATATCGGCCGACTCGTTGCTGACGATGGTCTCGCGGTGCGTGTCCCACAAGATGGGGACCGTGTACTTGCCTTCCGTGTCGCCGGCGCGTTCGTAGATCTCGCGCACCGATTTGGCGTCAGCGGAATCATCGAACATCCAGCCGCGATGGTCATCGGATCCAGTCTGTTGCCAGGTGGGGAGCACGGCCGTGACGCTGATGTCGTCTTGCAATCCCTTCAGAGCGCGCACGATCATCGTGCGATGCGCCCAAGGGCAGGCGTGCGAGATGTACAAGTGGTATCGTCCCGATTCGGGTGGCAAATCGGAGTCTGCGGCGGCGGTGTGAGAGAGACGTTGCACAAAGCAGTACTTGCAAACATATGAATGTCAAACACATTGCAATAGGCAGCAACCATGTATTGCATGCATTCTCTGCACGTACCTTTGCGGATCCAGTTGCGCCACACCGCATCACGACGTTGGAATTCACCCTTTTCGCCCGACTCGTCCAACGCGGTGCGTGCCATGCCGGTCGAAAGCAGCTGCTTGGCATCACGCACCGATGCCAGCGGTTGCACAGAGGCGGCGACTCGCGTCCATGAAGACGCCACGCGCATCGTGGAGACGGAGACGAACAGTCGAAGGGCTGTAGTGATCATGGTCAATGAATTAGTTGGTTACTTGGTTGGTTTGTGATTGCTATTGTTATTGTGGTGATTGCGGATTGTGAGATCTTTGAGTCGACACTTTTTCGATCGCAGACGAGAAGCGACATGAGGACGCCGCGAACTTCGCCGACCTCTAGGAACGCCGAAGAAACTTCCGCGCGAAGTTCGCCGAACCAAGGACAAAGGAACAACACAGATGCGACGACTCGTCAAAGTGACACCAACCACAACATCTCCGCTCGTAGTCGTACTCACATCAATAGTGAGGGGTAGTACGTAACTGTGATCGAATCTCACATTGGAGGCCTGAATCTATTTGTTCGGGATTCAACAAGCTATTCTGGAGAGACCAGACTGGTGTATTAGTTCTGTGAAAGTGACTTTGGTGCCGATTACCGATACTGCGCTCCATCCTCTCCCGACATGATCACCGTCCCTGACTTCAGCCGCTTGCCTGCCTCCACAATCCCAACTTCCAACTGCTGCGCATAGTACACCACGGGCCAATCATGACCAAAGATCTCCGGCGGCCGCAATCCCGTGATATCGTAACACACCGCATTGGCAACGGGATCATTCGTCGACGGCACGGGATCGTCCGTGTTCAAGAACTGCTGCGTGTAATCGGCGGCCGCACCAAATGCGCGCTTGCCGTATTCCAGATCCAGGATGCCCTTCTGCTGAAACGGATCCAGCAACGTGAGCTGCACAAAGGCCGATCCTTGCAGCTGCCGCGTCATGGCATCGGCCGCGAAGGCTCCGACCGAAATGCCGATGATGTGAATCGATTTCAAGTTCGCGTCGCGCAGTTTGTCGGCCGTCTCACGTCCCAGTCGATCGCCGTTGAAGCTGGCCTGCAGGATGTTGGAGGACAGATTCTCCCATTCCATCATGACGGCGATCGAATTGAGGTCCTTCGTTTGCAGCTTTTGCAGGAGTTGATCCGTGTAGGCATCCTGTCCGCCGGCGCCGTGGAAGACGAAGGTGGCATGCTCGATGGTGCTCCAATCGGTGGTGTTGCTGTTCGGCAATGGTTGATCGGTGCCGAAATCTTCAAGCAGCAGACCGATTCGCGAGTAGGCCTCGAGCAGAATCGGGATGCCCAGCACCGTGCCCAGAAGGTATCTGAGGAAGGTGCCACGGCTGAGATTGAATTTGGGATTGCTGGGAGGCCTGCCATCCGACGATGCTCGCAATAATGAATGCCGTTGCAGTGAATGATGGCCGCCTCTTCCTTGCAAGAATGGATTGCGGCGCCTGACATCAAAACCAACTTTGGTTGCTATCCGAAATGCTCGCGAGTTCTGATATCGGTTCGGTACGGGCAACGCCGAAACCAACGGTAGGAGTGATCGTCGTGGGCTCTCACTGGACCAACTGGATGGATTGGTGACAACAGCAGCGATCCAAAGAGCTGCAATGCTGGCCAACCTGCATCGTTGCAATCGCGCCTGCGAGAGTGTCATCATCGTCGTTCCTCCTGTTGAAGTGTGCGAGTACTTGTGCTGTAATTGTGCTGTGCTTGTGATCGTATTATATGTCGTATGCTGCAGTTTCCGTTGCGGTTGCTATTATTCTCTTGAAGAGATGCATTTTGTGTTGTTGGGAGGATTGCGCAGATTGACTTTCATGGGCTTGTTGCGTCATCTTTTTGTTGATCGGTGAGTTTCATTTGGTGAGGTGTTTTGTGATGCGTGTTGGTTGGTGTTTGTTCGTTCGTCATCAATTGTTCTGGTTCGGAGTTTCTATTAGCTCTTTGTAAAACTAGGTTTTCCGAAATGAGTGGTACATGAGAACTCGCTGGTGAAAAATAAGGCTCCTGTTCGAAATGGTGATGTTACCGAGAACGGTTCCGATACCGATGCCCATTCAACCACGCACACGAGAAGATGACAGAAAGCCGACGAGCAACCATCCGCAGACGAGCTACTCACAATGGACGATCAGAGATGCAACAGAGAGACAGAATCGCAATCCTCGATGTCTCCTCTCCATGCATGACAAGCCTGCAACCCGTACGAGTACAACGCAAGGCGTCTCTTGAGAGCCAATTGGTGATTGAATCCAACAGGTTCATCCACGTTTGAGCACCTTCCGTTCCACTCGTACTTGTGCCGGTTCACCCTTCCAGTTCCTGCTCATCCACATTCACAACGTTCACAACATTCACAACACTCGCAGACAAAAGACAAGCGCGATTTACCACCACCACCGCCAACGCTGAAAGCAAAACGGCGCCATGCAATTCGCGCAAGCCTTGGGATACCTGATCGGGATGGGATCCTTCCTGCTGTACACTCCCATCGCCATACGGTTGCTGAAACAAGGCTCGGCAGATGGTCTGACGTTATCCACGTGGTGGCTCAAGCTCGCCAGCTACGTCTGCCAGGACATCTACTTCCTCACGCACGCCTACGACATCTCAACGTACGTCGAGACCATCGTGATTACGGTACAAGCCGCCGTAATCCTGCTGCTGGCGGCCTATTACCAAGGCGACATGCGCACTGCCACATTCTGGATGGCCTGCGCATGCTTCGTCCTCACCAGCTACTGGATGCTGGCATTGGCACCTGCCGATGTCGTCGCCGTCGCGCAGCTGCTGTCGACAGGCCTCAATACGGGCGCGTTGCTGCCACAGTGCGCCTTGAATCATCGCTTGCAGTCGTCCGGCGATTACTCGCCCGTTACGGCCACGTTGGCGACGGTGGGAAGCGCCATCCGCGCCTACACCATCATCGTACTGGCCGACGCCGACGTGCTGCTCGTCTTTTCCAACAGCTTGGCCTGCATCTTCAATGCATGTCTGTTGGCGCAGATCGTGTACATGGGCACGCGCGTCGAAGGCAAATCGTTGCTGCAAGTCTTCACGGCCGATGTCGTGCCCACTACGCAGGTCATCGAAATGCCGACGCTGGAAGTTTTGGAACCAATTGCGGATGCTGCAGAAGGTGGCACGATGGCGTGGCGCAAGTCGCATGCCCAAACGCAGGGGGATTCGTCGGATCAAGCATCGTCGATTCCGATCTTGGCATGATGAGCTTGTGGAATCGCGTGCGTGTGTGCATATGTGGCGATGACAGGGTTGAATAACAACACGCAACGATATGCAACGACATGCAAGTGTTGAGGCATTGCAGAGCATCATCTGCATGATGTGCATACTACGCTGCAGCACCATGGCAACCATCGCCGGTTGTCGCCATTTGATTGGTCGAAATAGAGAGTCTATACACACGGCGTAGACTGAAGATTCGCCACAACACGACACACCACACAATCCAACCAACATCAACAACAACGTCATTCGCCAACACAGACAAGAAACAATCATCCATGAACGCCACACAACAACACCCAACAACGCTATTGCTGTGCCACTTCGGGCATTCACCAAAGATCGTATTCTACAACACAATACTTACTCCACCACACAGATACGAACCTTCTCCCTGGTCATCGTACGACTAGGAATACGAGGAATCACGATGAAGCACGCAACAAAGGCACCAGTATTCTCCGCCAGCCCACTTGTCCTTGTGGTTGCGACAGTCTGCGCAGTTCTGTTCATCGCACCAGCCTGCGACGCGTTCGTCATCCGCCATGGACTGCCGCGCACAACCGCACTATCCGCCCGCGACAAGATCACGAAATCGGACGATGAATGGAGATCCATTCTGACGCAGGATCAGTTCTACGTCTTGCGCGAGGAAGGCACGGAGCCACCCAATTCGTCGCAGCTCAATCTCATTGACGACGCAGAAGGCACCTTCATCTGCGCCGCGTGCAAATCGCCGCTGTTTCCAGCCGAGGCCAAGTTCGATTCCGGCACGGGTTGGCCATCGTTCTACGCGCCCGTCGACAACGACGCCGTCGCCTTCCATACCGATTTCAAGCTGCTTCTGCCGCGCACGGAGTGCCGCTGTGCCACGTGCGATGGACATTTGGGTCACATGTTCGACGATGGTCCCGATCCGACGGGACAGCGATTCTGTATGAACGGTGTCGCCATGGAGTTTAGTCCCACCACCATTGATGAGGATGTCGGTGAGCCGTACAAACCATCGGCGCAGCAGGTATTGCCCACTGCCATCTTCAATGCATTTGCCGGTGCTTTGGCATTCAATTCGTTGTTGACGAATGTGGAGCAGGGCATCACGTCTCCTTTGGCGATTGGACTTCCGTCGATTTTGGCAACATACTGCGGACTGCAGGCGGCCAGGGCATTGTCGCGGTTGTGATCCAGTCTGTGGAAGCGAACCAACAGAGACAACACAACATCGTGGGCACTCGCGCGTTGGACCACGTCATGGGTGCTCCACGAGTACGAGGGAAGTTGTAAAAGCCAGCTCGATCCGGTTCTGCTTCATTTGACAAAGGCGGAATGCATCGTCCGACGCAACAACCCAGAAAGTGGAATTCATCACCGGGATCGAGCTCACTCTCTACCTGTAGCCTGGTAGACGATGAGTGGAAGCGTGCAAGAGACGACACTGATGGTGATGGCAACCACCACCACAATGATAAACCTCTCTTGTATCGTGCCTCTTGTTGTCCAGAAGTTATAATGCCCCGTTGTGCGTCAGTTTTCTTGCAGCTTTGCGGTGTCAACCATGGTGGACCATAATCATAGGCCACACCTTTGCGCACTACATTGTCATACAATATGAACGACCTATTATACGAGCCACCACCACGATCTATTATTGTTTGGTGCACAGCATCAACGACATGCACATCCCATTCCAAACTAGCCAGTCTACAAACTTGGGCCTATGAAAAGGTCAGGAGGAATGGACAACAACACGGCCAGACAGGGAAGGTCATGGCCCAACGCACCAACAGGCATCAATTGATAAGAAGATCTGGCAGTTGATGTTCAGGCACCACGATTGGGGATCTTGCCACAGATGTCAATGTTGATTATCGTTGGCTTGCCTTCTTGGCCCGTCTTCTTGGCCTCTCTGTGGAAGTGCTGTGATGATACTCTCTCTTCATGCAGCGTTGTGCTGAAGCACGATCCATTGTGCTCTATTTTGCAAGAAAGCCTCTTCGCGATGTTGGCATGTTGGCATGCTGGCATGTGCTCCACTGAGAAGAGCTCCGCCACCACACTTCAACTCCCAAATGCATGCGACAAGAAAGCGATCGAGTTTGTGAGCTTTGGTATTTTTGTCGGTCATGGCCTTCATAATTGTTGATCGTGTTGTCCAACCAACTATCCTTCGCATGTGTCATTGCGATCCAACCGCAAAGAACGCAAACAATTAACGCAATAGCAACATGCGTCCATGAATGAAACGGGACTCCCGCTAGCTTTGTTTGTCCTTCCGTCCCAACAATGGTTCTCGTTATGTTCGAGAGTCATGGACATCAGTGTTCCGGAGGAATCAACAGCCTTGTGGTGGCTTCTCGTGACACAATAAGACGACGGCGATAACCCCAACGCATTGGTTGGCCAGCTGCTTTGATCATGATGTTCGCCAGTGGCGCCTGTACACTTATGCTCGTCTGCGTCAAGTCGATCCGTGGCAAATTGGCAGGGGCCTATCTCATTGATGGTTCCTCTGTCCACTACTCTACGCCGACAACTCCAACCCCTTTCTCATGGTTTGCGGTCATCGAATGGAGTACCTCGGTAAGCTGTCAGCGGACTCATCCTCTCTTGTTGTTGGAGGCTGCCTCCATGCCACTTTGAACATCATGACAGAACTGACCAGGAACCATCTTTCTGCACCGGTTTGATGATGGCAGTGGTCGCGACAGTGCGCTCCGCTCTCTTGGGCAGAATAGCCCGTACTATTTCAGTTCCGTCGCAACTCCGGCACAAGGCACCAAAAGAAGAGACAAGACAACACGATTGCTGCGTCTCTGTCTGCCTCACGATAAATCTGAAGTCGATCAAGAAGAGCGCAGCACACGCTGACACGCGCCAAGGGTCTGTCTCCATGTCGAGGGTCGCACGGCCCTTCGATGCTTGCATTTGCAACCACTCTCCCACAATCCCGCATTTGGCAAAGTAGCCAAGAGAGCACAAGCAGAAACATCGACAATCTCAACGCAAAGGTGCAAGGTGACGGCCGAGTCAGAAGGAGAGGGATCATCACACCCACAAAGACAAACCAAACGAGCCTCTTCCTGGATTGCTCATCACACGAGGAGCCAAAGCAACCAAAGCTCACAACACTCACGCACCCTCTGAATAGTGGCAGAGCGTGCTCCAGAAGCGTACGATACCATACATACATCGCAACTTCCATCCATCCATCCACACTCCGGCAACACACGAACAACCACAACGGCAACCACAACCATGGCCTTGCGACGATCTTCCATCAGCGAAAAGCTCAGCATGCTGATAAGGCATGTGGACGACAACGACGACGACGGCTACAACTCCAGTGATCAAAGCCTCGACGATGATGACATGAGCATGTCAGACTCTGGCAACACAAGTGACGAACCCAGCAGAGGAGGCTCGACCGATCGCAACAATCCAGCTCGGTTGGTCGAGAAGGAGACGCAGATCATCACGTGCTCCAAGCTCGTGGTTGCCTTCGTCCTGCTAGTTGCCACGGGGACGGCAGCAAGCATCACATACTGGTACACATCAGGTCAAGAGGAGGACACGTTCCAGAGCAGGGTGAGTGATGGATTGCATTCGGCACAGCCTTCACACGGGCTCCCTGCCATAGGCTCCGCATCTTGCGCTGCCCTCGTTTGCCAAACAAGTTGATGAAATAGTGCCCCCCTTGTCTTCCTCTCCATCCGTGTTCCTTCCCTCTCTTTGGCGCTGATGAAAATGTCAATGTCAATGACAATACCAGTGTTCCAACTAACAACACCAATGCCCCAATGTTCTTCATGTTCCACTGCCTCGGCTGTTCTCTCCCTTGCCTCCCTCTTTCCCTCTCATTTTGGATTCTGTCATCTCTTGGGTTTCGTGTATCATCGTCGCCGCAACCCAACAACAACGACTATGCCATCACACCATACTGTACCGTGCCATACCGTCCTTGTGCTACAGTTCAAAGACATCGCATCACAGATCATCAGCGTGTACGAGATCAACGCAAAGAAAATCTTCGACGTGTATGACACCTTCAGTCTCCAAATCACGACATACGCAATGTAAGTGCCAGTACCGCTGCAGCCGCGAATACGGATGCGAATGCGAATGCGAACGCGAAGACCACCGAGTGCGACTATGGCGGTCTACCTGTCCCAGTGTAAGAGTCCATGACGTTGCGCCTCTCCCATCGTGGTTCACATCATCGAACTAATGTATCCAACCACCCTCTCTCTCTCTCTCTCTCTCTCTACTTCCCTGGATCTCTATACACTACCACTGCCATCACCATCACAATACCAACCTTGTCCCCCTGCAATCTGCGCACCATACTCAACCATACATTGGCTGGTCTGCTCGTACATACTCTCACGATGTACCAATTCGCAGTGGTAGCAACAGCACATGGCCGTACGTGACATTGCCCAAGTTCGAAGCTCAGGCCACCAAGCTTATTGAGCAGACTGGCGCTCGAACAATGGCAATCGCTCCTATTGTGACGCCAGAGGACAGATCCAAGTGGGAATCGTATTCATCGAGCAACGACTGGTGGATCCAGGAAGGCTATGACTATCAGCAAAGCACCGAACCGGCGCCATCGGTCATCCCATTCATCTGGAACGAATTTCGAAGACCATCGCCTGCCGTTGATGTGCAACCCAACACTGAGTATTTCATGCCGCTGTGGCAAGCATCTCCCATCCTGGAGTCCAGCAGACAGCAGAATTTTGACATGCTCGCGTTCCGATCGTTTGGACCCACCTTCCCGCTGGTTGTGGAGCAGCGAGCGCCGATCCTATCCCTCGTGCGCAACTTGGACAAGGAAGACACTGTCCCAGAGAGCTTCATCGTCGCGCCGGTTTTCGAGGATGTCGGGTCCGGCAAGATTGTTGCGGCGGTCACGTCCACGCTGCCGTGGATGAACTACTTCAGCAATCTCGTGCCGGAGGATGTCGGTACAGTCATGCTCGTCATCCAGAACACCTGCAACCAAACGCAGTCCTATCTCATCACGGGTCCCGACGTCGAATACCTGGGCCCCAAGGACTTCCACGACTCCAGATGGAACTCCAACGTTATCCAAACTGCGTTCAACCCCTTCCTGAACGATCAGGACTGCGTCCACGAGCTGCTATTCTACCCAACAGAGGACTTCCGTGACCAGTACATTTCGAATCAACCAATCATATTCACTGTTGCGGTCGTCCTCATCTTCGTCGCCACCGCATTCGTCTTTGTCATTTACGACTGCCTGGTGGAGAAGCGGCAGGATAAGGTGCTCACGAACGCCCAGCAGTCCACGGCGATCATCAGCTCTCTGTTCCCCGCCACCGTCCGAGATCGACTGATGTCGAACAGCACCCGCAAATCGAAGACCAAGTCGACGAAGTATGAGCAAACCCGGTCCATGAAATTGAGGGACAACGTGAAGCCATTCTCCATTGAACAGCTGGGCGGAAGCTACCACAAACGAAGCGCCGCGGCCAACTCGAGTGAACAAACTTCCGCGCAACCCATCGCCGATCTCTTCCCAGAAGCGTCCGTGCTTTTTGCGGACATCTGCGGCTTCACAGCCTGGAGTTCCAGCCGCGAACCAGCGCAGGTGTTTACGCTGCTGGAGACCATCTACAATTCGTTTGACAAGATCGCGCGACGCAGACACGTCTTCAAGGTCGAGGTACGTCACATCTTCATCGTGCTGTGATACTGATTGCGACAGTGGTCCCGTTGGTTGCGCAGATGCGACTGCAGTGTGTTTGCGCTCTCTCTCTCTCTCTCTCTCTCTCTCTCTCTCTGCTTTTGTGTATTATATAAGTACATGCGCCCTTCCGGCTCACATACCTGTTGCGTTCATCCTCGTATCCTCCGGATTTTTCTTTGTCAATGTCGGACTTCTACGCTCGCGACGCTTGCACAACCGCAACAACAACTGCAACCGCAACCATACGCACGCACGCACCTATTCGCAGACCATTGGCGACTGCTACGTCGCTGCAACCGGACTTCCTGTGCCAATGGAGGATCACGCCGTCACGCTGGCCCGTTTCGCGTGCAGCTGCCTTTCCAAGATGTCAGCCGTCGTGAAAAGGTTGGAGGTGACGCTTGGCCCGGATACAGCAGACCTCTCCATGCGAATCGGCATCCATTCAGGTCCGGTGACTGCAGGAGTGCTGAGGGGGGAGAAGTCGCGCTTCCAGCTATTTGGCGACACCGTCAATACTGCATCCAGGATGGAGAGCACAGGAACGCAAAACCGCATCCACCTGTCAAAGGAAAGCGCAGATCTGATCGCAACTGCGAACATCACGGATCTGTGGGTCGAGCCACGGCGCAAGATGATCGAGGCGAAGGGCAAGGGAGAATTGCAAACCTTCTGGTTGTGCTACGGATCCAGCGCCACGCTTTCTCATGCGTCTGCCCCATTCGTGTCTCGATCAGGTCATGGCGATGAATCCAAGCATCTGGACCAGCAAGAATCGGAAAGCACGGACTCGGTCATCGCGGCCATCCCGGACCAGCCTCTCGACACCGCCCAGGAGAAACGCGACCGCATGGTCGACTGGAATGTCGACATCCTCCAGCGGCTCCTGAAACGAGTCATCGCGATGAGAGGCGGAGTCAGCTGCGCTCACAAGAACAAGAAGTTGCTGGTCACACAGCAACAAATGGGTGCCGAGTGCGCGGATTGCACGGTCTTGGACGAAGTGAGGGAGATCATCAGCCTTCCCAACCAACCGTGCAGCTACAAGATGGATCCAAGCACGGTCATCCTCCCCAAGAAAGCCCATGATCAGTTGGATGACTTCGTCCAAAGGATAGAGCAGATGTACCACAAGAACAGCTTCCATTCCTTCGCGCATGCAAGGTACGAACATTCTGAAGAAGATGGTGTTGGCATGCGCGTACGAGGAGGAAGCAAATCGAGGGGCCATACTGTTGGTTTGTCTTCGCGCTGCCTACTATGACTCCATCGTGACAAACTACAATCGCCATCGCCGTGAGACTGGCTCGCTCGCCTTGCTACGTTCGCTCTGCATCACACACTCACACGAGCATCACGCTGAACTTCTTGCTTTGCCCCGATCTTTTGCACTTTACGACAACTAAACCATCTCCCCGCACACCGTCGTATTCGCAGCCACGTAACCCAATCAGTCGTCAAGCTGCTTTCGCGGGTGGTATCACTGGACAGCGTCGCTGTGGAAGGCAGAAGAATATCTGGTGGGTCAAGCTCTGTGCGACCAGCAGCGATGAATGCGAACGCCGCCAGCACCTCATGGCACAACTACACGTACGGCATCACTTCTGACCCACTGACACAATTCGCGGTCGTCCTTTCGGCATTGATCCACGACGTTGATCATCCTGGCGTGCCAAACGCAACACTTGTGCAGGAGCAGACCGACTACGCCCGTCTCTACAAGAACAAGAGCGTTGCAGAACAGACCTCGTTGGATCTAGCATGGAATTTGCTGATGGAGCCATGCTACGAAGATCTTCGCAGCTGCATCTACAGCACTCAATCAGAATTGGACCGATTCCGACAGTTGCTGGTGAACTCTGTCATGGCCACAGACATCGTGGACAAGGAACTTGGTGCCCTGCGCAAGAAGCGATGGAACGAGGCCTTCGCGCCAACGTTTGAATCCTTCCGCAACGACTGCCATTCCGAAAATAGCAGCAAGACTACATCGACAATGGCCAGCTCCAACCTGAGCAGCCATCACAGCGATACCACGTCGACGCACTCGGCATCGGCGGCGGGAGCCGATCCATCGTCTACAGAGCACATGAATCGCATGGCGACGATTGTGATTGAGCATCTGATCCAAGCATCGGACGTGGCGCATACCATGCAACATTGGCATGTGTACCTGGTACGTATTCGTATTTATGTTTGTGTTCTGGATGTTGTATGCTCTGCCACTTGTACGAGTAATTGACAGTTGAGAGAGGACTGGGAGAGGTGCGCAGAGTTGGCACCTCGAAAATGCACGAGAACTATGGCACTCTGCATGCTGCATGTTCGTACCAACATCTCATACCTTTCCTCCCACTTGCCATATCCTCGACTTCATACGCATTGTATTGTACATCTTTGATCCAACAGAAATGGAACGAGAAGTTCTTCGCGGAGAGCTACGAGGCGTTCCTCAATGGACGCTCCGACACGGATCCATCGATCGGTTGGTACGAGGGTGAAATGGGTTTCTTCGACTACTACATCATCCCATTGGCCAAAAAGCTGAAGGACTGCGAAGTGTTTGGTGTGGGAGCAGATGAATACTTGAATTACGCGAAGGCAAACCGCGCTGAGTGGGAAACAAAGGGTCGAGACATTGTAACAGGTTACCTCAATCGAGCAAAGCGAAAGATCACAGCAGCGGCGGCGGCCGACCCAGGGGTTGTGTAATTGCGGGGCTAACGATAGTCATGATGATACCCGGGAGAGGTGCATGCAGGAGGGGTAGAAGCAACATAAAATACTGGATGTTGCTTGAAAAATACACTCCGGTTGATTGCCAATTTGATAGCTCGCCATGACGCATCGAGAACTCGCACGCACGGAAACGCAATTTCGTTCAAGGCATGGCACAAGGAATTGCGTCACCGGTGTCAGGACGATGCCATTCCTTGCCAGAGAAACAAGGTCGGAGTCACATGCTCTCCAGCGTCGTACTTTCGACGCGCTGCGTTTTGTCCCTTTACGCAGAATCTTGCCGTTCAAACTTGTACCAGCATGAAGCATCAGGAAGGAATCAACAGAACAACCCTGCAAGCTTGTTTGCGTGTTGGGAGTGGTTGATCGCACTCCAACAAACACCCAGAAACACCACGCAAAACAGCAACAACAGGACAACAGTGTGAACGGCATAAATCCACTCGAAAGGTCACAATCATAATAACAGCAACATTAGCAACAGCAATAGCAACAGCAATAGCAACAGCAATAGCAACAGCAATAGCAACAGCAATAGCAACAGCAATAGCAACACCACAACACCACAACACCACAACACCCTGATTCAACTCACAACCAACGTGCAAAGATGCAATCCAACAACGTCGGAGCCGCTCGGTTGCCTCGCGCATTGCGAGACAACAGAGCGGCGCCGCCAGCAGCACCCAACAACGCGGCGAGGGTCCCGTCCTTCGCCGAACCCTACACCAATCCTCCTGCTGAAGATGACACCCCTTTGGCTGACGATACGCTGGCGACAGCCATGGGACTGCTGTCTGTGCAACAGAAACTGATGGTCGAGCAGGAGATCATGGGCAAACTTGGGGTTCCTCCCGAATTTCCACAACACATGAACCTCCTGTTGCAGCAACTGCGTGCACGGTTGCAGCCCATCAGGCACAAGCCGGCCTTTGACCTTGCTATGCGACAGAATCCTACCTTAGTGAATAGTCCGCAATTCCTTCGCATGTTTTTGCGCGCAGAAAGGAACGATGTCAACCACGCAGCAGACCGACTTGTGCAGCACTTCGAAGCCAAGCGAGAGATCTGGAGTGATGCCAAGCTCACCAAGAGGATCACCATGGACGACTTCACCGAAGAAGAGAAACAGTTCTTCACCAAGAATGGCAGCAGCATCCAAATGTTGCCAATACGTGATTATGCGGGAAGAGCCGTGTTCTTCTCCCACGAGGAAGAACTCGCTGAAAGCCTCATGGATCAGAACCCTGAGATACACAACGTAAGTTCCGCACTTCTGCATCAGGCAATGTCTCCGATGTCCATCGATGGACGATGTCTGTGAAGCTCATGTGCTTAGCTCATAACAGGTGTTGCAATAGGACCACGTGCATCCGCCAACGCGAAGTGCAGTTGGCATATGTTCTGATATATGCAAGTCAATCCGCTGCTCACCCCATCTTTCCATCACTTCCTCCGACTCTGCTCCAACCCTGCTCCAACCCTGCTACATTCGTGTGTGCTCTCCTCTCTCCCCTTTCCACAGGCTCGCTTTTTGTGGTACCTTGTCATGGCACACCTGGAAGACGACGATGAAACACAGATCAATGGAATTGTGTACGTGGGATATGGAGTGGACTCCAAACCCAAAGGAACCAAAGCCGAGCGCGATGTGTGGTGGGCGGGTTGCAAGGCTCTCAACTCTATGCCTGTCCGACTCGCAGCCTTCCACTGCTGCTACCAGGGGCTCCTGATGAAACCATTGGCCAACCTCATGGCGTGGGGATTGAGTCCGATCACTCGTTGCCGGATCCAAACAATCTGTGGTAAGTCAATCTACCCATGCATGCATGTATTCATGTATGTCTGTTTTAGCGTTCAACCATTCACGTACAGTTCGAACACGCATCCGTTCGATTGAAGCGCAACCATGTTCTCACCTTTCCGCTCATTTCAAGCACACCTTCACTCACTGATCGTTCTTTGTTCGTGCTGTCCCTGCTGTTTGCTTTCAAATCGACATCACATCGCAGGAAACCATGCCAAATGCGTCAAACACTTGAAGACGTTTGGCATCCCCGTGCACGTCCTTCCTCTCGACGAGGAATCCACCGCACCATTCAAGCAGGGAGGCCAAAGCAAGAAGGAGCACCTTCCCATGCGGCTCAATCGCGGGGAATTCGACAAGTTCCTGAAGCGCCGCCATCTGGTTGAAGGGCGTCCGATGGAGTACGCTCACCGAATTGAGCTACTGAGACTTACCGACATCATTGTTGACAAGGAACAAAACTATCACAAGCGTCACGGAAACCTCGAATTCGCCAAGCTTGTGAGTGAGCGCGTGGAAGAAATGGGCGCGGGACGAAGCAACGAGGAGACGGGTAAAATTGGCATTATGGCGGCCATTCAGATGATACAGGACGGCATCCGATTCGTCCAACAGGTGGAAAAGTGTGGGATCTGGCGGCTTGCCGACTGGAAGGAAGTCAAAGACCTAGTTCCGCAGCTGACGAATCGCATCACCAAGGCCAACAAGAACAAGGACAAGGTCGATGCTGTTTCAACCAGCGTTGCTTCCAAGAGAGCGAGAAGTATGTCACCACACTCTGGTTCACCACTAAATGCAGACAATCCTGAGATTGCCGGCATGCCTGTTGCCAACGAAGATGAAGATGAGGGTGAGGGTGAAGGCGACGAAGGCCGCGTCGCCACCACGAGCAGCCACCAAACCAGTGCGGGCAGCGACCAAGATGCCAAACCAGCCGCCAAACGAAGAGCAAGGCCGGCAAGCGCACTCGCAACAGTTCCGGCTCCCGCTGTATCGTCGCCAGCGATGCAAGCAGGAGCCGTTGACGATGACGAAGTGCAAGTTGTCCAAGTCACCCGGGCCCCCACTTCCATGCAGCTCACTACTTCTGCTGCCGGTGCCATTGTCCCACAAGCACAGACTCCAACGCCATACGGAGCTGTGTCTTCTCCCAATTTCCCCCAATATCCGGCTCATCCGCGAGCTCCGACCTTTGCCGCCTACCAACAAGCGGCAATCCAAGGAAGAGGCGTGCAGATGGGTCAGGCTGGAATGCCAACAGGCATCATCCCTAACGCTGCGCAGTTGCCACAGAACCTGCAAGCGCAACAGGCGAGACCCAACCTACAGGCGTTTGGCCAGCCGCAGCAGCTCCTGGCAGGTCCAGCCAGTGGCATCCCGAACTTCGGCATGCCTCAGAACGTTGGCTTTCGGGGCACTGGTGCCGTCCCGTTCCAGACTAGTATCGCGGGAGGGAACGTGGTCGGTGGAATGACGGTGCCAACCAATCTATATGCAGCTTCGGCCGCGCAACCGAATCTGGCCGCAGCCGTTGCTCCCAATACCGTCATGATGCCAACAAATGCTGGGACTTTTCCCAACCTCATGACAGGTGTTGGTGGAGCGACAGCATTCAACCAAGGCACACCAAACATGCAGCTCCCACGGAATCTCACACCAAATCCCACCCAAAACTTCACGCAGAACATGCAAGTGCCCATCACATCCGCACAGGCGCAAACGCCGACAATGGTTGCCGAACAGATGGGCATGCGAATGGGGAGGCAGCTGGCCTTGGAGATGGCTATGGAAAGGGGAGTGCGGTTGGGATTCAACCAAGCGATGGCGCAAGGAACCATGCCGAACGCAAACATGGCAAACGCGAGCACTATGCATACTCCGACCATGCCTCCACAAGGAATGATGCCAGCTCCAAATGCAAATACGAATGCTACTCCCAACTCGCAGTTGCCGAAGCAACAGCCACCAATAACTGGCAGTGGTGGAGCATCGAGCGATTCTTCAACCACCCACGCACTTCAGCCGGCGTCCACTGCACCGGGCCAATCGCAAGCACCGACGCCAGCAGCGGCAGCCAAACAGCCAAAGACGGCGGCTCAGACCGCGCCAGACCCTCCCGCTGTCGCGCCACCCGAAGACACCCCGGAGAAGATCACGGAGCGAGACACAGACATTTTGTTCGGTAGGAGCAGAGCCTTTCACAAGCATTCGGGTAACATACGCATGCACTCTCTTGTGACTGATCGCAAGCACCTTTTCGATGCCGCAGCGAGAACCGAACGAAGACAATTCATCGCGGACGTGGTGGATGAATTGGTGGCCGAGGGGAGACGATTCCTGACTAGACGGACGAAGGACGCCGACGGGACTTGGATCTGGGTCGAGGTTTCCAAGGAGAGGGCGGCCGAGAAGCTGGGGCATGCCTTCCGCGATAGACGGAAGAAGGAGAAGGGCGGAAAGGCTGTGAAAGCCGGCGAGGAAGATTCGCAGGCTGGAGCATCATCCAGCGGCAAGCAGATCTCAGAAGAAGCCGCTGCTGCCGAAGGCCTGGTCAACCTTAGAATGAAGTGATTGCGTCGAAGCCTTGGTCGGCCTTAGCGCGGAGTAATTGAAAAGCCACAGCATAATTGCATTCGTTATATGATTCTTGAGCTATCCAGCAGTGTGCTCTTGCGAAGGCAACCCATGACTTCAGTATGTGATGTTATTCGTATCAGCGTTGATGCTCTCGCTTGGGTTCTTCCGCGCAACAGTGCTGTTGCTGCAGACGTATTCTCTCGGTCGGGTGGAGCACCTTCCCTCCATCACATTCATGTTCCACTCGTTTGACCCTCCCAGTTGGTGGAGTCCGGTGTCTGGCACAAATGGATAGAGTACACGTAGATAGATGCATAGATAGTTGTCGCGGAGATGGTAGTAGTTGTCCTCTGAGTGGCGCTCTGGGTCCCACATGAGGGGTCTTGGTGGTTTTGGAATGTGTTCGTACTAGTCGAAGATACAGGCCTCCACTCAAAAACTCCAGACCCATGCGACCAAGAGCGTCGATCTCGGCAGCGGGCACAATCACCCCTCGCGCCTGCTGAAAGTTGCACATTCAAAAGAGCAACAGACTCTGCAGCGTCCCCCAAGTCAGATCGAATGGTATCGTCGTGTCGATTGATGATTCAAAACAGCTCCTTGCATGGATCGGAGTATCCGAATTGCATGTACGTATGATTAATCCAATTCGCAGCATACCCTCACCAGAGGCTGTCGTCACAATGTGAGGGTACTCTACTCCTGCCTACTCCCGTTTGCTTGTGCGTCCTTTGCTCGTCTGCCCAAAGGGTTCGCAGTCACGGGACCGCATACCAATTCCAACAATGCCACTCCTCCACACTCACACATGCACATACGTACACAGCAACAAACTGAATCCAACATGAACCTCGAGCTCCACGATGCTTGCCGTTATGGCAACGTATCCAAAGTGCAGGAACTCATCGCAGCCGATGGTTCCATCGAGCAGATCAGCGCTCAAGACGAAAGGGGCAACACTCCACTGCATGTGGCTTGCGAATTTCGGCACAGAGACATCATCTGGCGTTTGCTGGGGCTGGACGCAGGCAATGTGTGCGTCAACATCCAAAACATCGACGGCAGCACACCCCTCCACCTGGCCTGCCGCAAGGGCTACAGGGACGTGGTCAATACGTTGATTCAATCCATCCACAACGACAGCACAACCAACGCAGCCACCAGTATCGACATCAATATGCAGAACAACAACGGTTGGACGCCGCTGCATTACGCGTGTCGAAAGCGACACAAGGATGTGGTTGAGTACTTTCTGCACCTCAATCGCAGCGACAGCCATATCCATGCCGATTTCGACACCAAGGACCACCTTGGCAAGACACCGCTTGGTCACGTTTCAGCAGAAGGTGACGAGGAGTGGATCCGTTCTTTGGTCGCATCCTACCTGGTCAACCAGGAAGGACACACGTCGTTCGCTGGCAACGATGAGAAGAACACCGCGCTCCACCTTGCCTGTCTATCGGGGCTTCTGGACGTGGTGCGTGCGCTCGTCAAATCCACCAAGATCTTAGTTCATGTCAACGCCAAGAATAACAAGGGATTCACCGCGTTTCACTACGCATGCCAGAAGGGGCACACAGATGTGATCAACTACATGCTGCAATCCAACCGTGTGCGCAACAAGATGGATCTTTCCATCAAGAACACGGATGGAGATACGCCCCTCCATCTAGCCTGCAGGCACGGGGACGAAGACAACATCGAACTCCTGTTGGGGAGGAAGCGACAACGAACTGACGTCGATGTCAACGTCGCCAACAACAGAGGCAATACGCCTTTGCATGACGCTTGTTGGCGTGGGCAAACGGGTGTGCTGAAGCGACTGGTCGAATCAGGACCAACCAAGATCAAAGCAAATGTCCAAAACTACGATCTGGACACGCCGCTTCACCTCGCTTGCCGGCGCGGACACAAGGACGCGGTGGAATACATGGCAAACTCACAGCTAGCCAAAGTGAACCTCGAGGTCCGCAACAAATATGGAAACACACCATTCCATGTCGCCTGCATATCCGGACATGAAGATCTCGCCAGGTATTTGGTGAATTCGCAACACCTCAACGTTAACACCAAAGCGAAGAACAAGAACAAGAATACGCCGCTTCACAGTGCCAGTCGTCGTGGGCACGATGGCGTTGCCAACTTCTTGCTTGAGCTCGATCAAGGCAACGGCGATGGTGGTGGCAACGCATTCAATAGCAACGGAAATACGCTGTTGCATATCGCTTGTCGTCACGGCAAGAGACATGTGATCGATCGCATGCTGAAGAACCATCAAGAGAAGGTGGACGTCAACGCCGCAAACAACAACAGGAACACGCCGCTGCACGTCGCCTGTCGTCACGGACAGATGAATGTGGTCCAGGACTTGATCCAATACATGTTCGAATGCAACGATAGACAACCTGTTGATGTCAATACCCAAAACAACAAGGGATATACGCCACTTCATTACGCCTGTCGATACGGTCACATCGACATTGTCAAACACCTCATCGAATCAGATCAAGCCGATGTTGACGTTATCATCCGAGACGAAAACGGCGACACGCCATTTCACCTTGCTTGCCGCAAGCGAAAAAGGGACATTGTGGAATACATGGTGGAATCCGATCAAGCCCATGTTAATCTCAACATACGAAACTATCAGGGTTACATGCCGCTCGAGACTGCTTGCAAGAACGGGGACGCAGATCTTGCCGAGTATCTCGTCACATCAGATAGGGCTGGGATTGATTTCGAGCAAAACAAACCGTTGCATGTGGCCTGCCGACATGGGCAGACGAACATCGTCTATCGTTTCATACCATCCAAGCAGATTCACATCGACATCAACAAGCAAGACGAAGCTGGCTGCGCACCGCTCCATTATGCGTGCCAGTATGGGCACAAGGAGGTCGTCGAATATATGTTTGGGTTTGGTGAGGGCGTCATCAAGTTCAACGTCAGAAACGCGAAGGGTGATTCGCCACCGCATCTGGCATGCCGATACGGACAACTCGGTGTCGTTGAATGCATGATCAAGTCGGATCTGGACGGCAGAATCAATTTCAGCATCCTCAACAACAGCGGATGCACACCAATCCATCTTGCCTGTGGCAATGGTCGTCAAGCTGTGCTGAAGTGCCTCATGGAATCGGATCGCAACGACGTAGATCCAAACTTGCAAGACCACGATGGAGACTCTCCACTTCATCTAGCGTGCCGCTTTGGCCAGGAGGGAGTGGTAGAGTACTTGGTGAAGTCTAATCGGATCAACATTGATGCCACCGCTCGTAACTCAGATGGCGACACAGCACTCCATGTTGCTTGCCAACACCAACACGCCAAAGTGGTTCAATGTTTTGTACAATCAAAGCAAGCAAACGTCCACGCCAGTGTCAACGTCAGAAACGCAAACAATGGAAACACACCATTCCATGATGCGTGCAGTTCTACACAAGGCAATGTCGTTCAATGCTTGGTGGAATCAGAGAACACCAACATCGATGTCAACGCCCGCAACAATAAAGGCGAGACAGGACTGTACCGCGCCTGTTGGTTTGGAAATATCGAGGCGATTCGATATTTGATGGGATTGGGCACGAAGGTTGACATGACCATCGCCAACGATGATGGACGCACGCCATTGCACATTGTATGTCAGCAAGGTCACATGTTTGTGGTCAAACTCCTCGTGGAATCCAACCTGGAGGCTGTCAACACCCTCATCAACATCAAATCTGAGCTTGGTCATGCCCCCCTTGACCTCGCTTGCCAACACAGACACAAGGACGTGGTTGAGTACTTGACAGGTCCGCTTGGTGACGGCATCAATATACAATATGAGAACACGCCGCTGCACCATGCGTGCCAACTTGAAAATACAGAGACCGTTCAGCATCTCATCGAGTCTGTTGGCTTCAATCCTGGTCTCACGACCAAGGATGGCAGAACTGGACTCCATTGCGCCGCGCAATTTGGACGAGGCGAGATCGTACAGTACTTGATCGGCATCACCAACACCAACATCAATATCAACATCAACGCTCAAGACAATGATGGGAATACCCCCTTGTATCTTGCCTGCCGAGAGCATGATCCGGGATTCGTCGACGGCCATTGGGGGGTATTCAACATGCTCTTCCGACATCCACAAATCGATGTCAACATCCCCAATCACCATCATCAAACGCCGCTGATGGAAGTATGCAAGCAGTACACACCCGAGAGTGGGTACGCCATCTTCATCAGAGGACTCGTGGAAGCATACGCGGATGTCAATGTCGCGGACAATGACGGTAACACTCCATTGCACATCATCGTCAAGGACGGACACTTCGAGATGTTCAAGTACCTGGCTGATAGGGAGGGCATCCGAATGGATGTTCGGAATAATGCTGGCCAAACGCTGTTGCACGTTGCCTGCAGCAAACAAAGATTCTCGGATGATGGAGATGCGCAGCATCATGCCATCATCCAGCATCTTCTGGCGGAAGAGAAACTCGATGTCAATCAGCAGGACAACGAGGGCAATACGCCACTGCATCTCATGTGCGCTGCAGATTGCACGCATGCTGATGGCATTCGGTATCTGGTGGACGTGTGGAGAGCGCGTACCGACACTCCCAACAGCGCTGGCCAAACCCCATTGCATTTTGCGAGCATGAAAGGGCATCTTGAGGTGGTGCAATACTTGAGTGGACAGACCAATACCGGCGTCAACATCCTCAACACCGCTGGCCAAACTCCGCTGCACTTTGCGTGCGCAGGTGGACGCTTTGAAGTGGTGAAACATCTGGTTGAAGAGGCACAGGCTGATATCAACATCCAAGACCAACAAGGCTGCACACCGCTGCTCCTTGCCTACACCTACGGACATCTTTTTGTGATCGAATATCTCATCGCACAACCCAACCTCCAAATTGATGCTCGGTACAGTAACGCAAGCACGCTTATACACGCTGCCGCCGCTGGTGGGCACGTTGAAGTGGTGAACGGCCTGCTCACGCTGCCAAATGCCAACGTCAACTTGCAAGATGCTCTCGGACACACCCCGCTGCACTTTGCGTGCGCTGGCGGACACGATGATGTGGCGGGTCATTTGACCGAGATCGCAGGCGTGGACGTGAATGTCCAAAACAGTGAAGGAAACTCCCCATTGCATCTTACAGTCCAAAACTACGGCGATGGCCAGAGCGGGCACTGGGATATTCTCGACATCTTGTTCGAGATGGAACAGACCAATCCCAACCTGACCAACATGAAACGCGAAACTCCGCTGTTCATCGCGTGCACAATGTTCGTGACCGGCAATGGCGCTTACGAATTCGTCATCGACGAATTGTTGGAAAGAGCTCACGCAGATGTGAACATTGCCGATGTGGATGGCAATACGCCTTTGCACGTTTTGTGCTGGTACGGGCGTCTAAAGACGGTACGTGATTGGCTTGACACGCCTGATGTCGAAGTGGACACGAGCGTCCGCAATCGGTTTGGTTTGAGACCGCAGGATGTTGCTGCAATGCAAGGACACACCGAGTTGGCAGAGTACCTGGCATCGTTGCAACAGTCGTGAGACGAGCGACTGCTGTTGGTACCATGACGCAGATGATGGCACACAGGAGGACGAAGTAGAGATAGGGCGCGCGTACGTGCAGCGTTGCTCAGCAATCACGATCAGCACGGATTTTGGAATTTTCTGGTTGCACACGAGCAACGCATTAGAGAATAGAGTTGAATACATTGTAAAAATGTAATACATAATAATAGATCATAGAATCATAAGTAGGGATGCAAGCTGAAGATTCCGGATGGCTGTCGGCAGTCGTGAAGTTCACCCTCAGCAATCTATTGTACGAGTATGTTATGATCTCTGAGAGAGTACCACCTCGTCGACGTTGGTGCTTGCTTGTCCGCCTGCTAACCAAGCACTGGCTATTGCATGCCACTATTGGTATCCAGTAGAGCCTTTTGTGGGATGTCTATCCCCGCCTTCTACAACGTATTCAAGTACGTGTATGCATAGTGTGGTGCCATGCTAGTACTTCCGGACGACAAGTCGTCGATGGCGGTCATGTGTTGATGTTGGCGCAGCATTTTGTGAAGCGCTCAGCGGAAAAAGAAAAGCGATGCAAACTATGCACGACTGTTGTGGACTCATGTGTTCGACTGGTTTGATCAACTATTGACGTCACGAGTGGAACACAACGATGGAGATCGCCACCACCAACACACACCTCCGTGTTGACTGGATCCTCCAACCGCAACTCCCGCCACACGACAACAACTTCAACCACAACTTCCAACAACACCAATCTGAGGAGAGCACATGCTTGTCATCCTCCTTCGTCCAATACCCTTGGCTCGTTGATTCATCTCGACCAAACCTGAACTCAGCTCGGCTCGCCTTTATCCAATCCAATCCAATCCAATCCAACTCAGTTTAGTTCAGCTCAGCTGACAGAGCAGATCAATCGCAGGCGCGCTGAAAGGGAGCCTCCGCATGAGCACAATGACCAGCAAAACGAGCATCGCGTGCGTCGTTCCGTTGCTGTTCGCAGCATCGGCATTTGGATTCCTCAATGATGCTGGTTCCAAGATCTCATCGCGCAGCTCTCTCGTGGCGCTCTCCGTGCAACCCGAGGCAACCGCCGAGGCTTCTGTGGCATCGTCGCAGGAGGACGAATCCTCGTGCTGGAGCGAACTGTTCCAGGCCAGCCAAAATGGCGATCCGCAGCAAGCTGAGTCCATTCTGAATGCAATGCGCGCATCGCCCGATCAGCGACCCAACCTCAAGGCCTACACCATGACGTTCCAGGCCTACGCGAAGTCGGCGAGTCCCGACATTGTCAAGCGCTCCGAATCCTTGCTGCGGCGCATGTGGTTGGATTACAAGGCTGGCATCTTGATGGACGGACCGCCGACGGAGTTTGCCTACAATTCCGTCATCAATGCGCATGCCAAGCAGCTGCTCTTCTTGCGGCGCAACCATCAATTTGGCGACGCCGAAGCGCTGCAGCAGCGCGAGACGTATGAATACCAGAGAGCGGGTGGGCGGATTGCGCGTGGCGATGACGATGCGCAGAATAACGAGGCTGTGGACAATGCCAACGATGAAGCGTTGGCAACGGCACAGGCGACTCCGCTCTCCAACAGTGGTGCCATGATGATACCGACGTTCTACAAAGATGGCAAGCCGTCCATCAAGCGCGTCATGGAACTGCTGCATGAGATGCAATTCTTCTCGGCGACGTCGACCGCAACGCACATGAAGCCCAGCGTCGTCACGTACAACTCCGTCATTCACTGTTTGGCGCAGATTGGGGACTATGATACGGCAGAGGCCATTCTGGACGACATGATTCAGGAATCCAAACCGCTGGGCGATAGTGCTGGCACTCGCAACGGCGATGGCGACGAAGCCACCGTCCAACCGGATCCGATCACGTACAACGCCGTTATCAGCGCATTCTCCAACAGCCCGCAAGCCGAAAGCTCTTCACCGTCGTCTAGAATACCGGAACGAGCACAGGCGTTGCTGACGCTGATGGAAAATCATCCCAGCCCCGAGGTGAAACCCGATATCGTCACCTATAACAGTGTGCTGAGCTGTTGGGCCAAGTCGGGACGGTTGGATGCCGGCGAACGTGCCGATGCCCTGCTGCAGCGCATGAAGACCGAAGAGTGCGGCGTGCAGCCATGTCTCATCAGCTACAACACCGTCCTCTCAGCCTGGTCACGATCCATGGTGAAGCCGTCGGCGCGTCGTGGCACAGATCACGCGCCCAGCAAGGACGCTCCCAGACGTGCCGAGCTCATCCTCAAAGAGCTGCAGGAATTGTACCGCAGCAAGAAGCAAAAGAACGCGCTGCACCATTCCATGAAACCCGACATCTACACCTACACCACAGTCATCGACTTTTGTGCGCAATCGCGACAGAAGGTGGCGGCGGATCGAGCTGCCACCATCCTGTTTGAGATGAAGGATCTGCTGGAGCCCAATACCATCACGTACAACGCGGTCCTCAAAGCTTACGCCAAAGTGGGCGAGGCCGAGAAGGCGGAATCCTTGCTGCAGGATATGATTGAAGGCACGATGCAAAGCGCGCTGCAGGATGACCAGGCAGATACCACAACCGTCGCGGTCCTGCCCGATCGCATATCCTTCAACACGGTGTTGGACGCCTGGTCCAAGTCGCGTTCCCCCGATGCGCCGGAGCGCGCCGAGTTGCTGTTCGAACAGATGGATAGGTACCACGAAGAGGGCATCATCGCGTGCCGTCCCGACACGGTCAGCTTCAACACCCTCATCAATTGCTGGGCCAAGGCCAGCTCGGCCCGACCGCACGGCGCCCAACGTGCCGATGACCTCTTGACCACCCTGCAGCAGCGGTACCGCCAATCCGACAAGAGCCACGATCTGCGTCCCACCACCATCACGTACAGCTCCGTCATCGCGGCCTGGGCGCGCAGCCGCAAGACGCAGGCGGCCGATCGGGCGCTCGAGCTGCTAGGAGCCATGAACGCCAACCGGCATCTCAGACCTACCGTTCTGACCTACAATGCCGTGCTGCGGGCTGTCGTGGCGTCACCCATATTGTCGGACAAGGAGACGATTGATCATGTGGGCGGTGTCTTGCGCAAGATGAAGAAGGCCAGAATTGCCACCGATGGGTTTACCAAAAAAGCCATCGCACCTTTTGCCGATCAATTTGACTTGTGATGGAAAATAGCAAAGCAGCTAAGCACCGACATCGCACGTACCATCATGTACACTGGTAGAGAGTACCAGTATACCTTCGACAACAACTGTGAATGTTCCGGTACTACCTGCGTGGTCTGATTGATTTGTTCTTGGTTTGGGAATGCTTTTGTCAGCAGGAAGTATTCGGATTCCGATCCATCGCTGTCATGGGAACCGTTTTTGCGAATGACATACGAGAAATACGAAGTTGAGTTGCTGTGCTCTATGTGCTGCTGCGTTCGTCATTGCTGTCGCACAGCTTCGCCATTCTCATGACGCACTTGCACCAATTAGTAGGCACGAATGGATGCAACCAATCAGGTTTCTTCCACAATGATGTAGATGTGTTCACAAAACAACGTCCACACAAAAAGACTTCTCAAACTGTCGTTTGATTAGATGTTCCTACCCTGCTCATGCGGTGCAGCTTTGTGTGAGAACTAGTATCGGGACGAGCGTGTGCGGTACTGGCGTGTGTTGTGTACTTGCACAAGGATCGGCCCAGCACAGTGCGAGGAAAGGATCTCGTTGATGTCGCCAGAACCTTGCTGCAGCCATCAAGCGATGTGGTGTGATGTGCCGCGATGCGATTCGGCATAGGAGGCAACGCATCAACGACACCAATACGAAGGAATGCTGGCATCATCACATCAGCCGGATCAAGTGGGCATGTCAGCTCGCGCTCGGCTATTTGTGCTCAAACCGTGGATGGAACTCGACTCGATTAGAGTCATGTCAAGTCGAAAAGAGTCAAGCCAAGTCAAGTCAAGCACTCCACGAGTAGAGTGAAATAGAGCCAAGCCAAGTGCGAGCAGAGTAGAGCAGAACAGAATGAAGATTGTTATACAGGGAAGAGCATCTCCAGATCTATGCAGGATAGAACGGGATTGGTTGACTGCAGGTGAGGCTACTACATCGCAGCAACTTTGCTCAACGGGTGACTGCATCGCATCGCAACATCTTCATGACCCACAACTATCGATACTTCAGACATCCAGTCGTTGTTCAGTATCATCATCGTCGTCGTCGTCACTATCATCATTGTCGTCGTCGTCGTGCAAATCACCCCCACGCCCACGACAACTACTAGTAGAACCCGACGCAGATAGCAATCCAATGAACCGACTGCAAGCTGCCAAGCAGCACTTGCACGACATGCTGAAGCAGCACAATGGCTCGCCGAGCCACCCGGAAGTATTGGATGCCATTGATCAGTTGCAACGTGCCAACACAACTCCTGTGACTGCCAATCTTGTCAATAACCTTTTGGTTGGTAGGTACCATACCTTGACCGCGCCCCAATTTCCCGGCCAAGTGAATGACTCGGCGACCATGTCTGACAACGAGCATCCTCAGTACACGTTGGGACGCTTGTCTTTTCATATCTTCCAACCAGCGAGTCTACTATGTTCTGTGGTACGTATTCGCAACGAAATCGTCGCACACGATGCGGACAATGACAACATTGGTGACAATCAAAACAATGATGACAATGATGACAATCAAAACAATGACAACGAGAGCAATGAAACTGAACATAGCGGTGACAATGGCAAGAAACGATATTCCTTCGACATCATCTGCGACATCATAATTCACACCGATGACAACGTCGATTTGCCAGCCACATTGACGAATCATGCTACCTGCTGGTGGTCGAAGAATCGACTGAACGTGAAATTCCGCGGTGGCACGCTATCATCATCGTCATATGGCGAGGATGAGGAGGTTTGGCGCCGCACTTTTGCGTCCGCGTATGAAACTGCCGCGTCACAACAGTCGGTCGTGTCTTCCATCGTGTGGTTCGTGATGAAGTTGGTGTTGGGATTGCGATTGCCAACCGATGCCAATCCCGGTGCATCGTTCCAGTTTGAGATGAAACGGTCGCCGATCGGATGGATGGAGTTCTTGTATCTCGATGACGATCTGCGCGTCTCGAAAGGCAATCGTGGCACCATCGTGATCGTCGAGCGCATGGAGGAGTGCTGATTCATGACAACGACAGCAACAACGACGACAACAACGACGACGACAACTGCGACTACGAATGAGAATAACAATACGATAATAGAGTAAAGTGTCATCACAACAGCACATTGAGAGTGTGTCCGAGTCGAACAGAGCAGGGTGGAGTATGGCATGCCATCATATACTACTACGATGCTCTACTCGTGCGCTATTGACATCAAGTAGAGTGCAAACAGCTTGCGATGCGCCATACGCAGGTACTTCCTTTGCTATTGCCCACCAGGCTGTCACACTCACTGCTTGTACTTCGTGTCAGGTGGAGACAATGTTGATGACCCACACGAATTTGGCACACTCTCCAATTCCCGAAAACCTGCAAAATTTCAGTTGTCGGTTTTCATCATTAGTCTACGGTCAAAACTAGAGTCGAATCTTGGGAGATTCCGATCGTGAAGCCGGACGACGCCCAGACTGCAACCAACCAAACATCGATGAGAAAACCACGTCGGCTCTCGCTTCCGCAATCGTCATTTGTGTTTTGGCGTGACCACGAATTTCATCAATTCCATCATTGTTGCGTGGCGACCACGATTACCTCGCCATAAAATCGAAGAGAGAGCGGGAGTATTGGTGTTCCAACTCTTCTTCCTGCGGTGCAAGTTCATAAAGACCGCAAAACCACTCACAAAAAAAAACAAGACGACCGCATACAAATACTACCATACAGCGATGTCGAAGCGATACAACGAAAAGCGCGCGAAGAAGGAGGCCTTTGCCGTTGACAAGGCCTTGGACTCGGGGTACGGTGCCGTCGACACCGATGCTCTGATTGCTTCCGATGTGCGCGATGCCGCATTGGGCAAGGGCGAAGATGAACTGTTCGAGAAGAAGTTGACGAAGGAAGAAAAGAAGGCCCGCGCCAAGGCAGCACGCGAAGCCAAGCGCAAGGCCAAGGGCAAGCCCGTCAAGGCCAAGAAGGACGAAGAAAAGAAGGAGGAGCCGGCGATCGAACTGCTCAGCATGGAAGATCACGATGCTGCGAAGAAGGAAGCCGCACTGGAAAAGCTGTCGCAGGACAACATCATTGTGACCTACGAAAGCAAGAAGGGCGCCTTGCACGCCAATACGAGAGATATCAACGTCTCCGGCGTCACGGTCACCTTCCACGGCAAGCCGCTGGTGGAGGATACCGATATTGTCATCAACTACGGCAATCGTTATGGCTTCATTGGTGAGTACTGCATCAAATCAACACGATTTTGTTGCTGGGGTAGCAGTGTGCGGTGCCGATTCTCTCTGCGCACAGAGCAGGGTGCCCATTTGATGGAATGACTTCGAGATTCGTTTTTGTTCTCTTGATTCCGATGGGATGATGAGACGATGAAACGCAGGCAAGCAAAGAATCACTCGTTCCTTTCGTCTGTCCAATCGTTCGCGTCCAATTGCTCGTGCCCAACCATATTCATTTTCTCACCATCGCATCTATTACACCTTTCATTTCATCATCCACGATGGATATCCAATGACATACTCTCTCTGCTCACACCAATCCTGTCAATAAATCATGCCAACAAACCATGCCGTACCGTACAGGCCCCAACGGAAGTGGTAAGTCCACGGTGATGAAGGCCATCGCCGCCCGCGCCATCCCCATCCCGGACGCGCTCGACATTTACTTCCTCGACAGCGAATACCCGGCGCGTGACGACATCACGGCCCTCGGCGCCGTCATGGAATCCAACGACGAGGTCGCCCTCCTCGAGGGGCAGGCCGAAAAGCTCAACGCCATGATGGCCGACGCCGACGAGGATGCCCAGATGGAGATCCAGGGTCAGCTGGAGGCCGTCTACGCCCGTCTCGATCATCTGGATGCCAGTTCGGCCGAGGCGCGCGCCACCACCATCCTGCACGGTCTGGGATTCACCAAGACCATGCAGAACATGAAGACGCGTGAATTCAGCGGAGGATGGCGCATGCGCGTGGCGCTGGCCAGGGCGCTCTTTTTGCAGCCGGAATTCCTGTGCCTCGATGAGCCCACGAACCATCTCGACATGGACGCCGTGCTCTGGTTGGAGGAGTACCTGTGCAACTGGGACAAGATCCTCTTCTTCGTGTGTCACTCCCAGGATTTCATGAACAACGTCTGCACCCACATCGTGCGTCTCGACATGACCTACAAGAAGCTGCGGTACTACTCCGGCAACTACGACACCTACGTGCAGACGCGCCGCGACCAGGACACCGTGCAGATGCGCCAGTACGATGCCGAGCAGCGCGACATTTCCGAGATCAAGGACTTCATCTCCCGTTTCGGTCACGGTACCGTGAAGATGGTGCGACAGGCGCAGGCACGCGAGAAGCTGCTGCAGAAGAAGCTGGAGGCCGGATTGACGGAGTTGCCAGAGCAGGATCCGGAATGGGATTGGACCTTCCCGGATGCTGGAGAGCTGCCGGTGCCTGTATGTGCGATTGAGAACCTCAGTTTCGCGTACCCCAACGGTCCCGAGCTGTACAGCAGGGTCGATTTCGGAATCGACTTGCAGACGCGTGTGGCGTTGGTGGGTCCTAACGGAGCAGGAAAGGTACGTTGCGACAGCGTGATACAAAATACATGGATGGATGGATGGATGGATGGATGGATGGATGGATGGATGGATGATCCTGTTCAACAATTGTGTTTCAGCCAATCGATGCAACAGCTGTGCTCACTTCACCTCCCAACTTGTCATGCTTCACACACACACACACCGCCCACCACCACCACAACAGACCACCCTCGTGAAATTGATCGAGGGCGACCTGCTCCCCACCAAGGGCGCCGTGAAGCGCAACATGCACTTGCGCACATCAAAGTTCTCGCAGCACTTCGAGGACCGCCTGGATCTGAGCATGACCCCGCTCGACTTCTTCAAGCTGAAGGTGATGCCGGAGGCATCGATCGAGAGCATACGGCCATTGCTGGGCCGTTACGGTTGCACCGGCGCACAGCAGACCCAGGTGATGTCCCAGCTTTCTGCCGGACAGAAGGCCCGCATCGTGTTCGCCATGATCGCGCACGAGAAGCCCCACCTGCTGCTGCTGGACGAACCCACGAATCCTTTGGACATGGAGTCCATCGACGCTCTGGCCCGGTGCCTGCGGACCTTCAAGGGTGGCGTGCTGATGATTAGTCACGACATGCGGTTGATCTCGCAATGCGCCGAGAAGATCATGATCTGCGACAATAAGTGCATCACGGAGTACAAGGGCGATATTCTGGATTTCAAGATGGCCACGCGCAAGGCGAATCAGAAGAAGTTGGCGCAGCACATGAACGGATAAACGACGATGCTCTGTTGCTGCTGTGCAATTCGATTACTGGATTGCGGCATGCGGACACGAGTCGTCGGACAGGAGAGGTCAGTATTGAAGAAATAATAGTAAACCATCCTGTCAATCAAACAAACGACAGTCTGCTTGTGCTCAACCGTTTGTTCGCCTGTTTACTGCACCATCAAATTGAATCTCGAGAGAACAAAAAGTACTTCGTCTTTGGAGCGTTGTCATACAGATATACCCCAATCGTGATATCTGAGTACCAAATAGAATTCTAGGCCAGCGACACGACTGATTTCCGTTGTCACATTCGGAACGGGTTTCGTCATGATGCAACACGTTGCCTGTTGACACGCAGCAACTGACATCCAAACAGAGAAAGAAGGAAAGCGCGGGAAGGGGCCACAGGAGCGCAACAACAAGAGCGCTGCCCACGACGACGACGGCAACAAGGAGCAAGGAGACGTCCATTGTTCGGAGGTGTATTAAGGTGTGTTGGTGATGGTGGCGAAAGCAGGATGTTGCGTGTGTTTCCACGACCAGGCCTCCGAATTTCACGATCATCGTGGAAGGTGTTGTTTCATTAGCGCACACGCATTCTCGGGAAAGCCCAATTCATCGCAAGGCCAAGAGAGAAACCTCGCATCAAGACTCAGCCGGAGGTCGTAATACTCCGACTTCACAGCTCGTACCCGTATTAGTGTGGCACCATACTCTCCTTTGTGTGTAGTCGTACTGTGACCATCAACACCCAGAGCCATTGTAAGTCCACCAACGACGTGCAACAACGGCAACCTCACATTCCGCTCGCTTTCTCATTTCGCGCGCTGCTCCATTGCATTGAACTACACCGCACATCATGTCCACCACATCCGTCGTGACAACCGCAACAGCCAAGTTCTTCGCAGCAACCCCAGCAACAGACAACCAACGCTACTACTCGCACTCCGCTACTCTGACTCCAATGACTGTGTCTGCCGCTTCGCCGATGCAGACGTCGCTTCACAACTCGCCAACGAACGCCATTGATGAATCGCAGAGCGTGGTGCGCACCAACGCCTCGATCATCAGCGACGACGACGAAGATGAAGACATGGACATCACCAACGCCAACGCTGCCAACAGAAAGACTACGCCTATGAATGCAGCAACGTCAACCAAAGCAGGAGCACCAGCTAAACACAGCAGCAGCAGCAACTCTCGCAAGGTCAGACGCACTCTGCCAGCCGCACCCCGATCGGCCAACTCCCTCCTGTCCTACACTGACTTGGCAACTGCCGAATTGGAGGAATTCAGGAAACTGCAGCAACAGCCAGCATCCGCTCAGCCAATCACGCGCCCATTCCCGACGGCGTGCTGCCGACTCGTCACGCAGCTGCCCGGCAACTCCAACTGCATGGACTGCGGGAAGCTCAATCCGCAGTGGGCCACGGCCAGCTTCGGCGCCCTCCTCTGCCTCGACTGCGCAGGCCATCACCGATCCATGGGCGTCTCCATCTCCACGGTGCGATCCCTCACCATGGACCATTGGAAGCTCAGCGAGATCCTGCAGATGCTGGAGGGTGGCAACGCCCAGCTCTCCACCTTCTTCCGCCGCCACGGTCTGCATCCTGGTGCCACCAACTTCTCGCCCTCCTCCACCCTCACGCAGCACAACGTGGTGCAGGTCAGGTACAAGACCAAGGCGGGACGTTTCTATCGTCATCAGCTGTCGCAGCATGTCCAGTCCGTTCCGTTTCCGTACGTTGGCAGGCGGCAGCAGCAGCCAAACAAGCGTCCTGTAGCGAGGAGCCTGTCACCGAAGAAATCGCGGTCCGATGTGCCGCAGCAGAACAGCGCGAGGAGTCGCACCCTGTTGACGCAAACGTCCAATGTCGGGTTTTGATGAGCATGCAAGAACATATCATCACGTCAAGTCAAGTCAAGTCAATGATAATCCTATCTGCCAGGAACAACTCTAGAATAGACACTCATTGTAAGAAAAGAAACGCCAGTGTCATGAGGAAGAAGCGCTGTCTGCCTTTGCGCTTGATTCCATTTCCTTCTTGTGCGCACCGTACGGCACCAACTGTCCCACCATCCTGCCACCCTTGGCAACCTGCAAGCCCCATTTCTGCCGCACGCCATCTTCCAAGTGTTCACGCACCCCATCCGCAATCGGACGGCTCAGCGGCGCCTTCTTGCCCACCATCAGAACATGCAGCACGTACACGTTCAGGGAACAATTCTTCAAGGTCGATGCCTCCACCAACGTCGGTGCCTTGTATTCCATCACCTCCAGATCCTCGTTGACGACCAGCTCGTTATCTTGCAACAGCTCCGCCAAATGTCTATCCACCACCGTCGCCGACACTTTCATGGCCAACTGATGACGACAGCACAGTTGCAGATCGCCGTTGCTGGGCGCCGTGCGACTCAACAGATACCGGCATGCATCATCGCCGACGCGAAACCCGCGATCGCGTCCACGATGCGACGACAGATGATGCGTGGGTCGGTACCGCGTCTCCAATTCCGTCACGAACAGACCGTACAAGGCCGCCGACTGCGCGATCTGCCATGTCGTCGATTGTTCTTGCGTCACGGCGATGTAAATATGCTGCGCCCCACTAGCGTTACACAAAAAGTCGCGCACCAACTTGCGATTGCGTTTCAAATTGTTCTTGCCGACGACGTGCGGGAACAAGAAATCGACGCGTTCGCAAGGATGCGGTTGACGACAATCGATGCCGAACAAGACGGTGTGGCCGGCATCGCGGATGATTTGCGTGTTGGTATCGGAATTGTGATAGACGCGGCGGTGATGTGCTTCCGTTTCCAGCACGGTGGCGTGGATATGCATCGTCGTCTCGGAACGTGCGCATTGGGCGCTGTACGATAAATCGCCGTCACCGACGATCCACCAAATGGGGGGTGTTGTCGTCATTGTTTGGGTGGGATGAGTAGTTGAGTATGTGATGATGATGACAATGATGATGAAGGTCCAAGAATGCAGCTTGATTTGCGCACATCTCTGTTGGCGCCAAATTTTCTGTCTTTCTTGGTGGTTGTCCGTACACGCTGAATACATCAATCACAATAGTTGTACACATAGTTACCGCAGCTTCCGGTGCATATCGACGATGTATCTAGGTTTATCTTCTTGTCTATCATTCCCGATTTCATTCCTGATTTTGGATTTAATCGAATGCGTCGATTTCACATCCTTCTCGAAGTCTCCAGACGTTCGACACGGCAAAACAACGCGACCATCACCACTGCCATCACCACCGCCATCACCACCAACGCAGCCATCATCAAGTTCACCCATGGCATCAACGCTCATGCAATGGTGCTTACGGTCATTCCATCACAGCATCATCAAGTAGTCTTATTGGTGCGCAGAGTAATGAGACAACGCGCGCCTCAAGCTGAAAGAGTATCGTTGTCTTCACTGAACAACGTCACGAGCACGAGCACGAGCACTTCGAACCGCCCATCACCAGTAGAAAAGCAGCGGAAAGAAGCAACGTGGTCTCCACCTCCAATGGCATCGGCATCATCGACTTTCGGCACAAGGCAGCGCCCTGCAGTCCATGGCCCAGATGGACCGACCGCCGCAAACGATCTCCTCACTGCCAGCGCAGGCGGTCATTCAAGTGCCAACGATCGTGGAGGGTCGACATCTACGTCGCAGGTGATGCTGCCTTTGTCGCAGTCGTACCAGCCCAGCACTTCACCATCATTGGCGCTGCCGTCTCCATCCTCGAAAGCAGGCGATGAATCGACAAAGGACTTATCGCAACGGTTCCAACGATACCTCCGAACCTTCTGTGGGAGCATGAGCCAGATTCGTTGCAGCAGCGGCTGCGATGGGCAGAACACGGCAAAGCGAAAGAGGAGGCAATGCCTTTGGACGATACTTGTCATCCTGCTGGTAATCAACGTTGCTTCGCCGCCGACGCGCCGCATGTTCCTACGGCAATTCACAAGACCATGGGCAAGACGGTACGAGCTCATGTGCCAATCGTACGTCTATCCACCGCTGCGACACTGCGGTGCGACGCCGGTGCATGCAAGACCCGAACAGCTGCCGGTGCAAGGATCATCCATCCATTACATTTCTGCCAAATTCGGTTGGCCGCCAACTCGATTTCAATCGCAGGTGGAGCAAACCAAGGAGGCCATCGCAGCGACGCGTCTCATTCCGGATTCCAATTTGCATTTCTATCATCAGTTTCCTGCGTTCATTCAAAACGATCCACGATGGCGCATGCACTTGCAATTTCAGGATCCGACCACACCGGTGCCCTCGCGTGGTGGCGGGTATTGGTTCTGGAAGGCGCCTTTGCTGTTGCATCATGCAGACGCCGCGCAGCAGGACGGCTTTCTGATCTTCAGCGACATCGACACGGTCTACCACATGACATGGATCGACGAATTGATGCGGCACATGATACGGCACGATCACAATCTGGCCCTCTACGAGCTGGAGTTCGTGGAACGCGAGTGGGTGAAGCGCGATGTCTATTTGGAGATCTGCGGCGATACGGACGATGGCGTGCTGTCGTCGAATCAATACAATGGAGCATTCCTGATGCTGCGCCTCAAGGATGGAATCATTGCGTTTCTGCGGACGTGGCAAGATTGGTGCGCTCGGTATCATTGGATCAACGACGAAGCATCGACCGTGCCCAATCTGCCGACGTTTCAGGAACATCGGCATGATCAAGCCTTGCTGAGCTTGCTCATCAAATGCCGATACGCGGGCTCGATGGCGCAGCGCGAGTTGTTTTACAAACCAGCCATGGGGGATTGGAAGATGTATTCCATGAAGATATGATGGGCTGGCATTGCCGGAGGGAACATGGAGTGACAGGTGGTGTAGTAGAGAGCAGATGATTGGTGGAATGGCACCATGGCGTAGCCGTCAATGCAATGCAACACGATGCGATGCAATCCATCGGCGGGCACGAACTGAGGCATGAGAGCAGTGAAGATGGCATGGCGCAGCGTGGCACAGTATGGCATGAAGACGACTGCGCTCTCTGCATCATACAGGTACAGTTGGGGTAACTTGCAACGAGACGAGTGAACAGCCTCATGATAGCTGCCAAATTCAACGGCAACTATCGTTCGCTTTATTTTTATCATTTGTTCTCGTTTGCTTCGTGACGTTGGCGAGACCGCACAAAGGAAAGACAAGAACAGAGCAGAGATGCCATTTGACATCTCACATGTTTCAACCTTCTACGCGATTGTTCCTCAGTAAGTTCGGCAATTGCGATGTATCCGATCATGCACGTGTGGAGTTGTGTTTAGTGCGTACAGTGCACGTGTGATACAACTACGCACTGTGTGGTAGTAGAGTACCGCATGGGTCAAGCAACCTTTTGTTGCATGGCATTCGTTGTGCACGCGTTGTTCATCGCAAATGTGCATTGCCGAACAGAATTCGGAGAAAAGTTCGCGTGGTTGCGCGACAAATTCAAAGAGAAGTATCGTTGCGACTACGACACAACACACCGTTATTCCGTGTCCGCGTGCCTGACGTGTTGCCGAGCAAGAAACGACGGCAAAAAAAACGGCGGCAACTTTGGTGCTCCTCGCAACGCCCTCAGCAGCAACACCAACAGCAGAGGAACCCAAAAGGAGTGCTGACATCAGACAACCCAAGTTGCCACATTGCATTATATCACATCATATCACATTGTATTCACATCTCAGTCACTTTTCAACAACCATTCCGACGTTGCGGCATTCCCCAAGCCACACCAGACTATTATACGATATATAGCAGGACCATGGCTCCCAACAGCGCCCTCCCAGCAGCGTTTGCGACATCGCCAGACACCATGGCGGCCGCATCGACCGAGCGACCCTTGCGCTCCGGTGCGGCAGCCAACCAGGCAAAGTCCGTCTGCGTGATCGGAGCTGGACCCGGAGGCATGTTCTTCTGCTACCACATGGATCAGAAGCTGCGGAAGGCCAACAGCAACAACGCTAACAGCAGCATCCGCATCCAATGCTTCGAACGAGCCTCCAGCCCGGGAGGCGTGTGGCGCAAGGCGGATGAGACAGACACGTCCGACTGCGTCGAGATGTACGACAACCTCTGGACCAACGGCGCATCGCACAACATGGAGTTCGACGACTACACCTTCGACGACCACTTCCAGCAGCCCGTGCACGTCTACCTGCAGCGCAAGCACGTCCTGGACTACATGATGAAGCGCGTCACGCGCAACACGCCGGACCTCTTCGAGCGCTACATGCAGTTCAACACGGAGGTCCAGAACGTCACGTTCGATCGGGCCACGCGCAAGTTCCGGGTCCGCACCAACGACCTCGTCCGCAACCTGAACCACACGCAGGACTTCGATTACTGCATCTGGGCGGCCGGCGAGAACGGACAGCAGAAGATGCCCAAGCAGACCGTGCACAAGCTCAGGGCCGGCGGCTTCAAGGGACAGATCCTGCATTCCGCCGACTCGGCCGACCTCGAGGCCACCGTCAAAGGCAAGCGCATCGTCCTCATCGGTGGTTCCTATTCGGCCGAAGATCTCGCCATCCAGGCCGTCAAGCTAGGCGTCGAGCACGTCGACATTGTCTGTCGCAGTTCCGAGGCGCACGTCTTCTGGACCGAGACGTGGCCCGGCAACAAGGTAGACGTGCACACGCAGACGCAGATCTTGGACGCAAAAGGGGACAACACGCTGCGGTTGGAGTACCTGCACTGGGACTGGAAGGCGGGATACGTCGGTTACGGCGAGTCCGAGCACGTTGTTTTGGAAAATATCGACGCGGTCCTCTTTTGCACGGGCTACGGAGCCGCCCATCAGATGCTCGATCCCAACCTGCTCTACAAGCAGGGCAAGATTCCCATTCCGGATCTGCCCAAGGATTGGAAGATGTCGCCCAATCAGTTCGACCAGTATCTGGGGCATGTCGAGCCCACGGTTCCGACGCATTACGGGTGGTCGCATTCGCCCGATCTGTATCATGGTGTTGTGGTACGTACGCAGTCAAGTGTGGGTTGTGTCTGCTGTGAGTTGGAAAACCGTCCTTTACTACACTGCCTCGTCATCTCACAACTTCCCTCTTTCCTTTCGAATGCACAGATCGAGAACCCGCAGATGATGTTCTTCCAGGACTTGACCAGCAGCCCCATGATGGACCACGATGCCTTCGCATACCTCTTCGCTCAGCTCATCTCCGGTGACTTGCCCTGCCCCACCAAGGACGAAATGAAGGCGCACAACCTCAAACGCGCCATCGCAGAAATGAACATGCCGCATCGACGCATCTACATGGACCTCAACTACTACAACGCCATCGGCAAGGTCCCCGGCGTTTGGGCCTCGGAAGGCGTCTCCGACATTTGGTGCGCCGAGCTCAGCAGGGAGACGTCCTACTCCATCAAGCTCCTGGCTGACATCATGCAAGCCGCCAACTACCCCGTCTCCCTCGGGACCTTCGAACACCTCAACGAAGCCGGCAAGCGCATCGCGCAACATGATATCCTGTCCGACCACCACCGCTACGTCAAAGCCCGACAGCAGAATGGATCAAAACATCGCAAGGATTGGACCACGTTCCGGGATTATTCCAACGGCGATGCCTTCGAGTCCATCCACACTGGTACCAAGGCCATCAACATTGACATGAAGTGGCTTGATATGTAAACAAATGAATAATTGTAACTAGATGTGCTTTTAATCTTCCCACGATTGTCGTCGAGCAAAAAAGTGATTGCAGAGCAAAAAAGGTAGATCAGGCCTGGTTGGAAACAATCGCGATTTTGAGTTTGATGATGAGTTTGGTGCTGTTGCTTGACAACGGGTTGCACAAGAGTGCAACCCGAAATCCAACCAGGCCCGATCTGTCACTCCAACCACATTTCTTATTCATATACTCTCAACCTCACTCAGGTTTAGTGGAGAAGTCAAGTTCGTAGAGTGTTCGATGAAATTAGATTGGTGAATGGCATTTGGTTGTTGAGTCAAGAGTTCTGAGTCGTGGCGCGAGTACATCTCTCTAGATAGTATACACGAATGTAGGCATTCTCATCGTCCAAATCATCATCACAGTGAACACACACACATGTGTCTTTCCAGAGATCACACGATAGATGTGATCGTATGGATAAGAGAGATATTGCACACAATGAAGGATAAGGAACACGTCTCACTTGCATTGTTCTTGCGTTGCAGGATGTTCAAGTCCACTCTCTATCCGCACTCGTTGACCGCCATCTGTGAGAGCTCACAGTACGAGTGAAACACGGTCGTGTGTGGAAATGGTTGTCGAACAAGAGTGACGTTTGTTTGGACATCAACAATGTGATTTTCCACGTTCTTCTGGATCTTCCGAACAAACACAACACACACTTTGTTCTATCTTCTGTCTCTTCATTCGTTCTTCTGCTTCTGACACATCAACAACTCCAACCACGAACATTCTCAATCATACACACTGCACCATAGATCGTACGAACGAGTACAAGACATCACCAACCAAGGCATCATCGTGCTTCCACATCATCGCACCATGACTTCGCACACACTGGTGCGAACCAACCTGATCCTGGTGCCTGTACTTGTACTTGTGCTCCTGCCGATCGCATTGGTGACATCATTCCACACCCCATCACCAATCATCAACAACAACTACCAACAATCACAATCACAGTTGCAGTTGCAGCCACAACCACACTCACAGTACTCTCAACGGAATCAACCATCATGGAGACAGCGCAGAACGAACCCACGATCTCTGCGACTGCGTGATTCTCCACCAGGAATGACCGCTGCTGTCAACGGCGATTCCACATCAGCCACCTTGGAACCATCACGTGATGACAACAACAACAACAACAACAAGGACAACAACAAGGACACTGTTGATGGTGACAAGTCAATCAAATCCTCCGCATCCACAGACCAAACCACATCAACCATCGATGTCAACATGTTCGAGCTCCTCGCTGGCCGTGCCGCAACTTGCCTCGCGGAAAGTGACCTTCAACTTGAGGCCACGGGCAAGGACAACACAAGAATACCCAACTCATCAACAACATGGATCGATGAAAAGAACCTATTTGCATTCCAAAGGGTCATGGAGAAGATCAAACTCAAGCTGCCAGATGAACAGAAGACACCCATGGATCGTGATGACGCATTCTCGTGGATCCGATGGATGAAGTCATCACCCACACCCATGATCGTGGACGTGTCGAAGACCTTCCAGTCCATCATCAACGCCACCGTCATCACCGATCAGTCCATGGAACGCATCGATCAAACACGAGAGCAGTTCCTGGCACGATTGCGATGTCGGTTGGTGCTGTTGCCATCGGGTGCATCGCTGAAGGGACCGCTGTTGGAACCATCATCGTCGTTGATCTGCGGCAAGCTGCTGTATGGTGGCATCACGCGGTACCGTCTCATCGGATCTCACAATTCCAACCGTTCACCTCGCAAGGCTGGTGAACGCACGGATATCATGGTGTCATCCAAGGACAACCTGCCAACATGGATCCAGTACGGCGGTCCTGAAAGGATGTACGAGGCGGTCGACATGGGACCATGTGCCGCATTGGAGGTCCTGCTGATGGCACCTGGACAAGGAATTGTCCCTGAAAAGAGTCCGCAGATGCAAGAAATGATGATTGAGAACTTGGCATGGAGACCAGAACGGATGTTTGGTCAGTACATGAGTGAGAATGGTGATGGTGATGGTGGTGGCAACGAGGATGGAGGGAGTTCGATCAACGATCAGCTGGCAATCCCCATCTCGCTATCTGGCAGTGAACGCAATGACGCATTCCAATCCGACTTCGAATCCTCCGTCGGTGGTCTGCAGAAAGAGATCAGCTCGATCGTCCGACGTGTGCTCGATGGTCGTGTCATCCGTCCAGCCGATGAGGATGACAACACTGCCATCACGGACAAGGACAGCATGAAGGACAAGATCAAGGATGGGGCCAAGGACGAGGTCACGACGCAGCTCAGCCGGACTGCCATGGAAGCCGAAGAGCTGTTGGCGTTGGGATTGACACCCGTCCGCGGGCTGTTGCTGTATGGACCTCCTGGATGTGGCAAGACAGCACTCGCAAGAGAGATCGCGCGTGCTCTGCGTGCTCGCAAGCCCAAGATCGCATCAGCACCAGAGCTGCTGGATCGATGGGTCGGTGGATCAGAGAAGCTGGTGCGATCTCTGTTTGCTGATGCTGAGGCAGAGCTGGCTGCATGCAACGGCGATGTCACGAAGAGTGCTTTGCATGTGATCGTGATCGATGAGGTCGATGCCGTGTTCCGGCGTCGCAGTGCTGGAGAAGACTCCGGTGAGGCCACACGTGCCAGCGTCGTCAATCAGATCCTGGCGAAGATGGATGGTGTCAACTCGATTGACAACGTGCTGCTGATCGGCATGACCAATCGTCGTGAGCTTCTGGATGAGGCGTTGCTGCGTCCGGGACGGCTGGAGGTCCAGATCGAGATCCCGCTTCCTGACCGGGAAGGCCGTCGTGAGATCCTGAAGATCCACTTTGATGCGTTGCGGAAGCGCGGTCGTTTGAGCAAGCCTCTTTGCTCTGCAATCGATGGTATGCCCAGCGATGGCATGTCCATGGATGGTTTCTGGGGTAGTGGAAGTGTAGGTGTAGGTGTAGGTGCAAGTGGAGATGTAGGTACAGCTGGAGATGGCAGCAACAGCCAGACTCAATCAGTATCGCCGCCAGCACCATCGCCTTCGGTGTCTCCGGGTCGCAAAAGAGCAGCAGTGCGTCATTTTGTGGGGCGGGTACTGACGGGTGCATCTTCGGCGGTGCGTCCAACCTATGACCTGGCCGCCAGCTATGCCACAGGAGGTTTTTCGGGTGCCGATATCGCAGGTCTTGTGCGTTGCGCTGGATCCATCGCGTTGGCGAGATCGAGAGAGGATGGCAATGGAGTGGATGGGTTGGTGGTGACGTTGGAAGATGTGAAGCAGGCGTTGGGGGAGCTGAAGAAGTGAGCAGGTGGTGGAGAGTAGAGCAGAAGTACACGTTGTGAACAGCTGGATGCACTTTGCCTCTTTCGTCTGTTCCACTGTGTTGCATTGTGCGTTCTAGTATTCAAAGTGCACTTGCACCATGTGCAACATAGAAGATGCTACGACTGCTCCATGCCATCTGTGTACATAATACGAGACCATCTCAATTGTCAACATGTGTCCGTCGATACATTTACATGGTGAAGACCTCGGTGTAACGACGTCGCCGTTCGAACCGGACGATCCTTGTTTGGCTTCCCGATGCATTTCATCAATCAGTTCGTTTGGCCTACAGCAGAAGGTACCGGCGCAGGTGCGTCGAATCCTCCAGGCAGGCCGACAGTCGATGGATCGCCGGTCGTCCACCTCGTCTTTCGGTTGTGGTGGTGCCCACGGGTACTGTCGACGAAAGTCAGCTTTATTTTGTGGCGGGAGATGACGCGAAGTTCGTCAACGTTTTCATTGGCCGTTATACACGGTTGAAGCATTCAGCAGATGTCAAGACGTGTCACGTCAGCGCTGCGTTCAACATGACGTCATCGCATGGTCCAGTCACGGCAAGTGACAAGTCATGTGTACGGTCACGAGTCAAGTTGGGTTTTAGTGGGAATGGCAAACGACGAACATTTTGCTCACATTTCTCTAACAACACGTTCGTGCGGCACCATACCCCGCTACAACTACCTGCAACATGCAACCGTCTCCAGGTCGATGCCGGAGTTGGGAAGGACGCCGACAGGATCCATGATGGGCGAGATACAGGCACCATCGTATCCTCCTTGCAGCAATGGATCCACTTACCCGCGGGAACATCACACACACAATTCGTTTGCTCTTGGTTCTATGTCAGAGATTGTCGCATTGCTTCTTGTGGATGATGAGACCCTCCCCGGACGTGCATTGGATGCTGGGACTCGCAGCTTTGGAAACGAATACTCTGAATCGAAACGAAGAAGCAGCCGAAGTCTCTTTGCGCGATCACTTATTCGAGGTATCGGTATGACGACTCATGGGAGGTACTGTGGGTATGTGAGTCGGTGAGCATGGAATAATAATTACTCGGATCTACGAGTATGATGCTTGCCTGAACGTATCGGTGGCGTGGAGTTGCGAGTATGCAGGAGACGCACACCATCTTGGCGCTCATGCGAGCTCCTGTCTGCACGAAGGACTCTCCAGCAGTTGCTTTGTTGAAGCGACCAAAGGACAAGTACGTGGTTGGGACGAAACGTGAATCGTAGCATCAACTTCAGAACGCAGAACTCCTGTGCACCACCATGGATTGTTTCGTGTTTCACGATCATAGATGCAACATCAGTTACCCTATGGCGGCGCCTTGGAGGCACCAACGAGGTGCCGCGAATAGTCTCTCTCTCTCTCTCTTGTTTGCTCTTGCTCTTTTCCTGTCTTCGTATCTCGTCAGAATCCTCTCCAAGACTCCAACCACGAGCATGCGCACGAGGAGTGGCAATAGACGCCAAGTTTTCGAAGCTGCCGCGACCAAAGTTCCTCCCCTTGCCAAGAAGCTCATCGGCGTGATGGGCTTTTGGCAGAGTCGTCATGCCCACATACTCACGGCTCGTACTCCGACAACGTGGGTTGATGTCTCGAGAGCAAAATGATGCCGCCCTTCGGCGGAAACGAATGGTGATGTTGGTTGGTGGACGGAGGTGCGTCATGCGGTAATACTTGGAGGAGCTGTGTGCGGCGTAAGGAGACGACAGATCATCACTTTGCTATGCTGTATTCTGCACACGTGAGGGTGCGACAGGAATGTCCGAATGCAAATGTGAATGTGATTCTGGCTATCCTCGCTTGGCACGACGCAAACCAGCGTGAGCTGAGGAGTTGAGACATATACTGTGCCATTGTCGTACGTCATCTCGTTCTCCCATCTCTCCATGGTCGTTCCCCCAACATGTCCGCCCGCGTCTCGAAGAGGTTGCGATGACTCCATTCCTTGCTCAACGTCTACTGACGTTTAAGAATTGAAGTTTCTGTGCACACAATGATCCAACGATTAAGACATGTGCCCAAGCGGATGCGACCGTGCGCATGTGAAAACACGACAACCATCGGAATCAACTTTTGATTTGAAGTTGTGGGAGCTGTTCATGCAAGCTCATGCCTCCAGCTGCGAAGTGCGCTCTCGTTCGTTCTTGGGCTGACCGAGCGTTAATCGTGTTCGATGCGGATGTGTCTACGGTTAGTGTTGGGGGAGCGAACGTGATGTGATCACGTACTTCTGTGATCTACCATCAATTTGTAGTTCCATACCGTATGCAGCGAGTACACTCACCCGCACAACTTTCCTGGGTGGCGGTCGACGCTCGCCCTTGGCCTTTTGTTTGCGTGGTTGTGCAAGGGCGAGAAGAGACAGCAACTCGCATCAGCAACGGTGGCAATTCAATGTCTGTCTGTTTGTTTGTGCGTGTGTGTTTTCTGTCTCTGTCGCTTCCTCCCTCTCATTCCATGTGACGTTTCTCGAAGGACCTTGACAAAGGCTATCCAGTACCTCTCGCACATTCGATCCACATTCGGCGAAGTGCGCGATTCCCGAAACGAAGCCTGCGCTGGATGGATGGCGTGATGGTTGGAACGACGCAGGGCCTTTCGGGATCGTGTCGGGCGTCCCAGGAGATACTGGGCCATCCCATGTGCGCATGATACAGTGAATGGCCTTTCTCTGTGTCGAGGATGGCGCTTTCCTCGTCTGCGCTTTCCATGGGCTGCGCGCATCCCTGTTTGTGCTTGTTCATTTCTTCCTTTGGGAACGTAAGCCGAAGCAACCAAGAAGTTGTGTGGGATCGCATCACGCCCAGAAGATTTGCGAGGTTCATGAAGAATAAATAGTCAGTCAGCGAGAACGTCGTTGAAGGGAACGAATACATGCATCAAAACGGTAAGTTCAAGAAGGGCCCAATTAGTGAAGCTTCGGATTTGTGCAGACTTGCAAGACGCAAAACGACGCGTTTGTTCAGAAATCGTTCCCAATTACGAGGATCTCGTGATGAGGAACACAAGCAACTGGCGCCGAAACGGCACCAAGAGAACATCGCGATAAACTTTGGCGGTCCCAATCAGATAGCATCACTGGGTGTCGCGGCATCGCTGGACGTCGTGACATCGCTGATAGGCGCAACCGCAGTGGCGGAGTTCGGACCATACTCTTCTTTGTTTCACACATCACAGCTCAGCACACACCCCCGATAGAAAGACACAAACGGAGCGCACCAACAATGCAGGTAACATCCCAAGGACACACAACTTTCGCATGCGGCTACCTCGCCAAACCGCAACCAGTTTCAGCCCTGGCCTCTGCCACCGCACTCCATCCTGTCATAATCTGCCGACATCAGCAACAATCGCTCTCTTTTGACCATCACAACGCAACAAGGACAACCGCGAACTGCGTCAACTTGGCTGTGCGCTCGCATCAGCCCATCGAACTAAACACAACACCACAATCTCCAAGACAAGCATCAAGAACAGCAAGTGAAGCTGACATTCACGCTCCAGTACCAACGCATCAACGCATCAACGCATCAAGGCAACGATGATAAACCGCTTCCTCGCAAGCGAAACTGACGATGTGCTGGACATCGTGCAGGGCTCAGAAAGGGAAGACGATGAAATCGACCATTCAAGCTCGGGTGGCGGCAGCAGCACCGACAACAATAGCAAGAACACAAACGGCAGCGGCCGAGCTCGCAATGCACAGCAACAGGACATGTACTCATCGAAGATCACAGGTGCTGAGACGAAACGGGTGTTTTGGTCTCGGGCGGCCTTCCTCTCCGTGCTCTGCGTGGCAGCGGGCGCCACAACTGCAGCCGTGTACATCCTATCCCACAACGACGAGCGCAAGAGCTTCGAAACCAGGGTACGTGCACATCATGAATGGTGACTGACCATTCCGGGACGCATCTTTGCCATGCGAAGAAACGCTGACTTTCAACCCTGCATATCATACGAATACATTTGTACGAGTGCTCACCTCCTTCTCTTCGTTCTTCCCTGCCCTACTATGCCATGCCCTACTCTGCCATGCTCTACTCTGCCATGCCCTACTCTGGCCTGCCCTCTTCTGCCCTGCCTGAATGGTCAACGAATCACCTATGAAACATCACATCATACTTTACGAACAGTTCGACGACTTTGCCCACCAGATCGTGGAGGTATCACAGATCAACGCACGTGATATCTTCGGAGTCTTCGAGAGCATGAGTCTGCAAGTCACCACCTACACCGACGCCGCCAACCAAACATGGCCATTCGTCACCATCCCTGGCTTCGAGGCCCAAAGCCGGGACGTCATCGAGACGACCGGTGCAACCAGGATGGGCGTGGTCCCAATCGTGAAACACGCCGACAAAGAAGCCTACGAGAAGTACCAACTCGAACATCAACAGTGGATCCAAGACGACTTGGACTTTGCCGGGTCCAACGCCACCATCAACACAATCCCGAAGCTGTTTACGTTTGATGCCAACGGCACTCTCATCTTCCCGAACGATAGTGAGCTGTATGCGCCGGCTCTCGCGGTTGCGCCCATTGCCACGAGCGTCGGCCTGATCAACTTCGAGTCTTTCAGCTTGCCGTACTTCGCCAGAGTCTACGAGCAAATGGAGCGCACCGAGACAGCCGTGCTGTCCGAAGTCATCAACCTGGGGCGGGACGCAACCTACGAGTACAACTGGCCCCAGAGCTTCATGACTGCCCCCATCTTCGACAAGGCCATCGGTCCAGGTACCCCCAACAAGCACCATGAAATCGTCGGCATCGTGTCGGCGCAGGTCCCATGGCACTATTACTTCCTCAACCTCGTTCCGGAGGGTATTGACGACATCTACTTGGTAATCCGCAACACGTGCGACCAATCGTTCACATTCCGCATCGAAGGCCCGGACGTGATCTACCTCGGGGTTGGCGAACTGCACGAAACATTCTTGGATCACCTAGAAGTTTCGTCTGGATTCACATCCTTCACAAGCATTGATGCGTGCACGTACTCCTTCCATCTGTACCCCTCGCGCCAATTTCGAAAGACGTACAAAACCTCCGGACCCATCATCAACGCCGCCGTCGTGTTCTGCATCTTCTTGCTCACGGCTGTGTTCTTCATCATCTACGATCAGCTCGTGGAAAGACGTCAGAGCAAGGTGCTGACCTCCGCCACGAAGTCGCATGCCATCGTCAGCTCCCTGTTCCCCGACAACGTCCGCGATCGCATCATGGACAACAACGAGGCGGAGAAGGGCGAGGTCGAAAAGCCGGGCAAGCGTCTAGATGCATTCCGCATCGTCGGTGGTGGTCACGGCACGGGCCGCAAGTCACAGACCTACGGACCCGCTGGACAAGCGACCACAAAGCAGCATCTCGAACAAGCCAAGAGGTCCAGCCCTATCGCCGACTTCTTCCCCAGTGCCTCCGTGCTCTTCGCGGACATTGTGGGATTCACCGCATGGTCCAGCACGCGTGAACCAACCGAGGTGTTCATGCTGCTGGAGACCGTGTACAACGCCTTCGACCGCATCGCCGTGCGTCTGAAGGTCTTCAAGGTGGAGACCATCGGCGACTGCTACGTCGCCGCCTGCGGTCTTCCAGAGTCCCGCGACGACCACGCAGTCGTCATCTTCCGCTTCGCTCGCCAGTGCCTGACGAAGATGGGCGACCTCGTTCACAAGCTGGCCACCGTACTGGGCCCGGACACGGCCGACCTCTCCATGAGATTTGGCATCCATTCGGGTCCTGTCACCGCCGGCGTCCTTCGTGGCGAGAAGTCCAGATTCCAGCTGTTCGGTGACACGGTCAACACGGCAGCGAGGATGGAGAGCAACGGTGCACCGAACCGCGTCCATCTCTCCCAGGAGACGGCAAATGAGCTCTCTCGCCACGGCAAGCACCATTGGTACCGCCCTCGTGAGGACACCATCGTGGCAAAAGGCAAGGGCGAGCTCCAGACCTTCTGGGGTGTCCTGAAGGGCGAGGCGTCCACGGACTCCCCGTTGATGGCGCGAGGATCGGATTCAGTCTCCGAACTTCTGGAACCAGCCCCACTGAACCGAGCGGGCAAGAAGAAGCAAGACCTGGAGAACCACATCAAGTGGACGGTCAAGGCGATGGAGCAAGGCCTAAAGAAGGTGCTGGCGACAAGATCGACTGAGCAAAATCCGTCCTCCACCTCCTCGACTGTCTCGGCATCGTCAGAAGAGATGCAAGGATGGGAACAACAGCACATGTTCGATGGACCGATCGCCCAAGAAGCCAAAGACATCATCAGCTTTCCAACCGAGCCACGCGTCTACCGCAGCGACCCGCGGTCCATGAAGCTCGATTCGACAACACGAAGAGAGCTGGACAAGTTCGTCCGCACGATCGCCTGCATGTACCGCGACGTCGCGTACCATTCCTTCGCACATGCCAGCCACGTCGTGCAGTCAGTCCAGACGAAGTTTGCTCGCATGTCGGAACAACAACAGATGTCGTCTTGGGATTCGAAGTCCAGGCCACCGACGCCAACAAGGACGACCGCATCGGCTGGACTCACGTCGGACCCGCTGATCCAGTTCGCATGCCTCTTCGCTGCGTTGATCCACGACGTCGATCATCTGGGAGTGCCGAACGCCACACTCATCGAACAAAAGCACGTCATCGCCGCAACATACAACAACAAGAGCGTCGCGGAGCAAAATTCACTCGATGTTGCGTGGAACCTGCTCATGGAATCGACGTTCACCAATCTCAGAGCCTGCATTTACGCATCACGCGGAGAGTTCTTCTACTTCCGCCAGATGGTGGTGAACGCCGTGCTGGCGACCGACATCATCGACAAGGAGTCCAACCAACGACGTATCAAACGATGGAACATCGCTTTCCAGGCACTTCCACCGACTCCGCCTCCGCAGCCACCATCGACGCCATCATCCACGTCCTCGGAATCATCGTTGCAACTGCAAGTGCCATTGGGAGGTGACATGTCTGCGACCGACCACAACAACTTGCGCACGACGGTTGCCATGGAGTACCTGGTTCAGACGTGCGACGTCGTCCATACCATGCAGCATTGGCAGACGTACATCAAATGGAACGAACGGTTGTTCCAGGAATCCTACAAATCATACCAGGACGGCAACACCACCGAGGATCCCTGCAGAGGGTGGTTCCAGGGGGAGATGAAGTTCTTCGACAACTTCGTCATCCCGCTGGCGGAACGGCTGAGGGATAGCTGCATGCTCGGAGCATCGTCATCGGATGAATACTTGCACTACGCTTTGGCCAATCGCAAGGAATGGGAGCTGCGCGGGCGGGAGGTGTTGCAGGGGTACCTCATGATGTACATCGCTGCAAGATCCGATGGGGGGCCTGCTGAGTACTAGCTGCACCATCCCAGAATGGTACTGGGTCGTTACACAAGGGTGCATACCCGGACGTGCACAGCTTCGGCACACTACATGCATGACAGCGGTGGAATCATTCATAAAATAATAATATCGTTTTCTCTAGTTCGTCGTTGTACATTGACAGAATTGACACGTAGAGGCTCATTGCATACAGGTGTCGCTCCTACTCTGTCCGTTGTCGTCGCTCTTCCTCTCTGTTGAAAGGTGAATGTCGATAGAAGTCGCGACGTCGCCAACCAAAATGAAAGTGTGGTCTTGTGGGAAGCTTCATTGGCGCTGATCGAATTGTCCAAAAAGCTCCGACACGGGGAATCGAACCCCGGTCTCCCGCGTGACAGGCGGGGATACTAGCCACTATACTATGTCGGAAACAAGGTGTTGCAGCCTTTGCTGTTAACGACGCTAGAGGACTGTCAATTTAACTACCTATTTTCCAATAGTTCACGCGTAACGTTTGATGATTTTATTGAATCTATCTCGGTATTAGTATTGGTATTGAGGTATAATACACTCATGGCTTTGCGTCCCATACCTTGCACATGATCTTTCGTAGTTGCCTTTTGATCCTGGATGCCGTTGACGTCGTCTTCTGATCTATCACACCACAAACTCTGATGTGAGGCGACCTGTTGCCTTCACTTTGGTGCGCCTCCTGTGCAAGCACAACTGCCACTCTCCCTTCTCTGCTCACCCAATGCACGTATAAGAGTTCTCTCATCATGTATTCCGCTTCACCCCACGAACAGAACAGATGCCATGTCAATCGCAGGTCAACAAGTGGAACAGACGAAAGAGGCAAAGCGCATCCAGCTGTTCACAACGTGTACTTCTGCTCTACTCTCCATCACCTGCTCACTTCTTCAGCTCCCCCAACGCCTGCTTCACATCTTCCAACGTCACCACCAACCCATCCACTCCATTGCCATCTTCTCTCGATCTCGCCAATGCGATGGATCCAGCGCAACGCACAAGACCTGCGATATCGGCACCCGAAAAACCTCCTGTGGCATAGCTGGCGGCCAGGTCATAGGTTGGACGCACCGCCGAAGATGCACCCGTCAGTACCCGCCCCACAAAATAACGCACTGCTGCTCTTTTGCGACCCGGAGACACCGAAGGCGATGGTGTTGGCGGCGATACTGGTTGATTCTGGCTGTTGCTGCCATCTCCAGCTGTACCTGCATCTCCACTTGCACCTACACCTGCACTTCCACTACCCCAAAAACCATCCATGGACATGCCATCGATCGCAGAGCAAAGAGGCTTGCTCAAACGACCGCGCTTCCGCAACGCATCAAAGTGGATCTTCAGGATCTCACGACGGCCTTCCCGGTCAGGAAGCGGGATCTCGATCTGGACCTCCAGCCGTCCCGGACGCAGCAACGCCTCATCCAGAAGCTCACGACGATTGGTCATGCCGATCAGCAGCACGTTGTCGATCGAGTTGACACCATCCATCTTCGCCAGGATCTGATTGACGACGCTGGCACGTGTGGCCTCACCGGAGTCTTCTCCAGCACTGCGACGTCGGAACACGGCATCGATCTCATCGATCACGATCACATGCAAAGCACTCTTCGTGACATCGCCGTTGCATGCAGCCAGCTCTGCCTCAGCATCAGCAAACAGAGATCGCACCAGCTTCTCCGATCCACCGACCCATCGATCCAGCAGCTCTGGTGCTGATGCGATCTTGGGCTTGCGAGCACGCAGAGCACGCGCGATCTCTCTTGCGAGTGCTGTCTTGCCACATCCAGGAGGTCCATACAGCAACAGCCCGCGGACGGGTGTCAAGCCCAACGCCAACAGCTCTTCGGCTTCCATGGCAGTCCGGCTGAGCTGCGTCGTGACCTCGTCCTTGGCCCCATCCTTGATCTTGTCCTTCATGCTGTCCTTGTCCGTGATGGCAGTGTTGTCATCCTCATCGGCTGGACGGATGACACGACCATCGAGCACACGTCGGACGATCGAGCTGATCTCTTTCTGCAGACCGCCGACGGAGGATTCGAAGTCGGATTGGAATGCGTCATTGCGTTCACTGCCAGATAGCGAGATGGGGATTGCCAGCTGATCGTTGATCGAGCTCCCTCCATCCCCGTTGCTACCACCATCACCATTCTCACTCATGTACTGACCAAACATCCGTTCTGGTCTCCATGCCAAGTTCTCAATCATCATTTCCTGCATCTGTGGACTCTTTTCAGGAACGATTCCTTGTCCAGGTGCCATCAGCAGGACCTCCAATGCGGCGCATGGTCCCATGTCGACCGCCTCGTACATCCTTTCAGGACCGCCGTACTGGATCCATGTTGGCAGGTTGTCCTTGGATGACACCATGATATCTGTGCGTTCACCAGCCTTGCGAGGTGAACGGTTGGAATTGTGAGATCCGATGAGACGGTACCGCGTGATGCCACCATACAGCAGCTTGCCGCAGATCAACGACGATGATGGTTCCAGCAGCGGTCCCTTCAGCGATGCACCCGATGGCAACAGCACCAACCGACATCGCAATCGTGCCAGGAACTGCTCTCGTGTTTGATCGATGCGTTCCATGGACTGATCGGTGATGACGGTGGCGTTGATGATGGACTGGAAGGTCTTCGACACGTCCACGATCATGGGTGTGGGTGATGACTTCATCCATCGGATCCACGAGAATGCGTCATCACGATCCATGGGTGTCTTCTGTTCATCTGGAAGCTTGAGCTTGATCTTCTCCATGACCCTTTGGAATGCGAATAGGTTCTTTTCATCGATCCATGTTGTTGATGAGTTGGGCATTCTTGTGTTGTCCTTGCCCGTGGCCTCAAGTTGAAGGTCACTTTCCGCAAGGCAAGTTGCGGCACGGCCAGCGAGGAGCTCGAACATGTTGACATCGATGGTCGATGTGGTTTGTTCTGTGGATGCGGAGGACTTGATTGACTTGTCACCATCAACAGTGTCCTTGTTGTTGTTGTTGTTGTTGTTGTTGTCATCACGTGGTGGTTCCAAGGTGGCTGATGTGGAATCGCCGTTGACAGGAGCGATCATTCCTGGTGGAGAATCATGGAGTCGCAGTGATCGTGGGTTCGTTCTGCGCTGTCTCCATGATGGTTGATTCCGTTGAGAGTGTTGTAACAACAGCGCTCTCGCCGGTCTCTACCCGGCTTTGAGCCGAAGGACAGTTCCAGACGATGTTACTGTGTGATTGTATGGGTGGTAAATCAGATAGTTACAATTGATTTTTATGGTGTTTGTTTGCTCTCTCTCTCTTTGTTGTTGTTTGCTGTTGCTGTGATCTTATCGCTGACTTGGCGCAGCGATTGTGTGGTCTCGGTTGGTTTTCCTTGCCTGGTCTGGTCTTCGTCGGGATGTTCCGAAACCACAGGTAGACCGGGAATGTAGGTGTCTTCCCCAACACACTCCTTTGATCCCACCAAGGCTTCCTTGTATGACTTGACCTTGGTGGTATCACCAGCATGGTGGTTGAGGATGATATCCCGGAACATTCTGAATTTGGTCCCTTGCAATGGCTTTGTGAAGAAATCTCCGAGCATGTCATCAGTGGGACAGTACTCGACGGTGATGTCTCCTTTTTCAATTCGGTCTGTGGCAAAGAAAAACCGCATGCTGATGTGACGAGTTCGTTTGCTGCTTGAACCCCGACCATTTTGTTCCAGGAGCATTGCGCTCTGGTTGTCCTGATAGATGGTCGTGGGACCAAGGTCGACACCTTGCTCCTGTAGGAAATAGCGTGCCCATAACACCTGCGGCATGACGTCGTCGACTGCCACAAGTTCGGCTTCTGTGGAGCTCCTGGTGTTCAGTTTTTGTTTGGATGATGTGGCGTATATCACACCTCCTCCTGCGGACAGACATGCTCCTGTGTGGCTGCGCATGTTGTCATGGACACCGAATGATCCGTCAACCCACCATCTGATGTCCTTGAGCGCCGACCCACCGAGCGCAAGTGTTAGGTTGCGTGTTCCGCGTAGGTATTTGACAACACGGGCGAGTTTCTTGTAGTCGTCAGTGTCAGGGGATTTGACCCTAGTACATAGAAAAGACACTGCGGTTTGGATGTCTGGTCTCGCTCGCTTGCAGAGGAATAGCAGTTTTGCGACGTTGTGATGAAACATGTCGGCAGTGTCACTGTCTAGCTTGGTCGGATTGTCCTCATTGATGTTGAATAAGTGATTCGCAGCTGGAGTTGCTGCTATGCCCGACATGTCCCCAGGCACTCCTTCAATGATGCCATCGATGTATTCGGCCATGTCGATGATGATTTTGTTTGGCGTAGAGTAGTCGAGTCGCATCCCCAAGTATTCGTGTACCTTGCCTCGAGTGACTGTTAGCGGTGTTCTCTGTCCATATGCTTTGTTCAACATACCGATGACATCACTCACGACATGCTCATCCACATGTGATATTTTCAGATCGTCCACATGCCATACCACTGTGCACTGTTTACCGTTCACAACCTTGTTCGCGATGCACCAGTCATATGGGTTAATAGTGAACCCGTCCTCCTCCAGCGTTGTGGTGAGGTGTTTCCACCAGCATAGAGCTGCCTTGAGTGTACCATAGAGTGCCCTTGTGAGCTTGACGTATATAGCCGATTGTCCACGTTTCTTGTGGATGTACTCATCATACACGTCTGGGGCGATTTTCCCCAGGATTTCAGCCATTCTTCCCTCGATGAGAACGTGCACAACATCGTCATCGTCGAATTTTGCGTGCAGAAATGCGCCTGGCACATCAACGGTTGCGACATCACGATTTTCTTGTGCATCAATAACACAAGTGAACATGAGTCCCAACAGTGATACTGTGGGCGAGCTCGTCTCATCTTTTGTCATGTATAGACGCTGCTTGCGCCCATCAGCACATCCACGACCCTTGATAATCCCACTCCTTTTCTCTTTCAAATACATGAGATATCGCAGTGCCTTCCTTCGCTCGTCATGAGTGAGCTGATGCCAGTGCTTGGGCTCGAAGCCCTCCATATCATGGACCTGTTGGAGTTCTCTGCTGATTGCTTCTTCGCCTCGCTCATGGAATTGTTTCAGTCCTTGTTTCCAGTTCATCTGCTCTGTAACAAAAGTGCATGCCGATGTCTCATTTTCCGGTATTCCGTTGTTCGGTGCACCCAACTGTATCATCGTGGCGTGTGCTCCATCCCGTCCTGTATGGTGTAGCTTGTAGTAGTCCACTCGTGGACCGCGTCTTGTACGCATGCGATTGTTGTCTGTGTTGGAGTGTTGTTCTTCTGTTGGAGTGTTGTCTCGGTTCCCGCGTTCATTTCCGACGATTGGGGTTGGGGTGATGAGTGTGTTGTTATCGCGTGAGTCGGCGGCGATATCGATATCGTCATCTTCTTCGTCGGCGATCACATCGCAATTATGATCGGTTGTTTCGCTGGAGACACTGTCATCTGTCTTGCTTCCACCATCGTCATAGTCGTCGCCGTCATGGTTGCTGCAGTCGTCATGGTTGTTGTCATCATCATCATCATCGTCAGCACCATCATCGCGATCATCTTCATCATTGCCATCATCGCTGGTATCATCCATCTCGTCATCCAGTGATTCGTCGCTTGCACTTGATGCATTGTCTTCGTCTTCATTGTGGCCTGCATCGTTGTTGCCGGTGTCGGGGTATAGTTCGATACCATGACTGGTGATAAAATGGAGGTTCTTCTCGGATTTGGATGCCTTGGCCAGTGCATGTACGTGGTCTATCACTGATTGTGGCATGGGGATCTCTGTCCAGCTGCGGCGATGAATGCAGCGTCCGGTAGTCAGGCTGTAGAAGACGTAGCCACCTTGGATGTTGCCGGATGGTCGCAGAGCGATTGCTCCAACGGTGCGTGGTTGCATGGAGTTATCGTGCTGTTCATGTGTTTGCGCGTAGCTGCCGAATTCGATTCTGCAGTGCGCGTTGTAATCGAGCTTTCTCCCGACCACAATTTCTGCTGGGCTCATGCGCTTTGATACGCCATCAGGATGTGGGAACATATTCATCCAGTAGACTGAATGATACACCATTTCAATGATGAGCGATGGTGGGTACGCCTTGAATGGTAGAGCATGGTATGTAGATCGAGTGCGCTCCTTGATTGTTCGAATATAGCGCTCGACTTCCGGCACGTGTTCATCACGAGAGGTCACGTTGATGCTCACACCAACCTCAGACATGTCACCACGGAGCGAGCTGAACTGGTTGTCAGTCAGCATGATACCAACCCTGAACCCTCGTTGCTTGTACAGCTGGATGATGTTCCTGAACTGCTTCACGAGCGTTGCATTCGACTCGGAGTTGAGCTTGACGACGGTTCCGAACTTGAGGTGTTTGGATACGGACACCAGAAATGGAATACCGTTCACCTTCATGATATCCGCAGAGAGCACGACGTCACGATATTGCTGCATGATACTGGCTGGCAAATGTGCGATCTTTGCTCGGACGGCCGGGGGTACCTGCCTTGTTGTCTTTCCTTTGAGTGATGGTACATCCGGACCGAAGATGAGCTCGGCAGTGCGAATGTCCTTGGTTGTGATGGGACAGTTCGGTATCATCCCATTCTTCACGTACTTGATGTAGTTGCGCGTGGTTGGATGTCCAATGCGCTTCTGAATAGATCTAGCAAGTTGGGCCTGCGAGTAGTCGTAAGTGGAGAAGCTATTTTTGTTATCTTCCACTGTAGTCACGAGAGCTACTTCGCTGGGGCTTGCCATGTTCAGGTAGTACAGTCCGCGTTGGGACTCGACGAAGGTCCGGGTTGATCCATCCGGCTTGTGTACCACAAAGCTGTTGGTACCACTGCTGTCATATGTGACGCGGAACATGGATTTCACGCGGCTGAGTGAGAGGATGTTGGCCACGCCGGATGGGTGGTACCACACTGCGCCATATCCAGGGAGTGTACCCTTCTTGTTGGTGGTGGTGGTGCCAGCGTTGCAATGGATGGTCAGGGCGGTGTCAACATCATGGATGTCGCGGATGAGTTGTGCGTTGGAGAAGACGTCGACCGTGGATTGATTGTCCAGCAGAATCCAAGTGTTGGGAATAGGGCTGTGCTTGTTGTGATTGTGGTGGTTGGTGAGGAAAACGAACTCATCTTCATCATCCCCCACAGTCGTCGCATGGACGAGGACAGTTCCATTTGCATGGTATTTGGCATGACACTGGTCGGTTGTGTGGTTGCTGCGACCGCATCGCTCACACTTGGTGTCGTTTTCGTGTGTGTTCACGAATGCCATGCCTGAATCCTTTGGAGTGTTGTGACTTGGAAGATTCCTTGGATCCTTCGACCAGTGGTTCAGCATTGTGAACGCCTCCGCCATGGTCTTGGGGTATCGATCATCACCTTTGAGGTAGTCGTTCTGTAGTTCTTCGATGAGGGATCCGTACCGGTGGCGATCTGCGCCGAGGATGAAAGCAACGGCAAGGAAGCGCTGCTTGGCATCCTTCCTGATCTCCTTTCGCTCTTCCTCGCTTGGGTCTTTGAGGTTACGCTCCTTGAGGACATGAAGGGCTGCGCTGGTCACCTCTGTGACATTGGTCATGAGTGTGTCGTTCACATCGACAAGATTGATGAAGGATTCGTAGTATTCTTGTGTGGTTTGTTTTCTCTTTTGTTGGAAGGTGAGAAGGTCCTTCATGATCATGTGTGCGGCGACCAAGTGGTGTTGGTGTGTTTGGAAATTGAAAACAACACTCTTTATCATCTTGATGAGGGTGATTGTGTCCATGCTGCTGTTGGCTGCAGAGTATTCTGTCATCTCTTGTAGGCGGCTTCGCATGATCTCTGAGCACTGGCCCCAGATCAGGGCGTACACCTTTTGGAGGTCCACCTCGGCGTTGGCAAGCCGGGTGGTGTAGAGGGCATACTTGCGCTTCCACTTTTCCTTCTGAATCTCGGTGGCGTTGCTCGGGTAGTCGGCTGGCTCGGGGATGGACGGCGGCTGGAGGTTTTCAATGGCGAGTGCGACGGCTGGTCCGTATTCCGATCCGACGTACACCTTGACTGCATCGAGTGTGCGAGTGAATTCATCGACCTGCTTGGATCGGTTCGCTACACAGTCGAAAACGAATCCCTTCAGGCCAGAGCATGCTCCTTCGAACTTGGCTGGACGCACGAACGGTGGTCGATGTGGCTTGTTTGTTTTGTTGTTGCTGTCCGGCGCTGACTTTCTCGGCACAGCCGGCTTACTCTCGGTGCTCATCTTTGCTGATAGAGCAAAAATCAATTGTAACTATGTTGTAACAACAGCGCTCTCGCCGGTCTCTACCCGGCTTTGAGCCGAAGGACAGTTCCAGACGATGTTACTGTGTGATTGTATGGGTGGTAAATCAGATAGTTACAATTGATTTTTATGGTGTTTGTTTGCTCTCTCTCTCTTTGTTGTTGTTTGCTGTTGCTGTGATCTTATCGCTGACTTGGCGCAGCGATTGTGTGGTCTCGGTTGGTTTTCCTTGCCTGGTCTGGTCTTCGTCGGGATGTTCCGAAACCACAGGTAGACCGGGAATGTAGGTGTCTTCCCCAACAGAGAGTACTGTGATTGTGATTGTGGCTGCAACTGCAACTGTGATTGTTGGTAGTTGTTGTTGATGATTGGTGATGGGGTGTGGAATGATGTCACCAATGCGATCGGCAGGAGCACAAGTACAAGTACGGACACCAGGATCAGGTTGGTTCGCACCAGTGTGTGCGAAGTCATGGTGCGATGATGTGGAAGCAAGATGATGCCTTGTTTGGTGTTGTCTTGCACTCGTAGAATACGATCTATGGTGCTTTGTGTACCTATGTTTGGGAATGTTCGTGGTTGGAACAGTTGATGTGTCAGAAACAGAAGAACGAATGAAGAGACAGAAGAGAGAACAAAGTGTGTGTTGTGTTTGTTCGGAAGATCCAAAGAACGTGGAAAATCACATTGTTGATGTCCAAACAAACGTCACTCTTGTTCAACAACCATTTCCACACACGACCGTGTCTCAGATAACAGTCAACGAGTACGGATAGAGAGTGAACTTGAACATCCTGCAACGCAAGAACAATGCAAGTGAGACGTGCTCTTGATCCTTCATTGCGAGAAATCTCTCTCTTATTCTTACGATCACATCTATTGCATGTATGATCTCTGGAAACACATGTGTGTGTGTTCACTGTGATGATGATTTGGTTGACAATGGGAATGCCTACATTCATGTATACTATCTAGAGAGGCGTACTCGCGCCACGACTCAGAACTCTTGACTCAACAACCATTTCATTCGCCAATCTAATTTCATCGAGCACTCTACGAGCAAGTCAACTTGACTCCTCCACTAAACCTGAGCGGGGTCGAACGCAACAGATCCGAGCAGAGTATATGAATTAGAAATGTAGTGGAACTGACAGGTCGGGCCTGGTTGGAGTTCGGGTTGCGCTCTTGCGCAACCCGTCGTCAGACAGCAGCAAACTCATCATCAAAACCGCGATTGTTTGCCAGCCAGGTCTGATCTACCCCTTTTTGCTCTGTGACCACTTTTTGCGTCGACAGCACATGCGTCCAATACTCTACGTGGACTCTCTGCTAGAGCAAATAGAGTACTCCTTTTTTGCATTTCAAGCCGCCTCATTCATTGTGTGCCGTTCTGCGACCAATGTTTGGCTCCCTCTCCTCTGTCAATAACCAATATCTTCATTGTTTTTCCTGTGCCATTAGACCATGTGAGGCTTCACGACAGATCGTTTCGTTGCGTAGCACCAATCTACACTAAACGTGTAGACACGAGCCGACGGAACGTTGAGGTGTCCAAGAGGTCTGACGCACCTCCGCAAAAAGGATTCGGATCTTCGGCATTTGACGACAACACACAGACTACAACCATCGAGCACACAATGATGTTGCACAACCTCCTCCCCTTTTCAAAAGAATCGACAACAGGATCACAACTTCTCTTCGAGTACATACCATCGCATCCCGTATCACCATGCAACTGACAACCATCTTCCTCACGTTGGCAGCGGCGTTGACTGCCAATGTCGCTGACGCATTCGCAATTCCATCTGTTGGCACGCAACGACAGTCCTTCGCGCTGAAGGCATCCTCCACGGAGGACAATGCGGATACCCTCTTCAAGGCAGGATTGCTGGCCAACTGCGAAGACGATGCAGCGCAATTGGCCGCCAAGAAGATCCGTTCCATCAAGGATTTGGGATGGAACAAGCCGGCCAAGCGTCGTGGCAACACGCGTCCACGGCATTGGGCGTTTGGAGGGTGAGTGGTGTTGTATTATATTAAGCAGTGCTGAGCTGCTGTTGTTGTTGTTGCTGATGTTGTTGTTGGTGGTGTTGGTGGTAGAGGTCATTCGTTTGTGCTCCATTGGCCTTGGACTCCACACTGATGCAACATGCTCATGTATTCTGCTGTCCATTTCAATCCTCTACTCTATCCACTCCATTCACACATACGCACACACACGCACACAATCAAACCGCACGTCCAGCGCCAATGAAAAGCCAGTCCAACTGAAGCCCAACTACGATGAGTCGGCATCCAACTGCGTCGAGAAATGGCTGTCGCTCAAAGATTTCTACAGCATCGTCAAGGACGACACGCCCGTGGCCGATACCATCTTCGTCGCCTTGGCCGGCGGCGGCGCCTTCATTGAGCGCGAAGTGGCCGAGACCACCATTGCAAAATGGAGAGACGGGCGCCAGTTCGATACGGCGGCATTCCGAACATCTGTGACGCAGGGACGCAGCAAATTTTTGCAGGGTTGGGCCTTGTTCGTGGGCGCCACCGGTCTCGCCGTCAGTGGCATTGTGTTTCCGACGAATCCGTTTCAGCTCTTTCTCGTGGATTTGTTGGAGCAGGCATTTCATAGCGACGCGACGCTTGCGGAGTTGGCCGAATTGAAAGAATTGTCCATGCAATAAATGCGATGGCGGCGATTGCATCTTTCGGATGGTGTTGATGCACATGTGGGTATCAGCGCAGATCCACACAGAGTTGCAGCAATGCTGGAGACTCAATTCCAATGAATGCGATTGTGCCACAAACTGCTTCTCTTAGCTTAACAGTAGTCCACAACAAAATATGACGATTCCATTCCAGAACAGCATTCCGCTCTATACCATGTGATGCGCTCCGAATGGACCAGACTCGTTATCAGGTGCATTTCTGTTTGGATTCACGGCACCGTACGTCGATACGTCCGCTGCCGCACGTCGCACACTCTGTCCCGCAGGCCGCCGCTTCAACAACGACGTGCGGTTCGTGTCGGCCGAACTGGGTGGACTGATATCTTGAATCATCGGCTGCGGTCGTTGCGGCGTCACGTTGAGTATTTCGGATCGCTGCGTCATCAACTTGCGCACGAGCTCCGGATTGCGCGCCGCGATGGCCTGGATGTTGCTGGGCATTTGCTGCAGCATATCGGGCGGCACACCGGGGATATGCGGCAGCGGGGTTGTGGTGAGCGGGTGTTCGGCGTACGATGCTTCTTTGGCCAATTCCGAATCGGCGTTGGGTGGTTTCTGCGTGATGACTTGTTGCAGATCCTGAGGCCGCAGTCTGGGCAATTCGGGATCCGAGAGCGTGTACGTTTTGGGTGTCGTGTCTGCATCCGAAAGGGGGTGGTCGCTCATGGAGCTGCTGCTGCGAATCGGTGGCAGCTCGATGCCAAACTTGTTCTTCATGATTGATTGCACGCGTTGCTGTTGCTCTTTCGACATCTCAGATTCCGTCAAAGGCAGCGGTTGGCCATCACCTGTGCGAGTATGATAGCGCGGATCTTGTTGCATCATGTAAGATGAATAGTTGGCATCGTTGCCTGCGCCATTCGACGGCGTAGTTGCTTGTGGCATGCCTTGTTCGTTTGCAGGATCCATACTGTCGTGGAAGGACTGGGTAACTTCAATGCCTGTGCTGGTAGCCTGGCCCTCGACATCGCCATGAGGCGACGGATGCTTCAGCATCAGTTCGCGAACCTTCTTGGACAACGACACGGCAGGTCCGTGCGGAATGCCCAGATACTGCATGGACATCTGCCAGCTGCGCAGATGATGCAACGTGGATCCCGTGATGGAATGGTACGACAACTTCTCCAGGACGATATTCATGGCGAGCTGCTCCGACTCGTCGCTCTCGTCCTTGGTATCCCTGGGATTCGTCGGCGCCGTATCGACCGGCTTCTGCGTTGCTTTGGTGGCGATCCATTGCAGCACGTCCTTGTTGCTCCAATCGTACCAACGACCTTCATCGATCTGTGCGGCCACCGCATCAAACGCGGCGGCGTACCGCGGACTCTCGACGGGCATCCACCAGCTCGTCGACACGATGCGCGCGGAACCGTGCGTGTCGCCGGACGCGGCGCGTGGCGTGGCCAACGTGCGTTCCAAGTAGATGAGATGCAACCAGATGAGGAGGAAGACGACGATGGACATGAGGCCGCGATGGCCAAAGAGACCCGCATTGCCAAAGACGGCATGCTCGATGCACAATCCCAGCAATGCCACCCATGCCGACGGCGCCAGAAAGCGGATCCACGAGAGGCGCAGATGGTTGTTCAGCGTCCACGACAGCATCGGGTGGGCCTGTTCCATGGCGGCGTTCATCGTCTGCTTGATGTGCCGCAGCAGGATGTGGAGGATGTTGCAGGTGAGGATGAGATGGATCCAGATGGTCGCGAGCAGAGCGAACTGCGATGACGTTGCTGCGTTGGCGTTGGAGGCATCCTGGTCAGCAGCAGCTTCAGCTTCAGCAGCGGCTTGTGTCATCTGCTGATCCAGAGCGGCCACCAGCCAGAAGAGGAGCTGGAAGCAGAGCCGATCACGGTGCTTCTCGTTGGAAAAGACGACGTCCACGGCAATCGCGATGCCAGACACCAGGATCAGCGGGAATTCATCCTCCAGCAATGAACCTGCCATGGTTGTCAACACTTGCGGAGTATGGTGCTCTCTCTACCAATGGAAAGAGAGAGAGAGAGAGAGAGAATGCTCGCAATTGCTGTCCAGCCAGAGGGCAATGCAGTGGATGCTACTGCGGGCTCGTGTAGTATAATAGTCGACCTCCCTTCTTTCGATTCCCTTCGTTTCGCTCCACTTCGATGGAATTGAATGTGAGTCTCCACTGTTGTGCATAGCAACTGCTATGGAGAGCGCCTCTTGTTGCAGCGAGGCCGCAGCTCCAACGCGATCTGGATGCTGATTCACATGTGGGCGTTGGCAACAAAGCAACGCCTCCTTGACGCCGTTGTTGAAGTTTGCGTACTGACAAGCAGATACGGACGTTATTACCGGTTATTTGAGCGTTAGACTGGGCACTTGCAGCTGAATCGTACGCAGCAGAGTAGAGACCACATGAGAGGTAAATGGCTCGTGCCTTGAGCTCATAATCCGTTGTTTACTTCTAATTCCATGCCTTTTCCCAGTAGGAGAGTTTGGTTTATCACTGACTCGTCGCTCTTTCTGAGCAATATGAGAGGAACAGCCTGAAGAGGCTACGATAATACTGGAGCTGCAGAATCGTGTAGTATCCGCCATGGCCGGCACAGCCTGCGTAGTGCGGCGTCTCCTATGACAATCATGTGCTGATGTATATTGGTCAACATCAGAGGGACGTCAACTCAATGTGACGCAATTGCGCGATTGAGTGGCATCGATGGACGCATCGACCATGAGACCAACATGTGATTCCTTGAGTCAACCCGTCCGCTGTGACGGAATAGATCCTGGGTATATACAAAATTCCCGCTTCTCGACTTCACCAGATATGGAAGGAACGCGCAGTAGCACGGAGCTACTTGTGGGATTAGGGCATGACGAGTATTAGAGCAGACACGCCTTGTTCCAGCATATGATCTGCTATGTTCTGCTTGTTGGTCTGTTGTTTTTCAGGCATCACGGAATGCATTCGCTTTGCTCACAATTTCCAAATCTCGCACGATTGAAACACGATTAAACACAAACACAGACACCAACAGCATCAAACAAGACGATATCGCAACATCCAAAGACATCCACGATGGCAGGAGCAGCAGCCGAAATCCAAAACTACTTTCGTAATGTGCTACTGTTTCCGGATGACACGATTGGAGAAGCGATCAAGGAGCAGGGAATATCTTCATTTGACGACCTGCTTTCATTCGACGACGACGATATACAGGCGTTGTGTGAACGCATTCGGAAAGGCAGTGGTTACATCGCAAATCCAGCATACGTACCCTCAAAGCCAGTCTCCGGGACACCGGTAATGATCCGCAACCCAGGAGTGCCTCTTGGATGGGTATTTGAGATGAGATTGCGGAAGCTTCGCTATCTTCGCTTTCACTACAGCCGCATTCAACGATCATTTACTTCATCAGGTGCCACACTATCCCGACTCAACACCGCTTGGACCTTATTCAAAGACGAGAAACGAATCAAAGACAGTGATCCTCTACCAACGCCGGAATTACTCACCAAGGTGGACTCAGTCAGAGAGACGCTGGAGGACATCCGCAATTACTTGGACAACACACTTGGGAGTCAAGACATTCCACTTGCATACGTTGTTCGACCAGAATCAGAGAAGCCAGAGGACAGAATTCCAGCTGTCACAACATCATTTGGAGAACCAACCATGTTGGACGAACTGATTGACCGTGCACCCCATTCCGGTTCCATCTACAAAGCAGACAGAGCAGCAGTTTGGCAAGTTGTTCGAGCTGCAACACACGGTGGTCCTGCGTGGAACTGGGTACAGGGCTTCGAGAGATCGAAAGACGGACGAGCAGCTCATCAGGCGCTTGAGCAACACTATCGTGGAGACTCTTTTCAAGCACGCACGAAAGCATCGGCTGACAAAACGATCGCAGAGACATACTTCGACGGAAGAGCACGAAACTTCACGTTTGAGATGTACGCACAGCGATTGAATGCAGCCTTTGAAGATCTTGCGCAGGGAGGTGAACCGCAGATGGAAGAAGCAAAAGTCAGACGTCTTATGCGAGGAATCAGAGACCAACGTCTGTTCCCAGCATGCGAAGTCGTACGAGCAACGAAAACGTACAAGACCAGCTTTCATCGAACGGTGAACTATCTCGCAGAGTCTCTTGATCAGCGCACTGACACAACAACAAGTCGACGTATTGCAGGGATGCAAGGCAATAACAGGAAGAACCGAGGCCGCTCAGGTGGTGGTGGAGGCCAAGGCCGGGGTGGCAGGGGCGGACGTGGTAAAGGCGGCGACAAAGGCAAACCACAATACAATGCCAACATGAACGTGACCGACAGATATTACGACCGTGAAGAATGGGCAGTCATGTCTGCCGCGCAGCGTGCACGTGCCATTGCACTTCGACAAGAACGAGATGCGAGAAGAGGAGTTGCATCAGTTGATACGCAAGGACAGAGCAAACGTCAGCGAACAGATGGTCAGGACGCGACGCCTCCTGTTGCCTCGGGAAGTGCCTCTGCCGACCAGCGCAAGAGCGGCATCGGGGCATTCATGACACGTCGCAATCAACAAGGCCAATCCTGACATGAGGTGGGAGGGCGACGCCATGCAACGGCGATCAGTCAGTCCCTTCCATCTGAGACACCGAGAGCCGAATTGGACTCACATGCTGACACTTGTGCTTTTGGTCCTACTGCATACATTGTACACCGAACTACACAGACCGTCACAACATCGCCATTCTTGGACACATTGGGGGACGTCACAAACGTACCAATTGTCACAGCAGCGATTGCGTATGACGATCCTGTTTCGTACACCACTTACATCCTCTTCTTTCCTCAATCATTATATTTTGAAACCCTTCCTCATCCGCTATTGTGTCCGCATCAAATGCGCATGGCGGGTATCATCGTCAATGAGACACCTTTGGTCATGTTACCAGAGGAGAATCGTCATTCATACTCACATTCTATTCTTTCTTCACATCATGATTTGCACATCCCACTTCAGCTGAACGGAACGGTATCCTATTTTCATATTCGACAACCAACGCGAGACGAGATACAGTCCGACCGAGATTGCGTCCATGTATACATGACATCAGATGCATATTGGGATCCATCACAGCTGTCGTCAGGGGACGATGAAGCGGCGATACGTGCGAAGCTTCAAGCAGATCAACAGATGCATATTGAATCACCGATCAGATACGAGCATGACAATCGAACAATACATCACACGCGTACCTCGAATCGAAAGGGGACGATAACGCCAGAGCAGCTGGCAGCGAGATGGCGAATCGGAATCGAAGCAGCAAAACGAACACTCGATGTGACAACGCAATTGGCAGTCCGTGATTTCACTACAACGACAGGAACACGTCGACTCAACCCTTATGCGATGCAGCTCCGATACCGACGCCTCAATACACAAATGTACACCGACACGATGTTCGCGAAGACAAAGTCCATACGTGGGAACATCTGTGCAATGATTTATTGTACACCATTTCATTGGGTCAGAGTGTACCCAATGGCGGCAAGGCGAGAGGCCGCGCAGACACTCGATGAGCTATTCAGAGATTACGGCATCCCACACACAATGATACCAGACAATGCACGAGAGCTAGTTGAGGGCAACTTCAAGAGCAAACTTCTCAAAGCTCAAGTCTCAATCCGTCCCGTGGAAGCGTATATTCACAACCAGAACAAAGCGGAGGCAACGATCCGAGAACTTCGACGTCAATACCGGCGGCTCATGACATCGACGAACACACCTGCATACTTGTGGGATTATTGTTTTGAGTACTGTGCAGAGATTCGAAGCAACACAGCACTTCAGATATATGATCTACATGGCCAGACACCAACTACAATCCTAACTGGCGATACCACCGACATCTCACATATCTCAGAATTCGGGTGGTTCGACTTTGTGTGGTACATGAATCTCCAGGGAGCAAACATGAACACAAAACATCTTGGTCGCTACCTCGGTCCGTCAAAGGCCGTGGGTGAAGCGATGTGCTCGTACATTCTCACATCTTCTGGCGCTGTTGTTTCTAAATCCTCTGTCATTCCTTTATCCGATGTCGACCTCAACAGTGAAGCAGTCAAACAACAACAATCCGACTTCATGTCCAATCTACGAAACAAATGGAAAGATCGAATGGAAGGCATCAAGCCAGGGGACGACGGAGACGACGTCGACGACACAGCCGAAGACATTGCATTCCTGGAGCAGACTACATCATTGGAACCTTTGATAGAGCCAGCTGACGCCGACGAAGACGCATACGATCGATACCTGTCTGCTCGAGTCAAGTTGCCTGCGGGTGATGACATCCAATTTGGTACTGTGAAGCGCCGAAAGCGCGATGCAAGCGGGAAGCTGATTGGTCACTCACATTCAAATCCACTTCTTGACACGTCCATGTATGAGGTTGAATTTGTCGACGGGCACAGCGAGGTGTTCAATGCGAATCAGATCGCGGAAAATATCTACGCACGAACAGATGACGACGGATACACAACACTCTTGATGGAGGATATCATCGACCATAAGCGACTCCCAACCGCAGCAACCGCTGATGACAAGACGACCACGAAGACGACAAAGGGATGGAAGCTGTGTGTGTTATGGAAAGACGGATCTACATCATGGATTCACTTACGCGATGCCAAGGAGGCTGACCCTGTGAAGACAGCCGAGTATGCGACCAACAACCAGCTCACCAATGAGCCTGCCTTTCGATGGTGGGTTCCATACACAATGAAGCGGCGCAACCGCATCCTGATGGCCAACCGCAAACGATACTTCCGACGAAATGAGAAATATGGTCTCGAATTACCAAAGAGCGTCCAACGAGCTCTTGCGATCGACGAGGAGACAGGAACCGACTTCTGGCGCAAAGCATTGGAGAAAGAGATGAAGAACGTTCGACCAGCTTTCGACATCAAGACAGAAGACACGAAGCCACCAGTCGGATACACCTACATTGCATGTCACATGATCTTCGATATCAAAGTTGACCTCACACGAAAGGCGCGACTTGTGGCAGGCGGTCACATGACTGAAGCACCATCCAGCATAACATATGCCAGTGTGGTGACACGCGAAAGCGTTCGAATCGCATTCCTCTTGGCGGCGCTGAACGACCTCGATGTGCTTGCGGCAGACGTGATGAACGCATACCTCAACGCGCCATGCCGCGAACGCGTCTACACAACATGTGGACCTGAGTTCGGGGCAGACGCAGGAAAGGTAGCGATAATCTGTTGCGCACTCTATGGGCTCAAGTCAAGCGGCGCTGCCTGGAGGGCACACCTTGCAGAGACACTGCAGAACTCACTCGGATTCACCTCGTGTCGTGCAGACAGCGATGTTTGGATGAAGCCAGCAGTTACGAGCGATGGGTCTGAATATTACGAGTACATCCTCGTGTACACTGATGACATTCTGGCGATCTCCAAAGATCCCAGCGCGATACTCTCACACATTGGTTCTTACTTCTTTCTCAAACCCGCCTCGATCGGTCCACCAACAACATACCTCGGCTCTACAATCGCTCCATTCCATCTCACAGCAGAACCGGAGCGGCCGAAGTGGAGCATGGGATCCCAGCGATACGTCCGAGAGGTCACGAAGATGGCGCAGAAATGGCTTGAGGCCCGTGGCGGTAAATTCCGTACCAGCGCGAAAAGCGTGATACCAAACGGGTACCGACCAGAGCTTGACGCCACCACCCTTTGTGATCCAGAGGAAATGAACTATTATCAACAGCTGATTGGGATCCTGAGGTGGATTGTCGAGTTGGGGCGGATCGACATATGCTGCGAGACAAGCATGATGTCTTCATACTGTGCTGCCCCCAGAACAGGGCATTTGCGTGTGCTTTTTCATATGTTTGCCTATCTTAACTCACATGACCGATCACGTTTGGTGTTCGACGATGCATACGTCAAGAAGAACACCACTCCAACACCAGATTGGGCATCCTTCTACCCAGACGCACGCGAATTGATACCACATGACATGCCAAAACCAAGAGGCAAAGCAGTCCAGATGACGTGTTTTGTTGATGCAGATCATGCAGGAGATCAATACACACGACGATCTCGAACAGGTGTTTTACTTTTCTTGAATTCCTCTCCCATCTTATGGTACAGCAAGAAGCAGAATGGAATCGAGACATCGACATTTGGTTCAGAGTTCACCGCACTCAAGGTCGCCATGGAGATTGTGATTGGCATGAGATACAAGCTTCGAATGATGGGTGTGCCTTTGGAGGGACCGGCTGATATCCGAGTTGACAACCAGAGCGTCGTCTATAACGCATCCGCACCCGAATCACAGCTGAGAAAGAAAGCCAACGCAATTGCATATCACTTTGTCCGAGAGAATGTGGCGGCAGGAGTGGCAGTCATCCAATATGAACCATCGGAGACCAACCTGGCTGACATGTTGACCAAGCCACAATCAGGTCCAAGACGACGAGAGCAATCACAACACATTCTATTTTGAGTTTGTGAGACTGCGCGACAGTACCCATCGGATGGTCGGCTGGGGAGTAACTTCCTGGTGGATGGGATGAGCGCCCTGTGGTGTCCATTCATGAGGACATGCAGCAGGTACATACCGTACGAATGAATATGAACGAGAGCACCGAAGAGATTGAGACGATCTGACGAGCAGCAGAGCCACCGCATATCGAGGGGACCAAGCAGATACGGACGTTATTACCGGTTATTTGAGCGTTAGACTGGGCACTTGCAGCTGAATCGTACGCAGCAGAGTAGAGACCACATGAGAGGTAAATGGCTCGTGCCTTGAGCTCATAATCCGTTGTTTACTTCTAATTCCATGCCTTTTCCCAGTAGGAGAGTTTGCTGAGAACAGTTTCTCAACTCCCGCCCACGTTTTGTCGTGAAAGATTTCATTCGTGTTACGTCAAGAGCACGACCCAACACAACCGACTACTTTGACTTAGTTGGAATTCGTGTGCTGTCACGAATCAGTGGGGAAAGCCCACTGACGACCGGTTCCGAGGCAAAAGCCCCCTCGAGCGAGTCGACCAATACTTCGAGATGGACATTCTAACTTTTGATCTTCGATACCTTGTGCCTGTAACAAACAGCTGTCGCCAACGTTCTTGCCGATTATTGGATATGTTTGGATCACAAAAGCTGCAGTGTAGATTCTGGTATACGTTCTACGTAAGTCCCGAATTACAACAGGAAAAAACAGCATCAACCGTAGTCAAACTCTCCGGACTTCGCTCATGTGCATCTTCCTGTACTCATCTTGCCATTGTGGCATAATATATCGTTTATATACGCAATTCTGAAGTTTGGTGGCTGTTACTGTCTTGCTCGGCGAGCACTGATGTGATCCGTCAAGCACCTCATCATTCACGGACGCTTTTTGCCTGTGTTTTGTCATGCGCTGCTGTTTCGGTCGCCCCAAACAAGCGTTCCAACCCTCGCTGACGTCACGATGACGCAAACATTGGAACCTGAGTTCTCCAAACTTGCCACCGAAATGGGGATCCGAGTGGTCAAATATCGTTGCGACTCACTCGGGGGGCTCCTAAAAGCAAGCATACCAACACACCATGGCACTCAAACATAATATAGACCACATGATTGTGACCACCTTGGCGATGGAATTCTGAAATGATATCTATTGTACAGATTGAGCCAAAGAATGCTCAGCGCGGAGACTTCAAAGATGGAGGGTCGAATTTCTTGAAAAAAGAGGCCAGATCCTACCGGACCCCTGTAGAATCCCACGTGTCGCCAAACATATCATCAAAACAATACCCGGCTGTCCGTCGTCAGATGGCGAAACCACACCAAGGGGGTCAACAAACACATCGAGATCGATGAGACAGTGGTAACAACGAGGTAACGTTAATACTTGCCTGGATGGCCCTGGCTCATAAATTTAGATTGATGCGAAGAGATGTTGGATTGGGTGGGACAAACGGGCCCAAAATGTGTAGCCAACTGTTGCCAAGCATTGCCAAAAATCGCCAATTATTGGGTCTGTTCGATCGGCACTTGGCCCTGCATTGTGAGGCACGAAAAATCTCATGAGGGATGCCTCAACGGCACATCATTTCCAACGAACAATAAACAGAGCATAAGTTTGGCTAGTTGTGTTGGGACAATGGCGCTGCATTAGATTCCAGGGATCCTGATTATTTCCAATGGTGTGAGGAGACCAACCTCAGTTGGAAGCGGCCTAGTGAAGTTGGTCCGTTCTAGATCAAGAAAGGTGAGCGCTGTCAGCTGGCCGATCTCAGATGGAAGCTGCCCAGTGAAGCCACTAGATTCCAGATCAAGATAGGTGAGATCTGTCAGCTGACCAATCTCGGATGGAAGCCGCCCAGAAAATTTGGTCCATTCCAGATCAAGAAAGGCGAGAGCCGTCAGCTGACCAATCTCGGATGGAAGCTGCGCAGTGAAATCAGTGGGCCCCAAATCAAGAAAAGCGAGAGCTGCCAGCTGACCAATCTCGGATGGTAGCTGCCCAGTAAAGTGCGTCTGCTCCAGGTCAAGATGTTGCAATTTTGTCAGCTGACCAATCTCAGATGGGAACTGCGCAGTCAAGTTGGTCGATCCCAGATCAAGAAAGGTGAGCTCTGACAGCTGACCAATCTCGGATGGAAGCCGCCCAGTGATTTTGGTCGATTCTAGATCAAGAAAGGTGAGTGCTGTCAGCTGACCAATCTCGGATGGAAGCTGCCCAGTGAAATCAGCAGGCCCCAAATCAAGAAAGGTGAGTGCTGACAGCTGACCAATCTCGGATGGAATCTGTCCAATGAGATTGGTGAAATCCAGGTCAAGAGACGCGAGTGCTGTCAACTGACAAATCTCAGTTGGAAACCGCCCAGTGAAGCGCGTCCGTTCCAGGTCAAGATGTTGCAATACTGTCAGCTGCCCAATCTCAGATGGGAACTGTGCAGTGAATTTGGTCGATTCTAGATCAAGAAAGGTGAGTGCTGTCAACTGACCAATCTGGGATGGAAGCTGTCCCGTGAAGTCAGTAGTTCCCAAATCAAGAAAAGCGAGAGCTGACAGCTGACTAATCTCGGATGGAAGCTGCCCAGTGAAATCAGTAGGCCCCAAATCAAGAAAGGTGAGTGCTGTCAGCTGACCAACCTCGGATGGAAGCCGCCAAGTGAATTTGGTCCATTCTAGATCAAGCAAGGTGAGTGCTGTCAGCTGACCAATCTCGGATGGAAGCTGCCCAGTGAAATCAGTGGACCCCAAATCAAGAAAAGCGAGAGCTGACAGCTGACCAATCTTGGATGGAAGTGGTCCAGCGAAGTTGTTGGAATCCAGTTCAAGATGTGTCAATTGTGTAAGTTGATACAATTCTGACGGAAACGCGCCTCGCAGTTCCATGTACACTAGAGTTAGCTCTGATAGCATACTCAACATGCCAATGTGACTGAAGATGATACCATCGATCTGTCCGCGAGTGCTGGAAGTCATTTTCATTGACCATTTCTCAAGGTGTGAGAGATGATACAGGGCTGGATCGAGCGTGCCCCGCATGCCTTCATCACCCAAAGCTACTTGTACCACATGGCCATTGTCGCATGTCACACCACCAGAGGAAGAGTGCCAGTCACATACGTCAGCATCTGATAGAAAGCCCATCTTGTCGTTCCACTTGGCTCCATCGAGTGAGTAGTATATGCTCACCACTGCATAGTACTCCAATAGACGTGTGGCATTGGCTTGTGCATCTTCCGCGATCAATGATGTGAGATCTGGGTGGTTGCTGTTTGCCATCCAGTTCAACGTCTGGTGTGCAGTGCTGGTTGGGCTGGCGAGTATGGTTGTATCGACGAAGGTAGGGTCTTCTTGGAGTGTGGACAGGAGCACCTCCCAAACGGTGAAGAAAGCATCCGATTGATCGAAGCTGTACGTTGGGTTGGACGAGGGTAGATCACTCGGTGCATCTGAGGGTAGATCACTTGGTACATCTGAGGGTAGATCTGAGGGTAGATCACTTGGCATATCTGAGGGCAGATCACTTGGTATATCTGAGGGTAGATCACTCGGTATATCTGAGGGTAGATCACTTGGTATCTCCGTCGGTGAGTGGGTTGGATATTGTGATGGCCGATCACTCGGTATCTCCGTCGGTGTGAGGGTTGGATTTTGTGATGGTCGAGCAGTAGGGGCATTTGTGTTGTTGTTGCTGCTGCTCTCGTCACTTAGGAGAAACACTACGACTGCTGCAATGGCACCAGCTACACCAGCTACACCGGCGACCAGGAACGCCAAAGGAACCCTCCTACCTCCACAGGTCCATCCTGCCTCCTGAGCACGTGGTTCAGGATTCTCATCACCTCCATCGACGAGGTTTGCACCTGGCAGTGTAGGCAACGTATTCATTGTTGGATATGAATGTGGCTGCGGCTGCAACTGCGGTTGTGTCAGTGAGTTTTGCGTCGATCGCACCAGTGACAAAGATGTGAATGGCACGTGCGCAACTTGGGCTCTCTCTCTCTCGAGTGTGCGTGGTGGTGGTTGATGGATGAGGGGTGTTGATGGATGAGGGGTGTTGATGGATGAGGGGTGTTGATGGATGAGGGGTGTTGATGGATGAGGGTGTTGATGGATTGTGAGGGTGAGGAAATAAATGTTCCAAACGAGTTCAGGCATGTCGGCAAGATCAATGTTCGGCGAGGCAGAGAGAGCAACTTCGCTTCTCTGCAGCAACAATGCCTTGATCGCACTCATCAGTGGGGGCGTGGTGGCATTTGCACCACGTTTGTCATTTGCATCCGTGACGGTGGTAGTGGGCAGCCGAGGTGTCAACCATTGGTAGTGGTACCCTTTCGTACCGTTTCGTACGTATTGATGCTGCGTCATCCCCCATCGCACACGCTGTCCTCGTACCACGCACTCTGACACTCATCCTTCGACTTCCACAGATGTTCTTTACTTTCACGCACACGGACCGAACAGCCAAAGCGGTAATACTCATCCTCGTCTTTGTTCGCATGCTAGGTCGCACGCTCGGAAGGCGATGGGTGGAGTGCGAGCTATCAACAATACATCGAGGCACGAGTCGTCAATGCAAACATAGAAACAGAAGGCAAGGCAGACACATCCGCTCCTATGATCGCATGCATGATCGCATGCTATGATCGCACCCTCGGAAGGCGATGGGAAGAGTGCGAACTACCAACAAGACATCAAGGAATGAGTCTTCAATGCAAACAGAGAAACAGAAGGCAAGGCAGACACATTCGCTCTCGTGATCGCATTCTAGGTCGCACGCTCGGAAGGCGATGGGCAGAGTGCGAACAACCAACAAGACATCGAGGAATGCGTCTCCAATGCAAACAGAGAAACAGAAGGCAAGGTAGACACATTCGCTCTCGTGATCGCATGCTAGGTCGCACGCTTGGAAGGCGATGGGTCCAGTACAGGTAACGAAAGAGGTGACCCGCAAAGGCTCCTTTTGAGCGTTGCGCTGATGATCCCTTCGACATGCAATCCACGACAATGACGATGAGAACGATTTCCGAAGAAAGTGGTATGATGTATTTTATTTACCGGATATCCCACACACCACGACAAACAGTTCGACCTTCAGTCGTCCGATCAACAAAGAAATCAAACGAAAGTCGGCAAAACGAGTCTCCGAAAATTGGCGCCAAACAAAACAACACGTCGGAACAGACGTGCAGTCGCAAGCCCATGATTAGACCTCTCTGGACTGCTGAAAGAACGTGCGCGGATGCGCTGATGCCAACATGAGGAGGTCACCAGTAGTCGTATCAGTATCATCATCATCGACACCTTGGTCGGTCGGCCCGATCCTTCGGACGGTCCTTGCCATCGCCATCTTCCTCAGCCTTGCGCAGATCTCATCGCTCCGCTTCATATCCAACCTCTTCGATGTCCCTGATGTCATCATCACATCGTCCAAGGGGGATGGTAACACAGCCACAGCCACAGCCACAGCCACAGCCACACGCTCCCAATGGCCGGAAGCCGCTCAGTCAGGACTGTCGGGCGTGCTGAAGATGCCACCGTTCGACGCGATCCACGGCTTCTCAACAGGCCACAGACCGCGCGGTTCATGGTAGGGTACAGCAAGGATAATCTGCTGCAGGGTCGCGGAGTGTCATTCGCGGACAACGAGGACGGGACCGTCGGCATGACAACGTTCCCTGCTGCGTCATCCACAGCGAACGACAGCACGCAACGGTTTGCTGGCATGACGCGAGAACAGCCCAGCAATGGCTATTCGGCCGCGTGGCTCGTCACCGTCAACCGCTTGCTCAGCAATGGCTGCATCAGCCTGTAGCATCTTCATGAAGCCAAGAGCATAAACCTAGAGTTTGGTCACTTCGCCATGAGCGCGAAGAGCTGGAATCTGCAAGCCGTCGACATGTTCGATTTCTTCGTGCATCATCTGTCGTACTACGAGAAGATCACGGGCAGGAGCGCGGAGCTGCTGGACGATACGATCCAGCTGTTGGAAGGCATGCAGGATGACTACAAGCGCAACGCCTTCTACAACAATGCCTCGGAGCAACGTAACGGACACATCTTGGCGATCGTAGCGTACTACGCGGTCAAGCTCGGCGGCCCGGAATAGCGACGCAGCCAGCTGTTCCTCAACATCACAGTCAAGACGGTGGCGGCCGTGTTCCCAGATGTTGTCGTATTCGTGGGAGATCCATCCGACTACGACTACGTCGCGCAAAGGAGCGGTCTCAATCGGTATCTGTATGACGTGCAGTTCATCAAGGATCTGCGGTCGTTCGATCGCTTGACGTGCGGCACATCGATCACGGCGAAGGAGCTGCTGCGGCAGAATGTGTACAGCCAGGATGAGTTTGATTTCGTCTACTACACCGAAGCCGACGAGCTGCCTCACATGCGCGACGTGCACTACTTGCTGCGGCATGCGCTGCAGCCAGCACCTACTGGTCGATTCTTGTCGTCCGTCATCATTCCGCATCGTGGCCAGCCCATTTCGATTGCGTCGGATGTGTCGCAGGTGACTTTGGAGACGCACAAGAAGAGGTACGATGACGTAGACTTGGGTGGCAAGCGCGTGGTGCATGACGTGCCAGATCTCATGTCGAGCAGCTGCTGCTTTGATCGTCCCAACATCTGTCACGGACCCTTCGTCAGCCCGAAGGAGTTCATTTCCATCACAAATTCCGCGCTGGAGCTGTTCCGGCAGCACCACAGCTTCTCGCATGTGGCTGGCACGGGCAACATCTTCAAGAAGATGTTCCGCCTGTGTTAAATGTCAAGCCCGCGGCAGATGTGCTTGTCTTCGTTGGCGTGATGGTGACGTCGACGGCGTTGATGACGGCGATGTTTGTGTTGGTTTGGAGCTGAGCCAATTGAGATGATTGCTCGAAGTTATCTGCTCGCTCAGCACGTCCACCAAGACTCACCAACTACCAAGCAGGGGGGTGCCAACAGACTTACCGCCTGACCGACCAGCCAACATCATCATCATCTGCGTGACAGACCACCATGTTGTTGGTGGCCGTCTCCAGCATGCCGCGACAACGCGTCGGCGCCAAGCAATCATTACAACAAGTCTCCCATCCTCAAATTAATCACGGCGCCATCGATGGGATCGTTGCGACGCAATACTGGCAACGATTTTGCAGCTGCATCCAGGCTGTGCCGATACAATGTTTTGCTCAGAACAATTGGGCCGTCGAGTGTGGTATCCACCATCTCCAGCGCGTGTAGCAAATGATCGAGTGGTGCCGTCAATGTCCCTTGGTTCATCCATAGTTCCAAGAGGCAAGGTGATACAAGCCGTCATCGTGCAGCCTTCGTCGGCAAGTGAGGTGCACTTGGGCTGTTCCATCCCATTTGTATTGCACGAATTGCAAGTTTGATTCAACGCACGCCATACGAGTATGAGAAGAGTCAGAGCGTTGCAAAAACCCCATGAAACCTAAACTGCTCGGAACCACCTATCCAGTTGATTCTCTCCGTATCACGAAAGTGACCGCAATCATGCACGTCGTTTTTACACTGCCGCGACAGATTCCAGGACGATGAGAGCGAGTGCGTAACGTTGTGTTGCGATGCATTAGTTGGTTACATAGCCGGAGATGTCAATATCCACTTATTGCCGCCGTCGTCTTCCACCTGCTCTTCGCCGTCTTCGTCAGCATCGTGACCATCATCATCATCACCAATATTCTGATCTACCAATACTCCGTCATTGGTCCGATCGTCAGCATGATGGTCATCGGTGCTTTCCTGATTCTGATGATGAGAATGATCAGCGCCGTCTTCTATTCGTGCATCCGCCATCTCCTCACCTTCGGTGCCTGCTCATCTTCATCATCGTTGCCGTTGCCGTTTGTGTTGCCATCACCTGCCATCTCGTCAGGTTCGATGTCGATGGCAACCATTCCTTCTGCACCATGCGCCTCCGCGGTCGTGTCCGTCCGCATGGCCAAGGCGCGCAATTTCCACGCCTGCTTCTGTTTGGCATCCACTGTCCAGCGACGATGGGAATCAGCTTCCTGCCACAATCCCAAAATGGAGTTGCGTCCTGACGCAAGGTTTTTCCCTTGTGGATATTTATCGTATTGGATTCAGGGAACGACTTTTTGCCAACCACGCGATAGTGAAGATCCAACCGAGGCGGTGGGTTGAGCCGATAACGTACGACCCAGAGCTCAAACACAACATAGAATATTTGTATGACTTGTATGATTAGGAAGCCAAAGCTCTATTATATTTCTATGGCTGCCTCTTCCATTCTTTTCTATTTTCTCTTTGCTTCCGTCGCCACCGCTCATTCGAAGATGCTCATCTCTTCGCTTGCGACTGCGTTCGCGTCATCGACGCTGGACAGCAGATCCGACTTCTCCGCAGGATCCGACCACGCCACCACCACCTTGCGGCCCTTGTCATACGTCGGCTGACGACCGTGCGATGTCGAAAAGTTGTCGATCATCACCAGATCGCCCTGCTGCCAACGATTGAACACCATGTTCCTGTGGATGGCGCTGCGGATGACGTGCATCTCCCGCGGCGAGATGGCGCTGCCATCGCCGAAGGTCACGTGCAGGGCCATCTTCTGGCGCAGTAGACCGTACCAGATCATGGAGAACGCCGTCACGCGCGCAGCATGCCACAGCAGTCGCCATTGCTTGGTGCGTCGGAAGGCAGCGAGCAGCTCGGCAGGGAACGTGGTGGGATGGAAGACCTGCGCATGGTTGAACCACACTGGCTGCTTGGTCTGCGGATGCAGCTGGAAGGCATCCGACACGTACTCGCTGACGAAGGTGTCGTTGTTCTTGCCTTCCCATTGCATGGTGAGGTCCTCCTCCTTGGCGAGGGCCTCGACGACGGCCTTGTCAGTGGTTCCAAACACATCCGACCAACCTTGCATGGCTGCCACGTCGTGCGTCCAACGCGCCCCGTTCTTGTGATGCGTGCGCGTGTACTTCAGTTTCTTTGTCAGCAGCTTTTCAAACAGTTTGGGCGCCCTCGTCTGGATGTCGGTGTAGACCTTGCGAAAGTCCGCGAGTGCCGTCTCACCGCCGGCCGTCTTGGGTGCCTGCAGGGCGCTGAAGAAGAGCTGCTTTGGTGGGGCGGGCAGGAAGCTCATTTCGATGTGCTGCGCGATGGGAAAGTACGACGGTGCCTCGGCGGCCGAGAAGATGTAGTTGGTGTTGGGCTGCACGTCGCGCGGTGATGTTCCGCGGTATTGATTGTTGAGGTTGGGCTGGTAGGATTGGATGGCGGCCTCGACGTCGCTCGCCTGTTGGATGTCGAATCCGCGGAAGAGGATGGCACCGTAGTGCAGCATCTGTCGATCGAGCCATTCTCGATGCGTCTTCATGAAGGTCTGGAGGAACTGCAATGATGATGATTGGTCTGTGCTGGGAGAGATGACCAAGGGCATACTTGCAGTATTGGCGGAGTCATTGATATTCCTCTCGCTTCCCCTTTGTCTTTGTCTTCGGCTTCCGTTTTGCGTTTGCGTTTGGCCATCAGGTTTGTCGCTGAGGAGCGAGATGGTGACACCATGTAGCTGGGGAAGAGTGTCGATGTGTGTGTTGATGCGTGCGTCAATGTCGAGAATGTCGGAAGGAGTGACCATGGCAGGCAGGAATGCTGTGGATGGCTGTTGTGTCAGCTCACGATCAACATCGGATCCATCATGCTGCCATGCATGTGACTTGTGATTGTCTTGATCTGTGTCGCACTCGGGGCACAGCTGATAGTGCAAGGGATGTCCAGAGATGAGTTTCGTGCTTGGCTGTCGGATCCTTGGTGTCATCGTGAAAGCAGATGCGAATGGAGATGTGTCATGCTGACCGATGAGGGCTGCTGCCAAGAGCACGGTCGCGAGCACGGATGTTGTTCGTTTCAGTCCCATGGTTGTTCTCTTGTTTGTTCGTTGGAAGGGTTTGGTTGTGCGTGGGGACATGTAGTATTGTAATATGCTGTTGATGTTGTTCGTGTTGTGATCGATTGATTTGATGTTGTGACTCAATGAAGAGTACGTATGTTTCTGTTGTTTCTGTTGTTTCTGTTGTTCTTGTGTTTGCTTTCGTTTGACCGGATCGCAATTTTGTGAGAGGAAGAGATGTCACAAGATCCGTTTCGTGGTGCGTTGATGTGGTTGATGTGGTTGTTTCGGTTCTGTTCTCTTTTGTTCATGAGCACAAGAACATCGAACAAAATCGAACAGACGAAATCGATTGATTCGATTGCATTAGACACAAGAACGAGAATAGACTAATGTATAGTCTGTCCGACGTCCGTGCAAGGTTGTCTCCAACAAATGGGAAAACATCACAACGAGAAGTCACGTGATGTTTCTCGTTGTCAACAAGGAGGATTGCGCACAAATGAGCGAAATCACATTGGCCATCGCTTTGCGTGCCATCAGTATCGGCAGAGGGAGGACGTGTGAGTATAGTAGAGAGTAAACATACTCATACTCATACCACGCTGGCTTGACATAGACTACCATACGCTGACATACATTGGCATTGGCATTGGCGCTGGTTTTAGCGCTGGTGTTGGTGCTGCAGGTGACATTGGCGGCCATCAGAGGCCCGAAGCTGCCTGAGATCACCAAAGATCACCTGAAAGAGAACCGGCGAAGCAACGCAGCAAGGCAGCAAGGCAGCAGGGGAGGCTGGCAAAGATCCGGATCCGTTCTTGGATTGGAGAAACGAGGACGCAGGATCGGTCCGAGCAGTGCACTGCCAACAGCTCCATCGGCATCGTCCAAAGCATCAGCTAGAACCTCTTGTCAGCCACAGCCGAATCGCCACAAAGCACGATGAGCAAACTGCATCCCATCTACGTGGCTCTGGACAGCCACCAATACGGCAAGGCCATCAAGCTGGGCGCCGCGCTGCCTGCCTCCAACGTGCTTGGCAAGGCGCTGCTGGCACATGCCTACCTCAAGTCAGGACAGCGCCATGAGGCATTGAAGACCCTGCAGGCGATGCTTGGATCTGGCAACTTTGCGGAGCTTGATTTCGAGTTGGAATGCAACTACCACGGACGCACGGAATTGTTCAAGACTGCGCAGCAACGTAGCAATCAGCCGCAGCCGCAATCATCATCGAAGCGCGGTAAGAAAGGAAAGAAATCAAAGCCGCCAGCAAAGCCAGCGGCTCCGGCAGTGGCAGCAGTCATCAAGGAGCCGTTGGATTGGATCGATTATCTGGATAAGCCATCCAGGATAAGAGAGGGGTGGCATGTGTTGCCACCGCCCGACAAAGCCATCACGGATGAGGTACGCAATGCATCGTATTATATCGCAGTTCAATTCAGCAGTGCGGCGGTGTTCAAGTCGATGGATTCTCTTCCAAAAGAGCCTTTCGTACATCGAAGGATCTTGGCCAGGCGTGCCGCCTTGCTCTGGTCTATCGCTCTTCGTGTGCGCGATACTCCTTCATTCGCGATCTCTGTGTATCTCTGTTTTTGCATTGTTTTGGCTTTTAGCACGACGGTATCTTTAATCGCCATCTCCATCCAAATCAACCTGCTCACCCCATCACACTTCATTGTATCCGACCGCAACAATACGCGTACGTACGAGTAGACCACCTTGGCGACAATGGCCGTGACCATGACGAATATGCGGCTGATGCTGACGTCTTATCAGGTTCATGCCTGGGCAGCGACGGCGGATCCATCTAATGAGACGACGTTAACGAAATGCTTCGGACTGGGAATGTCCGTGCTGGCGCAACCGGCCAAGTTCCCAACGCAGAAGGATTCCATCGAGGCCCACGTCTTGAAGCACATGCAGATGCTTTCCTTGCAGTGGGCCAAGTTGGTCATGTCGAGAGGTGGCAAAGTGCACCTCACAACGGCGTGGGCAGCACAGACCTGCCTATGGCAACTCAATCTCTTGCATGACGACGATGAGAACTCACAAAGGGCCACGCTCATTCCACGTCTGGCGGAGAGCATGGCCAAGAAACTCTTGACGGGCATTGACAACGATCCGGGTCAGGCACAGTCAGCGGAAAGTCAGTTGCTGGCCTTGCGCGTCTACGAGCACCAGTCCAAGTGGTCCGACATGGTTCAGATCCTCGAGACTGCGCATCGGACACGGGCGGATCCAGCGGCAGCGAACAGTGGAAGCACCGCCACCAACGACTCCACCATCGACCTCACTTCGGAGCAGGTGCTCACGCAGCTTGCGCGCGTCTACAATCGCGATGGTCAGTACGACGCATCCAGAAAGGTCGTAGAGGAAACTCTTCGCCTCCATCCCGATGACTGGGCGTCGTGGAAGAGCTACCTGGACTGTTCCATCCGGCTTCATGGCCTCCAGGAAGGCACGGTGCAGACAATCCAGTTCGCTTCCACCATCTTGGATGGCCGGAAGGATTCCAAGTACCCTTTGAGGGGACCGCAGCTGATCCTCGTCGAAACCAAGGCGAGGATGCTGAAGGAACCTGTCGCCACTTCGCAAGCATCGTCATCATCGCGACCACAGCCCGACACAGTCACCGCGCTTGCCAATGCCATCATCGAATACGCCGAACAATTTGCCCGCACCGCATCGTGCGCGTTTTCAGACATCGAGGCGTATCTGGATGTCATATTGCAGCTTCCGGAGGGAGGTAGGACCGACATCCAAGCGCTGTTGGAATGGGCAGCGTCGTACCGATCCAAACAGACCTACGATTCCGCGGAGGATGATTCCAAAGAGCAACGCAGCAAACTGCGCGGATACATCTTCACCATCCAAGTCACGCACAAGATCCTCGCGGCAAACCCCCAGCTCAGTGATCACTGGATGCCGAAGGTGCAGGACACCCTGGCGGAATGGAAGACATCACTGTCGCTGCACACGCCCGGCGATGCCAAGGAAGGCCAGAAGGAGAACAAGGCTGGCGATGAGCTCGTGCTGCTGTCGTCGCAGCAAATACTCCACACACAAAATTGCAGCAAGGAATCATTGATGACGGCCGCCACGCTGCTCGAATTGGGCATCGAGCATTCACCGGACAACGCCATGATTAAGATCGCCGCGGTGGATGTGCACTGCCAGCTCAACGCCACATGGCGGGCCCTCGAGATCTTCCACACCATCAGCCTGAAGCACATCCAGATGGATTCCTGCAGCTACATCGTGCAACCGAAGCTCCTGCGCGGCGGCCTGTACGACGAAGCTGTCGAGCTCTCGCAGCTCGTGCTGCGCTTCCAAAGCACATCGGCACGCGATTGCGGCGAATACTCGGCGCGGGCCATGGAGAACGGGACGCTGAGCAAGGCGGATGAGTTCTTGGTATTCCAGCGCGATCGTCTGAACTGCAGTTTGGCCAGTTTGCAAGCCAAGGGGTACATACTGGATTGCGCGCCGTTGCTGTCCTCCATCCCCAATCGCAAACGAAATGCGGCAGAAGAAAAAGCGGAATTTCTCGCACCGCTCTCGGAAGGGGGGTTGGGAATCCGCCAAGGCATCGTCGGTGATGCTGATGACACGGAACGTGCCAAGGAGATGATATCGGCCGCCTTCAGTCCCGAATCCTCGCTAAGCCTCGTCACATGGGTCGCGATACAATTGGATCCTGATGCTACCAAGATGACGCTGTCCGACAATCGTGACGCCTCCATCTACTCCAACAACTTCCTCTACAAGCCGGCCATGGAGTCCAAGATACGGATCGAGAATGATTGCATGCGACGCGGTTTGCTGCACGGCCTGTTAATTCGCGCCACTCTCTGCATGGAATCCACCAAGGGACCAAAGAAAGGCAAGGTGGTGGCTGTGCCGGACAAGCTGAAGAAGCATGCAGCCAGCTTGCAATCCTTCGCTGAGCAAGCGCGAAAATATTTCGAAACGATACAGAACGACGAGGAACCGTCACGCAGGCTGTCGTCGACTCTGCTGAGCATCATTCTTGCGCTCTGCGAGGTCATCCTGACGGTCGGCACGGGATCCGCGGAGTCCGAGACCGACAGCATGGCGACGCGAGAAACCAAGGCCGAGTCATTGATGCAAGCGATCGTCCCGACCTTCACGCAGGCCCGTGACGAGCTGACGGCGATGAGCAAGGATGCAACGCCCGACGCGATGTTCCAAATGACATGCTGCTTGGTGCCGGATGCTCTGGTTCCGCTGTTCGCCATGTTTTCCAAGCTGGCGACGTTGCTTGATCTATTTGGCTGGGGCAAACGCAAGCGGAAGACGAAACGATGCGCGGCAGCATTTGCGGATGTTGCCTGCGCATTGCGAGACATCCTGCAGCAGCTGGTGGAGTGCGGCATCCAAGACAATCTGCCAAGCTCCGTGGAGAACAACAGCGATGGCGACGACAAGAGCGACGCGATTGTGAATGACGACCTTGCATTCATTCTGGAAGACAAGATCGTGGAACAAACCAGGACGCACATTCATCAAGCAAGATACCGATCACGGTTGCGCGTGGAACCGATCTTGTGCAACATGGCGGAGGTCTGCCAAACATTCGACGTGACGGATCTGTAATTCGTCCCAAGCCCTAATACTACAGTGGAGAGTCTATCTCACCGACCGGTTGTCGAATAATGGTATTCTATGTACTAATCCGAGTACAAGCACGAGCAGTGATGTGCGTACTCTCTGGAGAGAGAGAGTGTGTGTCATGAAGTAGCCAAGAGTTGTTCTGTGCGAGCAGAGAGAGAGAGAGAGTGCGTGTGTGTCTTCCACGATGGACATCCTCCACTGACCGCGAATGTGACGCGCGAGAGATCGTGGAGGAGGATCCGGCCAGGACGGCGATCCTCTTCGCCAGCCGCCACCAACCAAAAGAGTGGATTGAAGTTTGTGCAATCGCGCTTGTCAAATTTCTCCACCCAACGTCTCACCATGCGCGTTCTTTGGCGCACCTCACAAAAATTGAGGTGCGCCATGGATTTGCCTCACAAAACATGCACACCAGCAACCGCAATTATGGAATCTCTCACTCTGCTCCGCCCTGCTCTTGATTTGGCTTGCACATAAAAACAGAAGCAGAACTCAACCAAGCAAAGCAACCGAACAAGGAAGCAAGTAAAACGAGAGGGGGTTGACACTTCTGCTGATGCTCATTTCAAATTCTCAACACACTCCGACCATTGCAACACAAAGTGCAGCATAGCGCAGCGTAGTGCAGCAAAGTATAGCACCACACTACACGGCGACATCAAGAGAGGCATCAGTACACGCATACAGCACAACGAAGAGCATTCGACCCCATGAGGATATCCAGCGCGGTCTCGATCGCAAGCACCACGGGTGCCGTTCGTTCCACCTTCTGCAGAGCCACGCTGATTGGATGCTGCCTTCTGTTGTTCGTCGCAGCAACATCGGTGCCAGTGGATGCTTCGCGAGAACATGCCAATGACGCAGATCGTCATGAGTACCAGATGGCAAAGCAAGAGCTTGATCGGGGATCGGGTCCAAGCCGGAACCGCCTGCTGACCAACAGCGTGACTGAGATGGAGAAGGAGACGAAGGACTGGTGGCTCAATGTGCCCAGAGTTGCTGGTGACGACGATTCCGTGCGCGATGCCTACATGCACGACGAGATCGACGCGGATGGCAACATCGACGATTCGGACATCGAGGAGAAAATTGAGCAACAGATCGAGGACGATCTCATCCCCACCTTGAAGCAGGTCCCACGTCAACCTCGCAGACGGCTGGACCTGCGACGAAAAGCAAAGTCGTCGAGCAAGAGCGGCCGCCAAACCAACATCTTCGAGCAGAATTCGCCCTCGTCACCGAGTTCCAAGTCTTCCAAATCGAGCTCACTATCGGCGACGGCGCCTCCGGTCCCAGCGCCAACGCTGTCACCAATTACAGCCGTGACGCAGGCACCCGTGACGGCAACACCCACAAACGCGCCGGTGGCAAGCGAAGACTCCACCACCAAGAGCTCGAAGTCCTCCAAATCGTCCAAGTCTTCCGAGAGTGAGAGCAGCGATGGCATGGCGTCGATGCCGGTTACTGCTTCGCCCGTGTCCACGGCCAGCAGTCCGAGCACCACCAAGAGCTCCAAATCGTCTTCCAAGTCGTCGTCCAAATCTTCCTCTTCCAAATCGTCCAAGTCCGATGGCAGGCCCAAGAAGCGCAAGGCGAGCAAGTCCGCGAAGAAGTCGTCCAAATCTCCCAGAAGCAAGAACAGCAAGAACGCCTTCATGGACACTGAGGTCCCCTCGTACTCGCCCAGCCAAACGCCATCCGAGCTGCCGCAAACGGCCAGCGGGGCACCATCCTCGGCGCCAACCCGGACGGCCCAGCCCACTATCTCCACGCCACCAAGCTCCGTGCCATCGCAAGTACCGACAGCCCAGCCCACCTCCTCGGCGGCGCCGACGGGAGACGCGACTCCTGCGCCATCGGCCCAGCCCAGCGTGTCGCCCTCCAATGTTCCGAGCGGGGCCACTGTGGCGAATACGCCGGCGCCATCCCAGACACCGAGCGCTGCGCCATCCGTGGAACCAAGCTCGGTGCCATCGCAAGTGCCGACAGTGACGCCGTAAGCCACATCGGGCATGCATGGATGCATTGGGGAAGAACGGGAGATAATGCACACAGTGGGATGGAATCAAGGGACTCTCATCTGTGCTTAGAAAGGAATACTTTACATTGTTACAGCGCGCTTGCATATGTGCGATTAGGCATGGAGTGAAATGAAGCAGAGTGTTGCTGCAGACTGTTCCTGTCTTTGAACGATGAAGGTGATTGGCGGGTGTTGCATTTCTTCGTTTTGGAGGATATGGGAGGCGCGACGAATTTCTGAATGTTTATGGCGACGAACCCGTGGCTGTCTGTTTGTGTGTTTGGTCTTGGATGTGGAGAACGCTCTGACTTCCATTGCATTGACGGGAATACTAACCTTCTTCCATATCAATAAGGACACACTAGTATGAGGCTCGGGAGAAGAGATCCATGCCCCAGCGAGCAAGCGTCCCAAGTGTGTGAAGCCTTGTCCCTTGACGTCTGTCGCTGAGCTTGCCATGCTGTTGGTGCTTGATTGTTGTTCCCATCGACGTTGCTGTTCAGGTTCATCCACGGCGTAATGCGATGGGACGCGTTTCGCATTGCTTCTCTACTGTTGGACGTCAAACCATGCATGTTCAACATCTTCCATTGTCACCTTGTGTACTCTACGATTATCTCATCTAACTTCGCCAACATCTATGTGAATGCACTATTCACGACCAATAATAACCAAAGGAGGACGCAAGTCGCGCACCGATAGAAGAGAAATTGACCAGCCTGCCGATCAAGGCAACCACCAACGCGATGAGATCGTCGAGAAGCGGAGGAACAGAATGATGATCAAGGCATGCCCAATGCTTCCTGCCCGATGATACTGTCCTAGAATCAACGAGTAGCCTCCTCCTCTCTGCAACCTCTCTACTCTATGTGCGTCTGCATACAAGCCCCAGAGTGAAGCCGAGAGATGGCGCTGCTTTGGATTTATTGCGACGGCCCATTGCGCTTTCGGTGGTTCTTGCGCTGGAAGCAAGATGCCGTAAAGTTGCCTACCGAGCTGGTATGGAGGAGGAGCAGGAGGAATCGTGCAAAAAGGAGTTACGAAACAAGATCACCCGCCCCCATGCCACCTCTCCAAACGTATCGTGGAGGGGATAAGTGAAGATCTGGAGGAATCCGCGGAGTAGAAGCACCTCACCAGATCATGGCTTTGATCTGTTACCATCCGATCTGATCCGATTCTCTACTTAGTGCATCATGCCAACGAATCTTCAGATCATCAAAAGCCATCGCGTTGTCGTGACATCAACTACTCGACGCACCTTCAAATCTTCATATCTTTGCACCATTGCGATACCTACGTATCGCGTAACCGTTCTACTGCGCATCGCTCCCCGTCACGCAACCGTAATGCGTCCCCCCTCCCCCCGAGATTGGTTCAATCTTGGTGAGAAACGCCTATCGAAGGCTGCCGAGTACACCTCGCACTTCCACCGTACTTGCCCCATGCCGCGCACACGTAAACAAGATGAAGGAGAGATGGTGTTGGTCCTTGGGTATGGGTCAAGAATGCTCTCTGATCAATAACGTGGAGCACACATTGCATAGATGTAACAACAAGCAAGGGCGGAGTTTCATCCAGACTTTTCTTTGTTCGTTCATAAGCCACCAAATCGAATCTTGTAGGGAGGGATTGATCGTGTCTGGCGCGTTATATGTTCTTCCGCCACGTTCAGTCCCATTAATAAGCCCACGACATCACCACAAAGCGCGAAGCCAGCCCGCGATTGTCTGTTCCACAACGTGGCGTTCAAAAACGTGCCAACATCGCCATGCATTTGCCATCCGTGAATGGAAGGGAGAACAATGACACTTTCGCTTCATCACAATTTCGGGACAACCTGGCAATACACGCACATGTACGGTGAGGAAGAAACGGAAGAGTCGAAAAGCGTGAAGCGAACGAGCAAAGCAAACACAAGAAAGAAAGCGCAGACAGACACCACCGAGGAAGCACAAATCACAACAACAAACAAGCCACCGATCCGCCGACGGTCGTCAAAAGAACGTTGAAGGGCGATGGCTTTGCCTCAGCGGATGATCATCAAACAATCACACTATTCTCAAAGAGGACAGCATGGTGCTCTCTTGAAATGCGCACAAACGCACACTGCAGTTGCATCCATCAATGCGTACAGTATGTAATTCCACACTCGTAGTCGTACGCACAGGCTGCTGCCACCAACACAGTCTCTCCACCCAACTCTATTTGAACTCAAATGAAACCAAATCGAAACCATTCCTTCAATCTCACAAATCTCGAACTTGGACAATCGCAAACCAAACTAAATCAACAGTCAACAATCAACAAACAACAACCAACAACCAACATGATGATCATCAACAACCGCTTCACCCTCTCCTTCGTTCTGGCACTCGCCGCCGCCACGGCACCATCCTCCGTCAAGGCCAACGACATCACGAAGGCACAGAAGAAGGAATGGCGCAAAACCGCTCGACGTGCCGCACGACAGTGCGAGGAGTACCAGAATCAGAGAGTTCGATCGCCCATCATCGACACGCAGGAGTGTGCCGGAGGCGGACACACTGCCACGGTCGCCATCCTCGACAAGCAAACCAAGGTGGAGCTTGGTCTCGTCAAGGTCGGATGTGACAGCACCACCGAGGTGCTGTGCGGACCACGTTGCGACTTCGGCCCGGGCGACTGCACAGACGACACCTGGTGCCGTCTTTCCGAGACCATCGGATACGCCGTCTGCGTCGACTATGCCGCCACCGGTGAGAGCTGCGGCGGTTTCACCCTTCCAGGACAGCAATCCAGATGCAACCCAGCCACCAGCGTTTGCGTCTTTCCACCGGAGGCCTCCTTCATCCCAGATCTTCCAGGCAAATGCGAGGTGAAGTGCAAGGAGGAAAAGGACTGCGGCAAGAATCAATGGTGCCAGCCGCAAGACATCCCTGACTACACCATCCCGAAGCCATCACTAAATCCCATTCCGCAACTGAGCATCTGCAGGGACTACGTCGGTGAGGATGAGTACTGCGGCGGCTTCACGACCATCCAATACCAACGTCGTTGCAACCCCAACACCATGCAATGCGTCACCGAGGATCCCATGCTCGCCGATGCCCCAGGCAAATGCAAACTCCGTTGCGAGTCGAAGCAGGATTGCGGCAGAGGCAAGGCGTGCAACGAGGGTCTTTGCTTCGACACGTGCGACGAAGACGAAGACTGTCCCAATGACAACTACTGGTGCCGTCCCAGTGAGAACAATAACGGATCGGTCTGCACATTGGTTGTGGGAGAAGGCGAGACGTGCGGAGCCACCGGAAATCCATGGGAAGAGGATCGCTGCTCGGACTTCCTTTTGTGTATGCCGAACCCGGACGGAAGCAGCACATGCCAGTTTCCGATCGTCCTTCCTGTTCCTGAACCCGTCTTGATCGATGAAGGAAAGAATTAGGTGCGTGTCCGATAGTATGGTGCACTCGGAGAAATCCAACTGAAGCGACAGACGGAGCATGCACCGCAAACAAATCACAGTATTCATAAGCAACTGCAAAATACTATACACAGACATACCTGTAGCTCGTCCTTGTTGTATCCGTCCTCTTCTCAACAGCGCATCGACACCAATAGCAAGTCTCACTTGAACTCGCGAAACGAGAGACGATTCCGAGACCTTTTGAAGCATAGATGCGTGCTGATGTACTAATAACAATAAAAACGCACTGATTATCCCCTCTGAGGAGGGTCGCCTCGAAAGCTTGAACGGCGCCAGCATACAGCGAGCCATACCAGGCCGACTGCGCTCGAACGACTCACCTAGATCTCTCACTCCCGGGTCTACCGCTGGGTTGTCAATCCCCATGGGCCATAATACGTATGAGTTGAGATTCAATAAGGGACAGACTACTACCGGACACGGTATCAACCCGATGGGAGAAATTCTTGTTTTGGCGCGAAATCTTCCGACTTGATTGACCACCAAATGTTTTCTCCTCCTTTCTCTCCTCCATTCACGAATCCATCATGACTCAAGCATGGCCGACCTGACTCACACCTCACCTTGGGAACTATGTGCTCCTCAGATCCTTTTACTACAATATACCTCGATTCCCTTCATGCTGACGACTACTGCATCACAGCCGTAGCCATGACGCGTGTATCCAATCTGCTTCAACTCAAGCAATGGAATCCGAGGGTCAGCTCCAACCACAGCCACTGCTTCATGACTGTCACCAACATGCGTCATGGCCTACACTGCAGTGTATCTACATGTGTGGAGAGCAAGGCACTGTTATTATCATCTACCCTTGAACACTGAACCAAGTACATCAGTGCAGGGTCTCGCCAAGTTGTGTGGCATCGTTTCTTCACCCTACTAAGACTACAAAGCTAACTCATGTAAACAGACAAGGATTAGCTACAAAGCGCTCTTCTACTCATCGTTACAGTAACAACTCTTCAATCAGTACACCTCTCTTGAACTGCATCACACGGCTATCCCAAAGCCGGCAGATCCAAGAGGCATCCTCCACCGATTCGCGCCGTCTACGCCCGAATCCTAACTGTATGTCAGGAATCGAGGGTGCGACTATGTCGTGTTATTCTAGATTGCCGCACCTCTCATAGTACCAAAAATAGACTGACCGATCTACCAAAGTCGGACACACTCCCAAGTCGATTGTGAGTCATCCTCCTCTGTGTGTCAAGAATAGGACGGACGAAGGACAGACTAAAGTTGTAACATGTTTTGAGATGATTGACGAACCAACATGGCGAACAGTGGATGCAAAAGGGAGACTGGAACACCGAAGTGTTCCAAGCACGAGGGTTGACCAGTCGAACCGAAACATCTATGTAAAAACGCTATCACTGTTGTATCAATCAGAACCCAGAACATGATTACATGACTGACAGAGAACCGCCGAAGGAGAACAAAGCGCGGACTGGAACAGCATCGAAGGACTGGACTGATCGTGCCAGAACTCCATGTTCTGAACCAAGTGTGACCACCAGTGAACATGTGAGAAGAGTGAGTGAACAACACGGAAGAGTGCACTGGATGAGTGATGGATGCCTGATCGGAAGAGAGTGAATCTCAGCATCGGTATGTATGCACCGTGGGAGTGTAGGAGGAAACCTCTATGAATGAGTGTGATGATATGCACCTGTCATGAGCAATGAGATGTGAATGACGGAGAGGGTTTGCTATGATGATTACAGGAGCAACTACAGGGTGCAACCAGCATCATCATGGGCGAGCGACTTGGGGGAATTGGGGAATGAAGATGTTGTTCTCACAGTTCTAAAACGGTACAGTTTAATAAGGGTTAAACTACAGTATCTATACCTCGGATTTCCAACATACGTACCACACTGGGCATCCGGTTCTCACCGCGATGCACTTCACTCTCTTTTTATTGATTCGAAAGACTTCGCTGCCGGACTTGGTGTTTTGTGCTGCTGCGTCCTGGCTTGCTCGTCCCTCTTTGTCGCTGTTGTCTGATCGGGCTGGCACTATGTCTCCGCAACCCTGCTTGCCGGGATGCCCTCACATACTGTACCCATAGCACTTGATTGACGACCGACTGCTGTCGGACTGCTGTCTCTGTAGTGAGCGCCAGCAATCGAACATCGTCTCCTGTAATCCCTTGCCATACTTTCCTCCACTCTTCTCGCACAGTCATCGCTGCTTCTCGGGAGGCTCTTGTCATCGCCATTGCCTGATCACTTTCGTGCAGCACCTTCTTTCAAACCATCCACGCCTTCCATTGCACCTCCCGCAATCTCGCCATCACCTTCGCGATCCAATTGGCGGGCATGTCGGGCTGTTCGTTGGGCTCCATCGTCTGTTCCGGGATCTCCTGCCACCTCGTGGACCACCGTCCTCGTACCATCATGCCCCAACCCATCTCCGTTTGTTCCAACACCGCTTTCTGGAGCTGGGGGGCACCTCACTGCGGATTTCCGTGCCTTCGCTCCACACCCAGATCTGTTTCACCAGTTCTCGCATCATCAACATGCTACCTCAGGCTGCCATCATCGCTATTTCTCATTCTTTCATCGCCACTCTCCGCACTGACATCACCAATGGATGTTGGCACTGCATCATGTGCTCTGTGGTCTCCTCTTGATCCTTGCACACCAGGCACTTGCTATTCGCCCAGGATTTCCACCCGTGCATATTGCGCCCGACCGGTCCGAAGCTACATGCGTGCTTCACCACCCATTTTCGACATGACGGGGTCAGCCGTGCCATCGCCGGTCTAGTGGCCACGACATCCACTTTCACAGCTTGCCCATCTTGGATCCTGCTCACCTTGTGCTGCCATCACACTGTCTTTTGCCCTTGTATGTAGCAGCATATCATCATTGCTGTAGCATCTGTGCATACCTTCTTGTTGCCTAGCCACATTGCCCATTCCTCCTTGGGCCATTCCTCATCCCTGTACTCATTTTTGCTTGATTGTGTGTCGAGATGTACATGTGAGTATATGTCAAGATGTACATGTATATGTGCATCGTTCACCCGCTATTCTCTCATTCGCACTTGGACGGTATAACTACATTCGTGTCAATAGTATGCTGTGATTCGTCAGAATTACAGTGGAAATGGAACACACGAAAATGAGCAGAATTTCTGGAGGAAATTTGCAATCGACGATTTCTGAGAGAATAAGAAATATCGTCCGTCCATCCATCAAGGAAGACGTATGGTACCAAGCGAATCTCGAGGTACTTCCCAACTAAACCTCAGATGACAATATCATCTGACAGACCGCTGCATCACCAATGGAACATGACATCTGGAGAGCAGAAGGATGCCTACTGATGTTGACAGGATGTCATTGTGTCACCACGTCAACATCTGTCTCCAGGTCAGAGCAGGAGGCGAAGATCCAATGACCGAAGGGCATCAAGATCATGGATACAGAAGGTGAAGTTCAAATGGTAAGTACTCATGGAGTAGGAACCAGGAATGAACAAATGAAGTATCGAATGCGGAGTACACATCGAACGTGAAGTATCGTGTAGCACGAGTACATGATATTGAGAGAGAATACGAAGAGTAGCGAGAGAGCATCTTGCTCACCGACTCATAGTCAGAGACTGAATCTACAAAACAGGCAAACGCACCAAGAGCATCAGGCAAGAGAGAGGACACCAAGAGGATTGGAGTAGCCAAGTAATGAAATAGCAAACGAACGACTATCAACAACACCGTCTTCCACGATTGTAGACCTCCATGGCATCACCATGTTCAAGAATGTTATGCCAGAAGGTACTGGCATCACCGGAGAAAAAACCCTGAGCTCTTGTAGTGGCCTCTGTGCAAAGCAGTGGGCAAGCTGCCATGGAGGTAGTTGGCCACAGCGAACGTGAGAAGACGCTGCTGTGTCATGAGTTGCTCAGCGATGATGATGAGGACAGTAGAGGTGGCTACCTCGCGGCGGTGTTGGAGGAAAGAGGAGCAATCCATGATGATAGAGCAGATGCCAACAATATGTAAGGAAACGCTGATCATACTCCAAGGTCTTGGAACAAGCTACATGGCGGAAGGGCATGACGTGCATGGAAGGAGATGGACAAATGACGCATGTAGATGGTACAAACGAGGGACGAAGTCAAGAGTAGCGCGACGATACATCCACGACAGAGGCCGATAAAAACTGATGTCAACGCATGTGAGAGAAGAAATCACAGAAACTCCAAAATTGCCGTCAGAGGGAGCGATTTGAGAGGAAGGGACGAGATGAGATCCGGACGAAAAGGTAGAGCTGAGTCATGAACGCTCTTTTGGGGGCATTCATATTTGCGGACAAGGAGTTCATAATTGTTTCGATTGACGTTATACAGACGTTGACCCCCCATATCTGAAGGAGCTTAAAGGTATCTTGTGCCTTAAATGAAGCGATATGGTTTGTCGCGTGAGGCCCAGATTATGAAATTATGACCCTTGCCATCACCTCCATTGTCTGTTCCGCGACGCGGGGTTCGAAAGCGTCCCAACATCGCATGCATTTGACATCTGTGAATAGAAGGGGACACGATGCAACTTTCGCAACATCGCAATTTTGGAGCGACCCAGCAACACACGCACATTGATGGCAAGCAAGAAACGGAGGAGTGGGCAAGTGTGAAGCGAAGGAGGGAAGCAAACACAGACAGACACCACCGATCCTCCAGCGGTCACCAAAAGAACGTTGAAAGGTGACGGCTCTGCCTCTGTGGGTCATCATCAAACAATCACACTATTCTCAAAGAGGACAGCATGGTGCTCTCTTGGAATGCGCACAAACGCACACTGCAGTTGCATCCATCAATGCGTACAGTATGTAATTCCACACTCGTAGTCGTACGCACAGGCTGCTGCCACCAACACAGTCTCTCCACCCAACTCTGTTTGAACTCAAATGAACCCAAATCGAAACCATTCCTTCAATCTCACAAATCTCGAACTTGGCCAAACCAACAACCAACCACCAAATCAACAACCGACAATCAACAAACAACAAACAACAAACAACAACCAACAACCAACATGATGATCATCAACAACCGCTTCACTCTCTCCTTCGTTCTGGCACTCGCCGCCGTCACGGCACCATCCTCTGTCCAGGCCAACACCATCACGAATAAGCAGAAGAGGGAATGGCGCAGAAACGCTCGACGTGCCGCACAACAGTGCGAGGAGTACCAAAATCAGAGTGTTCTATCGCGCATCATCGTGGTGCAGAAGTGCACCGAAGGCGGACACACTGCCACGGTCGCCATCCGCGACAAGGGTACCAAGGTGGAGCTTGGTCTCGTCAAGTTCGCATGTGACAGCACCACCAAGGTGATGTGCGGACCACGCTGCGGCGCCGGCCATGGTGGCTGCGCAGACGACGCCTGGTGCAGTCCTTTCGAGACCTTTGGATACTCCGTCTGCGTCGACTATGTCGCCATCGGCGAGAGCTGCAGCTCTATCCGCTCTTCGGGACAGGGACCCAGATGCAACCCAGCCACCAGCGTGTGCGTTTATCCATCGCACGCCTCCCTCATGGCAAGTCTTCCAGGTACATGTGAGGTAGAGTGCAAGGGGGACAGGGACTGCGGCGAGAATCAATGGTGCCAGCTGCAAGACAACACCATCGCAAAGCCATCGCAAAAGCCCATGCAGGAGCTGAGCATCTGCGTCGACTACGCCGGTGAGGATGAGTCCTGCAGCAGCTACAATATGATCGAAGACCAACGTCGTTGCAACCCCAACGCCATGGAATGCATCGTCGAGGATCCCATGCTCACCGATGCCCCAGGCAAATGCAAGCTCCGTTGCGAGTCGGGGCAGGGTTGCGGCGAAGGCAAGGCGTGCAACGAGGGTCTTTGCTTCGACACGTGCGACGGAGACGAAGACTGTCCCAATGACAACTACTGGTGCCGCGCCAAGAGGAACAATAACGTATCGGTCTGCACATTGGTTGTGGGAGAAGGCGAGACGTGCGGAGCCATCGGATATCCGTCGATGGAGGAGCGTTGCTCGAAATCCCTTTCGTGTATGGAGAACCCGAACGGAAGCAACACGTGCCAGGTTCCGGCCCCTCTTCCTGTTGATGACCCCACCCCGATCGATGAAGGAAACAACTAGGCGCGCGTCCGATAGTATGGCGCGCTCGAGGAAGTCCAACTGAGGCCATAGGTGGAGCAGGCACCGCAAACACATAACAATATTCAGAAGCAACTGCACAATGCTATACAAAGACATACCCGTAGCTCGTTTTTGTTGTATCCGTCCTCTTCTCAACAGCGCATCGACACCAATAGCAAGTCTCGCTTGAACTCGCGAAACGAGAGGCGATTCCGAGACCAACGAACCGTCTGTTTTCAATCACGAACGATACACGAACAGAATATTCGTGACCCATACATTTCCAGTCCTGTGTATGTTGACTGATCCGATTGAATTCGACGACGGATCCAAGCCTGAGTGTATCTTTTCATTTTGCCCCAGAAACAAAGGCCGACGACGATACGCACGAACTTCATCGAGAAAATCCAGCGACGACACGCAGAACGGCGACGTCAACAGATGGAGCAACGAACCGACAACACGACAACAGAAAAGATCGGCTGCTTCGTTTCAACACGCACGTGAATCTGTTCGTTTTTTTGTTTTCGTAAGATCTTTTGGTGGGAGAAAGCTCCATGCGTAACATTCATAATTCTTGAATCGGCGCTTGTCAAACGAAGACGAGCTCCCCTTGGCAGCAACACAACAGAAGCAACAACAACCATGACGACCCCGCAATGTGTGCTCGATCGCAACCTCGTGAATGAGAATACCATCACGCAGATGAAGGACATGGGACTGTCCATCTTTGCAGGTGGCTGCGGCAAGAATCGCGGTGCCTTCGTCCTCGATGAGCCGGATGGTCACACCTACTCCTGGTACGTGTGTTGCGTGTGCAGTCGCTCCGACTGGCCTGCCTTCGTCGTTATCTGGATGGGTGCACGGATCAGGCGTGGCTGTGTTGGTCGGATGCGGCGGCTAGGCGACTCTGAGAACATGCCGATGAAGCATGGCCACGAGAATCGAAAAAGATGAGGAACTCACAACAAGCTTCGCTTCTTCCTCCAAATTCCGTTTTGTTGGCATATAACACACGAATGTTCGCACCATGGCATGGCATTGGCAGCCTCGATCTGCCAGCAAGCTTCTCCGAACTGGCGGGCATCGAGATCAAGGAGGTGAACGACATCAAGAACGGGTACCTGAATGGCGACATCAGCCCCAAGATCACCGTCGATCTGCTCGATCTCCTCGTGCGTCACATGTACAGCTCCACGCCCAACAACGACAAGACCCTCTACTCGTGCGACTTCAGCGGACTGACCACCCTGGAGGGCTGCCCTCCAGCCCCGGCCTTGCCATTCCCAAAGCTGCCGATCCGCGCCGTCTCCATGTCCGGAGTCTTCGCTCCCACCGAATTTCTGACCAAGCCGTACGAATCCCTGACAACGCAGCAGGCAGCCACCTTCTACACCGATGGCGACTTCGCCGAGATGGCAGCCGCAGGCATCAACACCGTGCAGATCCCAATCCCCATCTCCATGATCGCCCAGGACACGGAGGCCACCGCCGTGCTCGTCGACTACCTCGGCCTCATCGCCAAGCACAACATGCTTGCCTTCATCTTGCTTGGGTCGGACCCCACCACGGTCAGCGGCGCGATCAACGCGCACGCCGTCGCGGCTGCCAACTTCTGCCTCAACCACAAGGACGTCATCATGGGCATGCGCCTTCCAATCAAGAGCCGCACCATGATGGACGATGTGCAGCAGATGACGACCACGCAGCTCCCCATCTTCTTCCCAATCAACGAGGGCGAGATCGAGGGCTTCGATATCAAGTGGAAGCAGGGTGCCTACCCCGACATGATCTTCGCGGCCTTGGAGATGTCCCACGCCTCCACCGTGGCCGACATTGCCAGTTCCAGCAGCAGGGAGGACCGATCCAAGATGTTCTTCCACGAGGCCACCTCCTGCATCATCCGCGCGCCGATGGAATTCGGAAACTGCTACGCGGGCAACACCGGCATCTTCGTCACCAGCGGCTTCGACCTCGGCGTCGATAACTGCATCTTCAAGGATCTGGCCAACTCCACCATCCCCTTCAAGGATTACGGACAGTGCGACCGATTCGACGAGACCATCGACAGCCCATGGTGGCACCGTCACCGCCAGAGCCTCGCCGCGCGTCAGATCTACGCCTACGAGCAGGGCCTGGGCTGGTCCTTTGCCGCATGGAAGCTCTTCCAGCCTGCCGTCCCCGGCGTCGTCTCCGAGCCGGTCGATCTCCTCTCCCTGCAGACCATCATCGCGGCCGACCTGTGGCCTTCGCCGCTCGGCGCCACCGCCGATTCCCTGGCCTGCCTCAACCCGCCCGAGACCGATTTCATCATGGGCGATGACACCTACGCACCCACCGTGGGACCGCCACCGGACTGCGGCAACGGATGGTGGAACTTCGACACGAAGCAGTGCGACTACTGGGTCCCACCGATCACCGATCCCCCCACTGCGCAGCCCACCATCTCGTGTCCCGAGTGCGAGGACTGCGAGGCCGCTGTCGATATCGCCATCGCGCAGCACGAGGAGGAGTTTGAGGATTGGGAGCACACCGCGGAGCGCTTTGCCGGATCCGTGCTGGCTGGCCTCCTGTTGGGTCTCATCTTGGGTTGCCTCATTCCCAAGTGCATCACGTCGCGTCGCAACAGTTCGGAAGGATACGAGAACGTTCCGGACAGCGCATTGACGTAAAGCATCGTCATCACGATGCCATATAATATGAGGACATGAAGACAATACGCTACTCCACAGTGCATCGCGCCGTCATCTCTGCTACGCTACGAACGATGCGCTGCGATGCGATACCATGCGACAAACTCGGATACGATGATTGAGTTTGGGTACCCCAATGAACAGGCAGGGTTGTGAAACTGTAGAATTAACTCCAGACCACCCCAGTCGATTCACATGGATGATACTAGTACAATACATACGAAGCAATGAATATGATGGTAGGAATACTGCTAACGAAAGGCCGTCACTACCGACCTCTGCTGTCGTCGCCACAGTGTTATTCCAATGGGACTCGTCTCTCTGCACTCAACCTACGTACCAGTGACGTGATCTCTGTCTGTCTCGTTGCGTCCTCTATCTACACACACATCCGTAGACACGTCATGGCTAAGGGCCGTTTCACTCGCTTCGCGCATGCGGCTATGTTCGTGATACATATTCTACAATAGTAAGTTATGAAAGAACTGTGCTAGAGAGAGAGAGAGTGGGTGTTGCTCCTTGAATCCTGCTCTACTCTATTACTCTATCCCGAACGATTCGGTCCATCTCACTCCTTCGATCGAAGCGACGGTGGTCGGAACAGGAAGGGTGGAGCCGGCAGCACAATGGCAGGATGTCTGTGCTGCGTGCTGATCGGACTCATCTTGCGGGTGGGGAACAGCAGCTCGGCCGAAGACGACGATGTCATGGACGACGAGGATGTGCTGCCGCAGTGTTCCGGGAAGGCATCCCAGCGGCTGCTGCTGCTGATCAGCGTGTCGTAGTCGTCATCGCTGTCGGGTGACACGACCATGGAATTGAGTCGCGATGATCCGCATTCAACGTCATTGAGGCAGATCGTCTCGTCCGGTGACATCATGAGGGTCAGGAAGTCGTTGGGGGACATGGATCGGCTTGGTGACATGCGCGGTGATGCGTACGTCGGTGATGTTGTCCGCGATTCTGCCTTGGCAGGCGACAGTATCAGGGGCAGCTCGCGCATGATGGAAGTTCCGCATGGTGCGCAGATGGGAAGTTCGCTGCAGCTGTGAATGAGGCTGCGATCCACAGTCTGCCGCGCATCGCCCATGCGCGTCGTCACCGGCGACGAGTTGCGACGCGGGTACAAGGGTGCCTTGGGACAGGACGAGTTGTGCTGCGTCCACTTGCGATTCTGCTTCGTGGGCGGTGATGCGGACAGCGCCGGAAAGAAGGCCTGCAAGCTGTGCCTTCGTATCAGCGTCGCACGTGGGAACTCCTCGCCATGCACGATGGTGGATCGTTGCAACGCGGGTGGGAACAAGCCGGGATGGATGGCATCGCTGTTGCTGTCAACGCCGCTGTATCCTTGAGTTCGCCGTATCGAAAACTGCCGCTGACCATCGTATCGCTGTTCATGCTGATGCTGAGCCATGCCATGGCCACCTGCTCGATCCGTCACCAAAGCGAAGGTCGTGATTCCCCCAGAGTTCATGCCCAAGTTCTTCCCAAAGTTCTCCCGTAAGAAGTGTTCCATCGCCGTTGTGGTCATCGAAGAGGATGATGAAGGTGACGCTGACGCTGCCATTGATGATGATGATGATGATGATGACGACGACGACGACGTCTGCGATGGTGCTACCTGCTGCGAGTGAGTTGGTGATCCGCACATGGCTGCTCTCTTTCCCCCTTGTCGTTCAATCTGGACCTGCATTGGATGTCCCCACAACCAATGCGATTGGATTGTGGCAACAGATGAATGATCCTGCTGTTGCTGCTGCTGTTGGTGGTGCTCTACGGTCTTCTTCTCTCTCGGTCTTTCGTCGAAGGTCGTTGTTTGTGCCTCGATTCTTCAAACGAGGTTCTTGGATGAAGCAATGCAATGTAAAGTGATGCAATGCAGTAGTTTGTCGTGATAACGACACCAATTCTGGCGATGGATGTGCGAACTTGTGCGTGCGCTCGTTGTTCCTGTTGCTGCCGCTGTTGCCGCTGAAGGAGACAACGCAACTGACCGAGGAATCAACAATGTGATGCCCAGTGAAGGTGGATTGCTCGTATGGGCTGATGAGCGACAGACATCCAACTGTGCAGCCAATGAGGTAGGAAAGTCGCTTCGAATCTCCTCGCATCAACGCGCACCGGGACCTGTGGAGGCTTGGGTTGTGTGGACTCTGAATGCTTTTCACGTCCTTTGGGCCTTGTCTTCGCCTAAATCCAGTTGGGGTCGATTGGTTTATTGCGTGTCTAATTGCGTGTCTAATTGCGTGTCTGACTGGTTGGTACTGTTCTCTGCCATACATGGTTGACTGCTTGTTTCGCTCTCTTGCGTGTTTGATGTGTTGGTTGATTGGTTACCCAATTTTACGTGGTATGACTGCGACCTTAGTCTGCGTGCGCGTTCACCAGTACTTCATTCGCATTGTTTCGCATTGCTCTGTCTCTCTTCCTGTGTGCGAGCAATTCTTCTCACACACAGAGCCACTCGTGTTGGCGCAGGGCAGTACGGGACTGTTTCGACGCCTTTGTGGGAAGCGCACCATTTTCAAATCCCTCGCCAATTTTGTGGCCGTTGGGAGGGCACTGATGATCCGTGATCTCCACGACATATATGGGACGATGCTACTTAACAATTGATACTTAATATTGTCAGTGCAGCGCCTTATTTGTTCATTTCGGTCCGTTGGAAGATGTGGAGAAGGGATCCACATCGTTCCTCTCGTCCATTCACAACCGCAACAAACACATGCAAACTCCACGAAAATCATGGACAAAATGGACGGCGTGTGGCGCAGACTCCGTCTTTCGATGGCGATGCGCTGGCATTGTTGATCGATGCATCACCAACAATGATGACCACGACTTACCGACAACGATTCTCCCGCGTATCCCATTTTGAATGTTTGGTTGTGAGAATGCTATGGATGAGAGTAGAGCAAACTCGATGGAAGAGAATGGACGGTCGGCGGGCGTACGATTCCAAAACCATCACATGATCTCATCCATCACACATCGTGGATTGTTGGCTTTCACAGAACATCGGTCGACAACGCACAATCGGCACACACATCAGCATGGTGGAACAAGAGAGCAACAGAGGAGCAATGACAATGACGATGCATTCCCTGCAACAACCCCCGCGCATGCCAATAATGACAGTTCCTGGAAGGAGTTGGATCTCTATCCTTTGGTTCCTCGCATTGGCAACACTGCTGCTGCTGCTGCTGTTAGCCCCAGCGCACGGATTCCGTCATGGATTGGCATTCCATCATGCCCGACACATCGATCATGGCCGCAATCGCTGCCAGCATCGTGATCGGCATCGGCACCAGTATTCCAGTGAATTATTCGTCAGCAAACGCAACAAGCAAAGGCAGCGCCATCGCGGTCGCATTCCCCAAGCACCGCTCGACGTCCCACAGCAACAGCAAACCATCGAAACGCCACCATCCGCATCCAAAAAGAAATGGACAAGCCGCGATGCTTCTGCCACCCAATCCATATCCTGGTGCGACGTCTCCAAATCTCGCAAACTCCAATTCGAACTCTACGTGCTGGACGACAGCACCATCCCACCGCAACGCCACAGCATCCGACTGCAAAAGAACCGCATGGAGCAGATCCAGCACGTGCTCACGATGGGCGTGCTGTGGTCCATCTTTCGTCGTCCGCACATGGCCATCGAGCACGATATTGGCGATTCCGACTACCTTCCCGACGTGGTGACGTTGGATGGCGCATTTTGGGGTGAATCGGGACGCGTCAGCGTGCACAAGACGTTGGATCTGTTGCAGCGGTATCCCGACACGCACATCGTGCATTGCCGGTGGGGCATGGAGATTGAGCAGATTCGTCGGCCCGTGCTGGAAGCGTTGGCGATAGAGATGGAGCGGTATGCGAATGTGACGACGACGACGCAACATGAAGGAGCTGCGGACGATGATGGCACGAGCAGCTCAGCAAGCAACGGAAGTGACGGAACGACTCCACCGAAAGATTGGAAGTCGATACTGGAGAATCGGACGCAGCCCTTCGTATATGCATCCATACCTGGCAATGATGTGTGGAGGTTTGTGGATGCCGATGGCAGGATCAACGTGTGCCGCGACGATTTGGAATGGGAGGAGTTGGAATTGTCGCAGATTCTGGAGATTGATGTGGGGGTGTGAAAAAGGGGTCGTTGATCATCATTCACCCCCAAAGATGGAGAAAGGGAGATATTTGGGGGGATGGTCATTTTGACATCAACATCAACATCGCCTCGTCATTCCAACTCGCGCTCAAATGAGATTGCGCACATCACAATCTCGGGAGATGGGAAGAGGGGAAGAACAGGGAAGTCCATGGTACACTGATCAGCAATCGACAAGAGCATAAGAGCTGGTTTGGTGCGGCGTCTTCTGTGATCGGTGCTTGGTGATGCAGTAACGTGCGATTGCGCGCAAACGAGGGTGTCGCTTGGTTGGTGGGAGTCAGCGGCCAATTCCGCTCAACGTTGCTCTCTCTGCCCTGCCATTGGACTTCCTTCCCTGATCAGGCAGCAGTGGAAGCAATGGAGGCGAAGAAGAATCGGCCTTCTGCGGGCTGCACCCGTGCAACGCAGCAGCGAATGGTGGTTGGAATCATCTGCATCTTTGCATTATTCAATATTTGGACCATCGTGCAACACGACAGAACAACGCATGAGACGATCCATGACAATCATGCTGCATTCCTGGAGGCCTTTGTCGTCGATTCAGCTGAAGAAAACAGCGACAATGAGAAGGACGCTGGCAGAAATACATACCAATCCATATCACCGTTGCAGAGCAATGTTAATATCGCAGAACCAAATGCCGAAACAAGCGTTCAGAATGAGGATGGTCATCTGCAGATAGATGCACGGATGGGCAGCTCAGCGATGGACAGAGTCTCAAGTCAAGCGGCAGCCATTGCGGTGGATCCAATCACAACAACAGCAGTTTCAACAACAGCCGTTTCAAAAACAGCACAAACGGATCAATCTAAGCTCCCACTGTGCCGTGTTGCTGTCTTCAACAACTTCGATTATCACTACGAGCTGCTGGAGAGTATCGTGATTCGGTATCCGCTGCCATGGGATACCCTCCAATGCGACTACACGTCCCAGCCGGTGCAGTTCGACATCGCGTTCCAGGACAACCGTAAAATCACGAACGAGAAGAAAGGATGGAAGGAGTACTACTTCCAACACCTCAATGGCACCATCCGCGAACGCAACGCCACCAACACCAACACAGTCGTGCAGGCCAGGTTTGGCGTCGTCTGGCGTTACGAAGACTTCGTCAAGCGCGCCAAGACCGCCTACATCGGAACGAAGGAGCACATTGATTTCCATGCGCAGATCGTCGTGAGCTGCGCCAAAACCGCCATCGACAAAATAAACAGCGATGTTATACGGCGCAAGAATAACGAGGCCAAGATCAAAGCATTGGAGGTTGCTGCTTTGCGCCAACAGGCCTCCAACAACAGCACCAAGAAGCGTGCCAAACCAATGCGTAAGTATATCCCACCATTCTGCGTCAACCACGTCCGCGATGATGAGAACTGCTTCAACCCCGAAGTCTCGCCGAGCAGATGCTGCTGGTTGAACCCGATGCATCCGGAGTGTTTCTTCATCCCGTCCGACTTCCCACAATTCCCCGGCGCGCGCAACGAGCGCTGTCGCCAATTCCAACAATCCAACCAAACCTTGCGCTTGTGCATCAGCGGCGGTGCTCGACGTCACATCGATCTGGCGACCATCATCGAGCAATACCAGCAAGAACAACATCACCGCCACGACATCAACTACGAACTCGTCATCCACCAACGACACGACAAACCCCCCAAATTCTACAACGACCACAACGTTCCCATCACCATCGAGAATCTATCCAAGTTCTACGAATACGAACGCAGCATGGCGCACTGCGACGTCCTGCTGCCCATGATCACGCCGCAGCACAATCCGGGATACTTCCCACCCGTCGGAAAACTGTCGGGATGTCTGGCGCAGGCCATTGGATATCAGATCCCCACCGTCATGCACGAGCAGCTGCGGCAGATCTACGAACCTTACTTGGCGACGACGTGGACCTACAACGACACGCATCCCAGCTTGAAGGCGGCGTTCGTTGCAATGCTGCAAGGGCGAAAGGCGCAATTGGTGGCGGAGTGTGGTGGTCAGCAAGCAGGTTGATAGACATTGTGCGAACAATCGGTTGTTGCACTGTGTGGCACTTTGTCAACGCTGCCGCTACAACAAATGTGCGAGGCGAACCTCTTGCAATCTCCATTTCAGTTCATGGATTGAAGACTAAACAAACATGCTATACTCGGAACACCACAAGTCAAGACACACGGATGGTGAAAAGTCCCAATTCTTTCAAGCAGTTTTCGCACAAAATGAGAGTTCATTTTCTTATCGGTTGGGATGCTTCATTCGTTTGATTTGCTGCGCTCCTTCATATCATAGAAATGAACGTTCAAGGCACGTTGGTGGCGGCCTGGCTCAACATATCCAAGACTTCCGCAGTGATGATGGAACCCACGAGACCCGTGCCGATGATGTACTTTGGAACCTGGCTGACGTCCTACCCACCATTGGCTGTCGCTGATGCAGACGCTGCCTTGTTGTTGGCGACGATACGCTCTGTCATGAACTTGGAAATGGTGGCTGCCGTCGCCTCGGGCTGCTCCAAATGCGGCACGTGCCCGCACTCCTCAATCCACTCCAACTGCGCATCGGGCATCGTATCCAAAAATTGCTGCGCGTACTCGTCACCTTCCAAGATGCCATCCTGCCGTCCCCACAAGATGAGGGTCGGCACGTCGATCTTGGCGACCTTCTCGGACGGCTGAAAGCCCCCGCTCTTCATGAACGACACCATGGCGTCGGACCAGCCATCGCGCAGACAGTGCAACCGGCCGATGACTTGCGCTTCTTCCGTCGCGTACGTCTCCTTATCGTAGTACGACATCTGGTTGGCCATATTGCGCAGCGGGATGCTCTTGAGGACCTGCACGCCAGCCTTGGCCAGCGGTCCCGGCAACGACGCCATGGGACCGACGCCGTCGACGAAACCTTGCGCGTCGATGAGGATCATGCCGACGATGCTGCACGACTCGCACTGCCCCGCACCGGCTTCGATGGCCACGGCGCCGCCGAGGCTGGCGCCGCCCAGCACGATGGATTGGTTGGCGAATTTGGTGTCGAGGAAACTCTGCAGGGCGGCGAGTTTGGAATCGGCCGAGAAGCTGCTGACGCCTTCGAGCTGCGTGTATCCCCAACCCAGAATGTCAACGAAGTAGACGTCCTGGTCCTGCGATAGGCGCGGTCCCAATCGGCGGTATTCCAGGCACGATGAGTCGAATCCGTGGATGAGAACGACGGGTGGCTTCTTGGCTTTGCCTTTGGGTGCCTCGAAGTGGATGTACGAGATGCCGACATTCCCAGATTCGGCAATGTCGGTCGAGACGGGCACGAGCACGCGTTGCATCTTGGCGGCGGCGTCATTGCAGGCGTCCTCCTCGATGACGGCCTTGGTGTCCGGCTGTTCGAAGGTGAGGTCGGCTGCGAGCAGCGCAGCTGGGATGGCCGAGGATGATGTTGCCGAAGCACTGGGAGCAGTGCGAGGAGCAACACCAACGAAGGCATCCGCGGATGGATGGCTGCTGCTGATCAGCAGAGCAGACAGGATGGTGGATGCTGTGAACTTCATTGTGTTGCTGTACTCGAACGCGGTGATCTGGATTGTGAGGGAACTATGGTATTGGTAGTCCACGTCCACTTGCGAAATGTCCAAATGAGCTGCAGCAATGTTCCGACTCTGCAGATCAGAAGTCTTTCGGTGCAAATCTCTCACAAGTTGCAGATACCCACATCTCTGCAGAAGCCAACCAAAGTTGTGACGTCAGTTCGCCACAGACGAGACGAAGGTTTTTCTTACCTCTTGTCTAAGTTTGGCATCGTGCAAAAAACTGTCATTATTTCATTCCACGGGCGTTCTGATTGGCTAAAACTGCGCAAGAAGAAGGCCATAAAGGAGATAACGTATTTACGCAGAGCTCATAAGTTCAACTTGGAACCTCTCCCAGGATTTGGTCTTCTTGTGGTTGTGAGATGCACAAGCAACACCACAACTACCACACAGAGTGACATCTTTGCAACGCACACGCTTCTCATCCATCTCTACAATCGCATCACATCTCACAAACAAATCAAAAATACAACAACCCAATCTATCACCATGCTCTTCCGCTCCACCATCGTCATTGCTGCCCTCGCAAGCACATCCGCCTTCGTGGTGAACCGCCCATCTGGCGCAAGCGTCGCCTTGAACGCCGAGATCCGCGGACCCACCGACAAGTCCGCCGAATTGCGATTCGGATGGGACGGTACCGAGGCCCGCGGAGGTGCCGTGGAGGATGCCAAGCCGCTGCGCATGCTCGAGGATATCCGCGCCGCCGGGTGAGTGCAGTGTGGATGGAGCAGAATTGATTGTGTATGGAGTGGCGTGGTGTGGAGTGGAAGAGATAAAGTGTTGTGATGGCCATATGCACGATGAAACTGAAGACATGTATCGACTCACGCTATTTCTGTTCTGTCTTGCCCTTGCTCTATACCAAACAAATACATGGCACTCGCTCCAATGTATTCGCCATTTCTTGACCAGCGAGACCATCCCAGACGAATGCGAAGTCTTCAATGCCAACGTCGAGATGGATTCCGGCGACCTCAAGTTCGAGGAGGTGATGGAGGTCATCGATGAGCACTACGAGAGCGGACTCATCGAGTTCAAGAACGGTGACATCGTCAACAAGCAGGGCGAGAATGAGGGATCCGCCAAGGTCCTCAGTTACGCCGCCCTGTCCAACATGGACAAGGATACTACATTGAAGGTAAGCTTGGTTGGTGGAAGCGCTCAATTGTATTGGATTGCAATTGTATTGCACATATCTTTCTCACATTCATTCATTCCCAACAACCCAATGCATCCAATCTAATCGATAACATCACGCAGCTCTGGGGACAATACTACCGAGAAGTCGTGGCCGACCCAGATGGCGACTCGCACCAGAATATCCGCAATTTCATGAAGACCGGATGGGAGGGTGTTCCATTCGAGAACGGCATTGCGCTCACACGAAAGAATAGCGGTGAAGGCGAGTGGGATAAGTTTGCCGAATCTTGGATTCCGTAAACGCTCACACTCGCACAGTATGTAGAGATCGAGTGTCTTTGCAGCACACGAAGTGGAGGAATCGATACTATGCTCTACAGAGATGCTGCTGCCTGTTGTGTAACGTTGCAGTCAATCAGTCAAAGTACTCAGGAGTAACATTAGGAGAAACAACAGCAACAACAATGTTACATGTACTTGTGCTATTCGACATCTTGCAACGCAGCGTGCTGCCTACTATCATACTCGTCTCACATGGCCGCGTCGCGATGACCGCTTGGACTTCATGCGCCCCATGACGCGGGAAAAGTCAGGCGCACCATTCAATGCATCGACACCAGACGACCAACGCCGTTTTTTCGTGGATGATACCATGCGGGTTGCCTGGGCACCGTACTGTCCATTCACGACCATGTCGGGAGCGACACGTTGCGCCGTCGCGACGAGGGCGGCCATTCTCGTGGAACGCGTTGGCTTGTTCGGCGGCACTTTGGGGGCGTTCTTCGCTTTGCGCTTGCGCGAGGTTGGCACCTCGACGCTGCTATCGTCGTCGAAGATGCCCGTAAGCGCAGCAGCAGTGGGAGGCGCCCGTTTGGGAGGCGCCGCCTGCGGCTGATACAATCGCACGTCGGCCTCGAGCTTCTGGATTCGTCTCTTGAGCTTGGCATTTTCCATGGAGAGCTTGGGATGGAGCTCGACGACGTCATCGAGGGCGCGCTTGGACTTTTCGTGCATCTTCTTGATCTCCGCATCGTGCTTCTGCTGATGACATCTCAACAAGTTTTCCAGCGACGCCACCTTGGCCTTTTCCACTTGCACTTGAGAGCGAGCACGCGCCGCAGCCGCTTCGCCGGTGTTGGCACGTATTTGCAGCGAGTGCAGCATGATGTCGGTGTTGTGCGCTTTGGCCTTCGCGGATTCCAACTCCTCCTCCACACGATGTAGGCGACAACGCCAAGTATCGTGCTCCAACTGAAGTTTTTTCTTGGCTTTCGCTTGCTCCTGGTTCTGCCGCTTGAGATGGTCGCATCTCTTCTTGTACTTGATGGCGAGGTTCTTGATCTTGCGATGTTTGTCCGATGGCGGATTGGGCCGGGAGGCCGCATCGGCTAGTCGGACGAAGGGCGCGACAGCAGCAACGGTTCTGTTTCTGTTGCGGTTGTTGCGTGGTTGGCGATGTTGGCCTTCCGCGTCACTGTCATCAATGTCAATGCAGACCACCTCTTGAAATAAATCATCATCATTGGCATCATTGACATCAATGAATCGAGCAGCAGCAGCAGCAACGGGCGCCCGTCGATAATGCTCGGCGACAAGTCTGGGGTTGTCCAATACGCCAACTTCCTCATCATCATCATCCGAGTCATGCAGCAAGGCATCCACTTCGTCGTCGTTGACACCGAGCGAATCCGACACCGCCGGCGCCGACAGGTAGATCTTGACGAAGCCATCCGAGCGCTTGTTGCAATTTGGACATTTGACTCTGGTGGAACCGTGGTTGCGATGGACCGTTTTCTTCCATCCCTCGAAACACTTCTGGTGGAAGCAATGTCCGCAGGGCGTCACGGTACCGAAGGCGTTGGAAGCTGCATCATCATCGGATGCTGGCGCCAGCAACGGCTCCAAGCAGATGGAGCACGTGTTGTTGTCGTCGTCCATGCTCTCTATCGAACTTCGTCGTCAGCAATGCGAGTCTTTGCTTCTGTCTTTGCTCCTGTATCGTGTACTTGGAGTTTACGTAGAGCTTCTGTAGACTCTAGTTTCTGCAGAGTGTTGACTCGATTTCCTTTTCCTCGCTGAATTCACAAATCGTGCACCACGCAATGCCTGCTCCGTGGATACGCAACACTTGATTGTCTCGTTTTGTTCCGCCGTTCCTCTGTGTGTTGCTCTGCAAGGACTCTTCTCCATCAGAATGTGACTCTCTCCAGTTGTGCAGATCTCTGGGCTGCTCTCTGCAACGCTCTTGTGTCTCATTTCCACCCAGTGGTCGCACAGGGTAACATCGAAGAAGCGGGAGCGTTTGAATTCGACGCGCGTGCCACTTCTGCCTACATGGGACTCGATCAATTCGTGAATTCGATGTCGTCTGTCTGCGGAACCATTCGAATGTGTCGACATCCCTCCACGTTTGGCGCCAAACACCGACACTCTCTCTTGTTTGGATCCTTGATGTCTCTTCTTGTTGTTTGGTCGTTGTTCGCATCCTCGCGGAAGCATCCGCAACCTTCCCATCCTGATCATGCTCTGTGCTTGTGGTGGTGTTGGCACTCGAACCTCCTCCAGTCATACTCTCACAAGTCAATCGGATTTAGTTCAATCCAATTCAATTCTCCAAACACAGTGCAACAAAGAAGTGCAGCTCCACGATGTCTACGACCGAAAAGGACGCCAACACGCAGCCGCCCGCCAAGAAGCGCGTCATCGTCACACCGCCATGCCCAACGTCCGTGGCCACGGCCTACGTGATCATCCGCGGAGCGCTGCAGGCATTGGTGGGATGTTCCATGGATGAGGGACTCGTCAGCCTCATGCAGCCCACGTACATCAAGGAGAAGATCCCGTCGGCCAAGTTCTCGCTGCAGCTGGGCAGCAAGTTCGGTTCCGCGCAGGCTCTGCCGTTGCCGGATTCCAAAGACGATCAGGCCAAGCTGTTTGCCGCGTTGCAGACGGCCATCGATCGTATCGTCGGCGAGAATGCCGCCATCACCACGTTTCAGATGACGAGGACGGCGGCCATCGAGATGTACGGCAACGGCATCCTCAATCAGGCGCACGCCAAAAAGAAGAAGGGGAAGAAACCCAAGCAACAAGACGATGAAGGTGCTGCCCCAGAACCTCCCAAGGAAGAAATGCTCACGTTGGCGCACATCGATGGACTCGTGCTGTGCGTGCCGCCGGCCTTGCCCTTCGCGACCACGAGCGGCGCCATCAAGTCCATTGTGCTGGAGCACAACCAATGCAGCATCGCGGCAGGCAAGAAGGTCAAGCTCGCCATGGTCAGCGTCAAGTTCCACGTCGAGGAGAGTGACGGCGCGGCCGAGGTTCCCACGGATCACACATCCAAGGACCCCGTCGCGTTGGATGCCATCGAGGCTCTGCGCAAGAAGGAATGCCGATTGCCGGAGAGCGAGCCTCTCATTCCCAAGCCGGAAGAACCGGCCGCGGAAGCAGAAGCAAAGACAGACGATGCGGCCGCAGCGGAAGATCAGGAGATGGTCGTCAACGCCTTCGAAGTCAAGGGCAAGATCGATTACACCAAGCTCGTCGATAACTTCGGTTCCACCCTCATCGACGACGCCTTGATGAAGCGCATCGAGGCGGCCACCGTCGGCAAGGGGAACGTCGACAAGCTGCATCGCTTCCTCAGACGCGGCATCTTCTTTTCGCACCGCGACATGACCAGTCTGCTCGATTGCATCGAAGGCAAGGTCATTGACGGCAAGAAGCAAGCGCCGGCACCCATGTATCTGTACACTGGCCGCGGTCCATCGTCGTCGGCCATGCACCTGGGTCATCTCGTTCCCTTCCTCTTCACAAAGTGGTTGCAGGATGCCTTCGACGTCCCGCTCGTCATCCAGATGACGGACGACGAGAAGTTCATCTTCAAGGGTGAGTACAACGAAAACACCGGTGACAACCTCAACCACTACGCCAACCTCACCACCGAAAACGCGCGCGACATCATTGCCTGCGGATTCGATTTCGATAAGACCTTCATCTTCTCCGACCTCGACTATATCGGCACGATGTACCCCAACGTCGTGCGCATCTGGAAGGCCGTCAACACCAGCGCCGTCAACGGCATCTTCGGTTTCGATCCCAGCTGCAACATCGGGAAGATCGCCTTCCCCGCCATCCAGGCCGCGCCTTCCTTCGCCTCCAGCTTCCCCACCGTGCTGGAAACTCCCGAGCCGCGCAACAACAACCAGATCTGCCTCATCCCCTGCGCCATCGATCAGGATCCCTACTTCCGCATGACGCGCGATATCGCCCACAAGCTCGTCGACAAGACGAAGCACGGTCTGGCCGGCAAGCCCGCCCTCATCCATTCCAAATTCTTCCCGCCGCTGCAGGGCGCCCTCGGCAAGATGAGCTCCTCCAACGAAAACTCCGCCATCTTCCTCACGGACTCGCCCAAGGACATCGAGCGCAAGATCAAGCAGCATGCCTACTCGGGCGGTCAGGAGACGAAGGAGATGCAGCAGAAGCACGGCGCCGATCTCGAGCAGGATGTCAGCTACCAATGGTTGCGATTCTTCATGGAAGACGATGACGAGCTCAAGAAGATCGGCGACTCGTACGGGTCGGGGTCCGGCGATTTCTGGAGCACGGGCACGGTCAAGCAAAAGCTCATCGAGGTGCTGCAGAAGCTCGTCGCGGAGCATCAGGAACGGCGGGCCAAGGTCACGGACGCGGAGATTCAGAAGTGGATGACGCAACGAAGTATTCTGGTCAAGAAGTAGAGCAGAATGGTGTTGGAGTGCTACTGCACATTCCATGCAGATAAGTCCATTCCAATAGAACGCAAATTGGCTTCATCTGTCCACGTTTAGGTCTTGCAAGAGTGCATCGCGCAGACGAGGTGCTAATACAACTTCTCCTTGCTTTCTACTCATAGTCGTATGTATTGGTAGTTTGTTGTGGCAAGAGAACTGATCCGCAAAGCCTGTGTTCCTGTGCTACGAACAAACAAGCAAGGGCTGGGCGCACAACTTGTGCAGTTGTAGTCGTTACCGTACCGCGCGAGCAGTATGCCCGCCGACTCAGCTAGGAATGGATGGATGCAATGGATACGTGGGTGCTATCAGAATTAGAGTTGTGCTTGCACCAGAATGCATGCCGCTCCTACCGAGAGGAGTGGCATAGGCGACTTTGCTCGGTTGGAGACATTCGAGTGCAAGTACCACGGGCACGATGCCCGATGCTTGTCATAGGAATCCCACTATTCATCGTTTCGGTGGTTGATATCTTGTGTTTCGCACGCGTGACATTCACACACTGGATGATCTGTTGCTGTCCGTCGCATACTTGTAGGCGTGTACCATACGAGTACACTAGAAGGCGCAGAAAGCATCAGAGAAGCTGGCGGCAGTACCAGTGTTGGTGATGGTGGCACTGCTGTCAGTAGTAACGGTGCCAGTATGCCCGTGTCCGTGTGCGGGTAGGTATAGCACAGGAGCCTCAAATTAGAACATACCATCGACTTTTTCGCCGACGCGTCCGAGGTAGGCCCTCAAGTCGATGTGCTCATCAAGATCCATGCCACGCTGGTTGCCGTTGGCCACAAACTTGTATGGCAGATCCAGGACAGTTCCTGAACGGCAGCAATCCATCTATTGATTACAAATCGAAGTGTAGCAGGTGAAGATGATTAAATGCAAATGCAAGTTCAAGTTCAAGTGCAAAGACAAGTGTGAGAAGAATGGCTCGACGACTCGACTGTCTTGTGGCCATTCGTGCGAGCACGGTCGGTGGGCATGGTATCGTAGAGTATGTATGTAGCAGGATCGTCACAGAGCAAGAACTCGGCAAAGGTATGCGCATCGCACATTGCACGATGAACTCACCAACGAGACGACGTGGACGCCTGGCTTGACGGCCTTCACGATGACGTCGTACAAGTTGTCATCACGAATGGCGCCCTTCGTAGCAAAGTCAGAGGGGCAGATGAACTCGTCGTTGCCGTCCGCTTCCTCGTTGGCATCATCATCAGGGGTTGTGCCTCCGTGGCCTTTGTGTCAGGAATGCGGTATGATGACGATGGAAGTTTGTTGCATGTCGATTGGACAGAGCGATACGATCATGGCAATCAGAAGCAAGCAAGCAGGTACAAGTTGTGAGGAGGTGATTGGTAGTAGATGCAGAGTGTGGGAGGTTGTAGCCGGTAGTAGCGCAGATGGTTGTCCATCTGGTTGCATTGTGGTCAGATCGAAGCAAAGATAGCTTGGCTGGCTGGCTGACAGGCATGGGTGCGCTCACAGAAACTCACCAGAGTAACTCAAGAACACGGAATCGCCTGGCTTGGAGTCAGCGATGACCTTCCCGAACGCGTTGACGATGTTCTGCCCGGTTGGATTGGTATGTCTGCCATCATCCATCAACATGACGATGTTGGCCTCGGTGAAGCCACAGACGTCCTTGAGGTACTTTTTCTGTGAGATGAGTCATTCCCATGGATGGAAGCGAGCAGTGGATTGATGGTTGCGTCGAGTCGCGTCATGCCGTGCAGATAGAACATGGGATGCATACACGAGCATAGAATATGTGAATTTGAGATATGGTGAGAGTACAGTCATGGAAGACCGTTCAAGAAGTCTCCGATGACGGTGTAGCGCAGTGCCACAATCGTCGGCACGGTGCACCATTCGTGAACAATCCAAACTTGGACTGTATCCTCCATAATGAAAAGAACCGACACCGATGCACGATCCGGAGAGCGGTATACCACGTGGACTTACCATGTTGAGGGCATCAGTGTGGCATCCGCCAAGCTGGCTGCGGGTTCCGGGGTAGTTGATGCCGACCAAGACAGCACGGCGGGTCCCGTTGGGGCTTCCAGGAACGAGCTCGAAGTCGGCGTTGACATCGATCGGGTTGGTTGAAGTGAGTTGAGGGATTTGGACGTAGTTCAAGCGACTGAGGCACTTGCGCATCTCCACGAGCACCTCGGTGTAAGAGAGCGTGGTGGCCGGGGTCTTGTTGTCCTTGTAAAGGACCTCGAGGAGAGCAGAGGTGCAAGCGCCACCCATGCGCCCCTGCGAGTCGGGAAGATTGAACCCGTCCGTCCAAGTATCGGCCGAGTTTTGGGCATCCTCACAGCCAGAGATCATGCGCACGTCCTTGCGGGCGGGAGCGGCTATGAAGTGAGAAAGTTGGGGAATGTCATGTGTGATGATCGATACAGTTTGGTAGAGTATTTACCACACATATGAGGCGCATGGTGCCGTCGTCGTGTTTGGGGATTGCGTGTGTGTGGAACGGCACGATTTCAAGTCGTAGACATGTGAGCAAAGCAGTGATCGTCGTTGTAGTAATTGGAGTGACCAAATGGGATGAATGGACCAGAAATGCTGTCGAGACAGACGGATTATTTTGGAAAATGTGGGACTGGGTTCGGTCGTCCAAAATGAGAATCTTGGATCCGTCATTTGGCGAATGTGTGATTGATCGTGACTCTAAGTAGAAAATAATGGAGAGCTCGGAAGAACATGGAAAATTGAGATATGGGACCAAAATACGACTGACCAAGATCACATGATGAGATTCGAAGATCACATGATGAGATTCGGAGATCACATGATGAGATTCAGAGCCCATGTGATAGAGTCTGATGACTATGTTATGTGACCTATCAACCATGTGTGAGAAACGAGCAACCATGCATGAGAAACAAGCATATCACCAAGAGGCAAGACATCCAATCGTGCAGAAATATGAAGGCATGCCACTACACGGTGAACTGAGTAGAAATTGAAGAATGAAGTGGTTGATTCTGGTTGAGCAACTGTCAGAATGACAGGATAAGACGTGGTGAAAGGGATGATGAATCGCACATCAAGATCCAGAAAGCAGATGAGATGGAATTGATCTCATAATGAGCAAACAACAGAGCTGACAACAACACTGACAACCACAACAATAACCACTATTAGTACAGACAACACAAACAAAAGACATCAATATTATCAGGGTCTACTGGGTCAGTGTTGGGCTACAAAGAGAGACCTGTTTCAACACGTTTTAAAACGTGTCTTGAGACGCGGAAACGAGAGGACCTCGGGCTGTGGATGCAGCTGATCAACGAGGGGAGTGGAGATAAAGAGGACCTCGGGCTGGGGATGCAGCTGACCAACGAGGGGAAACAAGATCAAGAGGAGCTCGGGCTGTGATTATCAGCTGATCAACGAGAGGAGGCCAAGAGAAGGCTGGACAACGAACTGAGAGGACTGCAGGAGAGAGCAGTGAGACCATCGAGCTGAGAGGAGAGGCTGGTAGACGATGACGGACTCAGATGGAGACGAAGCCAAGTCGATCAAGATCGTCAAGTTCGACGGCGAAGATTTCGACGAATGGCTGGATGTCTTCATGGCAATTGGTGCGGTGAAAGGATACGATGAGGTTCTGGATGGGACTCTGGACGTGCCGCCGCATAACAAGCCGGACATGACCAAAGAGGAGAAGCAAGCGATGAAAATGAACAAGACAGCATACAGTGCTCTCCTACTGAGCACAGATGGGCTGGCAAGGAGCATCGTGCGAGACTGCAAGACTGACCACCAACCGAAGGGTGACGCAGTGGCAGCGTTGACCGCACTTCAGGACAGATACGCCCCAAGAGACAAGGCGGATAAGGTATCGAAGCTGAACGAGTTCACCACTTGTACACTGAACCCGCCAGATGAGGACCCAAGTCAGTGGATGATGCGCATCAACCGCATCGTGAAGGAGCTGAAGGATTTCGGAGTGACCAAGAGCGACGACGATTGCATCGCACACGTCATGGTGAATCTTCCGGAATCGATCTACAGTGAACTCAAGACCACATTGGACAGGGAACTCAACGACGGTGACCTGAAGTGGGACACTCTGCGGAAGTCTCTCATCAGATTCTGGAAACGCAAGGTTGGCGATGAGGGAGGTGATGGAGTTGGGTCAGCGAACCAAGCATTCACATCCCAGGTCGGCAGGAGGTTTGGCAGGTACAAAGGAACATGTACCAAGTGTGGCAAATACGGCCACAAGGCAGCAGACTGTTGGGCTGGACAGGCCAACAACGATGACAGCTACCTGCAGAGGATCAAGTGCTTCCGATGCAAGAAGAAAGGTCACAAGGCAAAAGATTGCCCGGAGAAGAACAAGCCTGATGGCAACAACAGGAGCGACGGAGATTCTGGGATGTTTGTCGGCATGTCGGACTTGACCTGCCGCAACTGCGGAAACAGTCGTGATGCCGGAGATGAGAATAAGTGGCTGGCAGATACTGGAGCGACATGCCATGTCGTGTGGAAGCCAGACCATATCCGAAACTTGAGGACTGCAGGAAGAGACACAACGGTGCAGGTCGGCGACAGGACGGTGGTGACACCAACTCATGTGGGAGAATTCCATGGTGAGACGGTGGAAGGAACCAAGTTCGTCCTGAAGACGGTGTATGTGGTGCCAGGATTCGCCCACAACATCATCAGTATTCCCATATTCCTGGAGAAAGGATGTGAGATACGGGGCAGGCGGGATACCATCGAGATCGGCCATTCAGACATGAAGAACCGAATGATCTTCCACAGGGAACCAGGACATGGAGAAGCAGATCTCTACTTCCTGAAGTGCAAGCCGCAACCAAAACTAGCCGGATCGGTGATGCAGGCGGAGAAGAAAGGAGATAGTGCGAGGAAGACGGTGATGGACATCAATCGCGCGCATCGTATCTTGGGACATCCCAATGAGCGGTACACCAAGCTAACGGCAGCGGCAGCCGGATGGAAGCTCACTGGAGTGTGGAAGTCCTGCGAAGCATGCGCCATGGCAAAAGCCAAGGCCAAAGGAGTAAGGAAGATGGCGATGGAGAAGGCCTCCAAGGTGGCTGATCGCCTCTTTCTGGACATCTCCGGACCGTACAAAAAGACGGCGAAGGGAAGCAACTATTGGTTGCTGGTGGTGGATGAGTTCTCCAGAAAGAAGTGGAGTTATTTCCTCAAGGCGAAGAGCCAACTGGCCGCGAAGGTGAAAGAGTTGGTAGTGAAGCTAGACGGAACGGGACTGAAGGTGAATGCGATTCGGTGCGACAACGCTGGAGAGAACCAGAGCAAGCTGATGAGGATTTGTGACGAGCATGGGATCGAGCTGGAATACACCGCACCCCACACCCCACAGATGAATGGAGTCGTGGAGCGAGGTTTTGTTACGATTCGAGACTCAGCGCTGGCTTTGATGCTGGATGCGAAGATGACGTCAGAATCGCAGGGAATGCTGTGGGCGGAGGCCGTTCACACAGCAACCCGCCTCAACAACCTGACTGTGGTGGAGAAAGGCAAGGGATGTCCAGATGAAATCTTCTATGGGCAGACTCCCAGGCTTTACCAAAACCTGACAGAGTGGGCAAGGATTGCGTACGTCAAGGACCCTACAAAGCAACCGAAGATGAGTCCGAAAGCAACCAAGGCAGTGATGATCGGATACGCCGACAACCATTCCGGCGACACCTACAGGATGTACAAACTGGACACAAAGAAGGTGATCTTGTCCAGAGATGTAAACTGGATGGAGTGGCATGGATCGAACCTGACCGATGGAGTGGATATCATCGATGCGACGAAGGGCGCAACGAAAGCGGTGACATTGGAATCTCCGGTGAAGTCGAAGACAAAGCCGAAATCGATCTTGCGTGAGATGGATGGGATCAGAGTGACGGGCGGCGCCAAACGGGCCAAGGAGGTGTCGATCAAAGGTATACCCCACGTTATTCCCTCAGACGACGACGAAGAAGTCATCCAAGGCAAGACCTTTGACATCGATAAAGAGGTCGGTGATGGCGACGTGGACAATATGTATGACATCTTACTCAATGCTGGAGGACCGCTGGTTAGCGATGAGAGCGAAGCCAAGGAAGATGATGACATGATCTCCGTCGATTTGGATGAGCAACCTGTGATTCCACCACGAGCCAAGGCAGAACCACGCACAAAGCTGGATCGAGAGCGCGCAAGGCTGACGACCTGGCAGCCAATGACAGTCGACGACATCGATGATGGCAAACCCAACACCAGATTCAAACATGGAAAGATCCTGGCTGTGTTCAATGCATCCTTGACTTCTGACCCTGGACTGCCAAAGACCCTTGGCGAAGCGCTGTCCAGACCCGACTGCGAGGAGTGGAAGAAGGCAGCAATGAAGGAGGTCGAGAATTTTCGGATTCGCGATTGCCTGGCCATCATGGATCGCAAGAGGATGGGGGATGGAAGGATCGCTTTGCAATCCAGATGGATCTTTGTGAAGAAGCTGGAACAGGATGGGTCGACTCGATACAAAGCCAGATTGGTGGTGAAGGGCTATGAGCAGATTCCCGGAGTTGATTTCACGGAGTCTTTCTCACCTGTGGCGAGTGACACGACGATCCGGACGATGCTCGCAGTGTGCCTGGCGAATCCTGGATGGGTGATCGAAGCATTGGACGTGGAGGCAGCTTTCCTGAACGCGCACATAGAAGAGGAAGTGTACGTGGAGATCCCGGAAGGGTTCCTGGACGGAGATCTCGAAGGCAAGGACAACTCCAGATACAGATCTGAACACGTGGCAAGACTGCTAAAAGCAGTGTACGGGACGGTGCAAGCACCAAGAGCATGGATGAAGACCTTTACCATCGCTCTGGTGCAGATCGGATTCGACAAGAGTCTCGCGGACCCATGTCTGTTCACCCTCAAACGCAACGGACGGGTGGCAGCTTTGGTCATCGTGTACGTCGATGATGCAGCCATCGGAGGAGAAGAGGATATCGTGGAATGGGTGAAGATGGAGATTGCAAAGAAATTCAACATCACGGATCTCGGTGAACTCACGAAACATCTCGGAGTCTGGTATCGCAAGTTGACAGACTCGGATGGGAAGTGCCTGGAGGTGAGCATGGATGACTTTGTCGACCAGATGATTGCGGAGTTCAAATCGCACCATGGCAAGCAAGTCAGATTCTTCGAAACACCTGCATACCCGTCGACCACGCTTGAGAAAGCGAAGGAAGGAGATCCAGAAGTAAATCGAAAGGGATATCGTTCCATTGTGGGCAAGCTCTTGTGGATGATGAAGAAGGTTGGACCAGAGTGTGCGAATGCAATCAGAGATCTTGCATCCCATCTGGAGCACCCAACTGAGGCTCATTGGAAAGCAATGGCAAGGGTCATCGGCTACATTGAAGCAGAGATCGCGAAGGAAGGAAAGTACGCAATCAAGCTGCGCAAGCCGAAGGAGATGATCGTCGAAGCCTGGAGCGACTCGGACTACGCAACCAACAAGGACAATCGTCGAAGCATATCCGGACACATCGTGACAGTTGGCGGTTGTCTGGTGAGCTGGCAATCGAAGACACAGAAGAGTGTGACTTTGTCGAGCACAGAAGCAGAGTACGTGTCCATGGCGCTCTGTGCCACGGAGTGCAAATTCGTGAAGATGCTCTTGGACGAGATGACTGGTCTGGATACGGACATTGTGCTGCATGCAGACAATACTGGCGCAATCTTCATGACCAGGAACCAGCAGGTTGGAGTCAGGACCAAACACATTGATGTTGTTGGTATACGGTCGAAGGCCAGACGGAGCAGCAAATGAACCCCTGTTCACAGCCTCAGCAGAGACAACAGAGACGAGTCATAATAACTTCACATCACACACACACACACTACTCGTATCGTCTCCCGATCATCACAGGTTATGAGGAAATACGCTTATACTATATAAGACAATCCCCATTGCTTCGTCACCCTCTCTGTATTTTGGAAATCCCCATCCAAACGCAGCTCATCTCGTCTCTCTCTTTGCTCCACGCCTCGTTCCATCATCGACATCATGCCCACGGGTGACGACCCCGACAAAACCCCGTTCCACGACACGGAGGAACTCTTCCGTCGCCTCAATTGGACATGGCTCGCTGACTTCTCCAAGCATTCCAAAATCGCCTCTGACGGTGAGTTCGCTGACTTCCTCGATACCTCTACAGAGGAGTTCGAGGCTGTCTTGGACGGCTGGAAGTCTGGATCCATCACTCGTTGTTTCGGGCTCCGCAATCTTCGTGCATACGCGGAAGCGAACCCTGATTTCGACGCGTGGTTCACCACACTGGAACGCCCCGTACTCCGCGCATTCGGCAAGGCCCAAAAGCCTCCCGCAGTTCGCGACAAGACTCCCCCTGAAGACCATGGTGCCTCTGGTGCCCTTGCGTCTGGCGGTACCACCGACGATGCCCATCCCTCCGAACATGGTGATGTATCTACACCCCGCGGTGACACGCCCGTCGCAACCGCAGGCCGTGGTGTTGGCACCAGCGATGCTCCTCTTGATGTTGGTGAAGAACCAGCGCCTGCCGTCGACTTCATCACCGGCTCTGGCCTTACCTACGCCATGGCACGCAACAACCCTGCCACTCTCCCTCATTTTCACTTCGAGGAGGTTCCCATGGTCACGGAGCCCTCGTATGCCGCCATTGGCTACTGGCAACGCTGGGAACTGAAGCTTGCTGGGGACGCGCCCGCTGGAGTACTCAAGTGGTACACACAGCTCCAAGCCGAGGCTGCTGGTGTGGACATCCACATCTGTCCGCTTTCCGCGTTCAGTCCTCAGTGCTCCATCATCCCGCGCAACGCTTCACGCGAGCGTGTCGTCCGCGCCGGCGAGTGGCTGAACAAGAAATTGCAACAGAAGGACATCCTCGATCTGAGCGACCCTGCCATCTCCCTATTCTATTCTGGGACTTTTGGCATGTCGCCACATCACTTGTCGTCCTTCCTTTTCCTTCATCAAGTGCTCTCCGACGCGTACATGCGTGTTGCCAACACCGTGAGCCAAGCGCCTGAGTATGGCGATTCGCAGGATGTCATCAAGTTCGCCACGGCGTTGTTGGAGTTCCAACAAACTGAGAGCGTCGTTCACCGTCGCACGATCACTGATGTGGAGCTCTCCCGCCGGTTTCTTGAAGGTCTTCGCTCCCACCACATGCCTGTGGAACACCATATCACGTCTCTGTCCCTGGTGCCAGGCAACAAGCGCGTGCCTCCTCACCTACACGTGTCGGCCCTTGCCCGTACCATCAGAGGTGATCCCACTACCGCGACGTCCAATGTTGGCCACCGTGTGCAAACACGTTCGTCTGGGAAGTCTGGTGGTGATGGAAAGCGTGGCGAGCGCAAGCGATCAGAGTTCTACCAACCAGACAAGGATGCCTTCTGTTCCGCCTGCCACCGCAAGGGACATCATGCGCGCAGCTGCCTTCCATGGGCGCGTGATCTGCGTTTCGCGGAGCTCCGTGAGTCAGAACCTGACCTCGCTGCGAAAGTTCTCAAGACGTACAAGGAGGTATACTCCAGCGAGCGTGCAAGCACCGTTGCCAGGGCTATCGCTCTTGTCCATCATGGGCGTGACTCGGCGAGCGACGATGGCGACAGTGGCAGCGATGACGAGCGCACGGCGCAGATCCTGTTCCAGGATTTTATTCTCGCCGGCCGGAAGTAGAGCGACTCTCCGGTGAACGGCTACTACCCGTTGCTCGCTCATGCGGGATGCAAAAAGGCACGCCCACCAGCGTTGCGTCTCCGCTACAAAATGCCTCAACCCAAGTGCCAATCACGGAGCCGGATCGTTTCATGACGTCAACGACGGTCCCGCTCCGTGCCAATGCACTTGCAGGGTCCCGCGACGGTGAATGGCGCCAACGAATTCATGGTCAGTGTGATATCGGTGCCAACGTTTGCGCGACTCCTCATGCGCGTCTCCTCTGTGACTATGCCGCGTTTACTACTCCTTCCAGCCTTGAAGCAGCGGACTCGTCTTCGCCTGCTATGGAGTGCCCGGGAGAAGGGTACATGCGGCTATCATGTGGCGACGGCGCGCATCTTTTGGTGCACACACTTCTGTGCCCACGGCTGGCTGACACGCTCGTGTCGCCGCAATCCATCATCAGACAACGTGACAACCCGTACACCAGCTTTGGCATTGAGTCCACCCAGCACAGTGCTCACATCGTCTTCAAGTCTCCGGATGACAATCTTCGAGTGCCGCTGTACATTCGCAACGGTCTGTACTTCTTCGGAGGCGTTCATCCACAAGCCATGGCCTTGAGACAGGCATCGCCTACACTCCTGTCGGAACTTTGGCATCTACGACTTGGACATGTGGGCATGGCGCAGCTGCAGAAGCTTTCTAAGTGCTCCACTGGTATTCCAGCGTCTGTTACTCGACACATTCACCCACTTCGACACTGTGACACGTGCAGCAAGGCAGGATATCAACATGCCACACGCGGCCCCAATGACACGGCCACAGCCAACGTTGCTGGCGCTCGATTCCATGTCGACTTTGGGTTCATGCGAGCCACTGACGATGCGTATGGGCAGCGCAAGAAGTCCCAAGGCGCTCAACGAGTCATCCACTCCGTCGATGGGTTTTGCGCGTACCTTCTTGTGGTCGATGCATGTACATGCTATGTATGGGTGTTTCTTACCAAGGACAAATCCCCGCCCATCATGGCTGTGCGGCAAACCCTGACTACTTTTGGGCGCCGCGAAGGCTATCGTGCGGTTCGTGTCGACTTGGGCGGTGAACTGGCCAGGTCCAGTCAGTTTGGCACCATGGTCCAGGAGTGTGGATACAACGTTGAACCTACTGGAGCAGATTGCGCATGGATGAATGGGAAAGTGGAACGGTTGAACAAGACCTTCGGCACCATGGTGAGAGCGTTGCTTTACTCATCCGGGCTCACACCTGACTTCTGGTCCAAAGCATTGGCTCATGCGGTGTACCTCAAGAATCGACTTCATCATTCCACACTTGGAAGAACGTCGTATGAGGCTCAACATGGTGTCGCATCGGACCTCAGCCATCTCCGTGTGTTTGGTGCGCGCGTCACTGTGAAGAAGCCCGGCAAGGCTGCCGCGAAGCTCGACGTTCATACGTACGATGGAATCTTCGTTGGTCACACAGCTACGACGTCCGTGCATGAGTACTACGATCTCAACACTGGAAGGTTCAAGCGGGCTGGCAACATTGTCTTTGATGAGGCGCACTACATGTCTTCCAACCGACCTCCAGGACCAGCGTTGCTGTACAATCTGGGACTACCCACGCCTGCTGTGGAGCCAACGCCAAGCAAGGTCCTTGCTAAGCCCATGTACCCCACCATCGTCACAAGGCATGCCAAGATTCCAGCGACAGCGTGTGCGGTGCCACTTCCGTTGGGCGACATTCTCGATCATTCGCATGTTCATGCTTCTGCTGCAAGGTGCACAGAGACTGGTCAAGTCGATATCGTGCATGTTGACACGACCGACGAGCCGTTTGGGTATCCATTCAGCCAGAGTGTGGACGTGCGTGGTACGGACGGTTTCCTTGGGTTTGAGTTTCGGTACGATGAACAACGGCATCGACTTCAGCTTCAGCAGTGCAAGTCAGGTCAGCCAGCTGCGCGTATCACGCGATGGCGGTCCAGGCTGCGCAAGGCGCACCTCATTTCAATTCAAGGCCAACAGGTGCATACCGCCATGGACGCACGGCAAGCCATACAGGCCTTGCGTGAGCAGCGTGTTACCACTGCGGAGTTTGTGTTTGCATTCGATGACGTTCGCAACAACCTGTCCCAACACGGAGTCCCGCAAATGTACTTCGATCAGATGAAGCATGTCCGAGATATCATCGAGACGTCCACTCCCCAAGCACATGCCACCAGTGTCGCCAATGCACCAGTCAAACTCACTCGACGAATGCTTCTACAGCAGGATGACTGGGAGCAGTGGCAGGCCGCAGAATTCAAGCAGCTGGACCAATACGATGCACAACAAATGTTTGGCGATCCTGTTCCAGCTCCCGCGGACGCTGCCATCTTCAATTGGGTCTGGGTCTATGTGGTCAAGACGCATGAGAATAATCGGAAGAAGGCGCGTGCTGTTTGCGATGGCTCTACCAGAGGAGGACATGCTCGAATATTCGGACACACCTATGCGGCTACGCCTGATTTGACGGAGTTCAGGATCCTCCTTGGCATTGCTGCAATCCAACAGCTCAAGGTGTACAGCTCGGACGTCACGAACGCTTTCGCGGAAGCCCCCGCTGGCGAACAACGATACTTCATGAAAGTGGATGAGCCGTATCAAGCGTGGTGGAAGCAGAAACATGGCACCACTATTCCTCGCGGCCACGTCATCCCGGTCAACAAGAACCTTCAAGGTCATCCTGAAGCGCCTCGCCTCTGGAGCAAGCACATCACTGGCATCCTACAACAAATCGGGTTCACTTCGACAACCCATGCTCCTTGTTTGTACACTGGGGCCATTGGTCACAACAAGATCTACGTGCTACGTCAAGTGGATGATTTTGCAGTCGCTGCTCCATCACAGAGTGTCTTCGATACATTCTGCGACATGCTCGACAAGCGCCTCTTCCAGCCCATCACTCGACAAGGACTCATGGTGCACTATAACGGACTCGATGTTGATCAAACTCGGCGATTCGTGCGCATCCATTGCACATCTTACGTGGACAAGATGCTGGAACGCAACAAGTGGCAGAACATGCGGCACACTCACAGATTGCCTATGCTGTCGGACAACTCGCATGTCAAGACTTTGGACAATGCTGACGTTCCAAGCGATGACAAGGAGCGAGCCGCTCTGGCCACAAGGTTCAAGTTTGGGTACCGCCAAGCCATCGGAGAACTCATATGGGCTATGATATCGTGCCGTCCTGACATTTCTTTTCCCGTTGTCAAACTCTCTCAATTCTCAAACAATCCAGGCGAAGCTCACTTCGAAGCTGTCAAGTTCCTTATGCGGTATGTCGCGAGCACCAGAGACTATGGCGTCACCTACTGGCGACAAGCGTCACTCGTCGATCTTCCCGATGTGCCGGCCCCATCCAAGCTGTCACCACCTGACGATTCTACGCACGACGTCAATACCACACGCCAGCTCGAGGCTTCTACACTTTATGGGTACGTCGACGCCGATTGGGGTGTTGATATACGTCACCGCCGGTCCGTGTCAGGCATCGTCATGATGTTTGCAGGTGGTGCCATCGCATGGAAGACCAGGGTTCAACCCACGGTCTCCATGAGCAGCACAGAGGCGGAATTTGTTGCAGCCAGTGATGCCGGCAAGATGGCTCTTTGGCTGCGATCGATTCTCCATGAAGTTGGCGTGACGCAACCGTTCGCAACCCCCATCTTCGAGGATAATCGCGGTGCCCGGCTGATGGCCAGTGCCAGTCAGCCCACTCGGAACTCAAGACACATAGCCATCCGAGAATTCGCGGTCCTCGATTGGGTCGAGACAGACCTTGTCGCCTATCCAGAGGTCTCCTCAGACATGAACGCATCTGATATCTGCACGAAACAGACACCCGTGGTCCTGTTCTTTCGGCACGTTGACCTAGTTATGGGTCGCAACGTGCCCTCATATGTAAACGACTACAGGAGTCCGGATTTGTAACTTCCGCTGACTGCGTCAGCGTGGGGGGGGTGTTGGTATACGGTCGAAGGCCAGACGGAGCAGCAAATGAACCCCTGTTCACAGCCTCAGCAGAGACAACAGAGACGAGTCATAATAACTTCACATCACACACATGTCAGGAATCGGGGGTACGACTTTGCAAAGATACCCTATTCTACCGCAGCTCCCATGAGGACTGACTGGAACAGGAATGGTATTAAGTGCAAAGATACCCATGATTGCCGCAACCCCCAATAGCATCTCCCAGACAAACCGCAACCCAGCAATCGACCAGTTGCACTCGGACAGCCCAATGGCCTTACCTGTCTTATGCGACATCCAAGCACCCTCATCCAGTGGCCTACTCGGCCATGTCCCAATAACGGTCGGGAACCGAGAGATCTATGACGATGGCAACACACCAGCCCTGAGTGAATCGAATGAGCGCGACAACCAATATATCTGAACAAGTCGACGCGTCCCTGAGAACCTAATGTGAGAAAGCGAAACAGAGGCGATCCCTATTCACCCAAGACCACGATCCAGATGACAATAAGTTCCAAGCATCCAAAGGCAACCATCGAGATGACCGGAGGGAGGAACTGAAATGAAGTGGGACCAGTGAAGTGACAGGAGACCGAAGGAGAGGTACCTACAGGTCTACGAGTATGAACTTGACGAATGTAGGTACTCTCCAACTCTCAGCTAAACAAGCGATGAACCACGATGAAAGCAAGATGAAGATGCAGACGAAAGAAGCCAAGCTAAAGGGTGAGACCTCGAGTGGCTACTGCAGATCATGCTTGTTGTGAAACTGGAATCGAAAGGAGATGAGCATGTTGTGCTCACAGTTCTAAAACGGTACAGACTGATAACAGATTAGTCTACTACTATAACCTCGGATTTCCAACACGTTTCGAAACGTTACGATTGAAATCCAACGTTTCCATCACCCACCAACACAGCAACAAACACCACCACCACCAAGTCACCATGAGTTCCTATCTTCGCAAGAGCGACCGCGTTGTCATCTTCGACGGCAAGCGATCCAGCTGGACGGGTTGGAGCATCAAGTTCCTAGCTCGCGCCGCAAGCAAGGGTCTCGAGGACTTGTATCTCATGGATCTAGACAAGGTGGAGGTGAAGCCAGCTCCCTTCGGCCCCAGCGCCCTCATCTCCGATGTGAAGATCGAAGAGGGTGAGTCTATCGCGAAGAAGATAGCCTCGATGACTGCTGAGGAGAAGGAGGTATACAAGAATGGGCTGGCTAAGTGCGCGTTTGAAGAACTGACCATGGCGATCAACCATGAAACTACGGAAGGCGATGTCGCCTTCATGGCTGTGGTGGGAACCAAGGGTGGACCCACTGAGAGTGGAGACCCACGCAAGGCGTGGAAGGCCCTTGAACGCATCTACGAGCAGCGTACTGCGCCTGTCAAGGCAAAGTTGTTGGCTCAACTCAACGGGATGCGGTTGAAGAAAGGTGAGCACCCAGACACGTTCCTGACCGAGATGGAAGTGCTGCGTAATCGCCTCGGTAGTACTGGCATCAAGATGGATATGCAACAGTACCACATGCTCGTACTCAACGCCCTCGGAAGGGAATACGAGACGGACGTCAAGCTCTTGGAGCTCAAGTTCGACGGTATGGAGGACACCATGACCCTTGAAGACATCCGCGAGGCTGTCAGTGCCACCTACGACGGCCGACACCTCAAGCTCGGCGGCAACAGGCGTGAGAGCAACAGTAACAGGGAAGAGACTGCATTCGCTGCAGTAGGAGGCTTCAAAGGTCACTGCCGCAACTGTGGCGCCTACGGCCACAAGAAGGCAGACTGCCGCTCCGCCCCCAAGAAAGGCAACGGCAAGAACAAGAAGAGTGGTCAAGGAGACAACAACAGCAAACCCAAGTTCAATGGGGAGTGTAAGTACTGCGGTAAGAAGGGACACAAGATCCTACAGTGCTTCAAGCTGAAGGCAGCCATGAAAGAGGCAGACTCGGCTAATGTGGCAACTGATGGAATGGAGGGAAATAACGACGTAGCTCTTGTGATGACAGACGAATTAATTTGTGTGCCCACCTCGGGAAACACGAACGAATTGGAAAATGTGACCAACTTGTCTGTGAACACAGGCGAAGCGAAAACACGCGACAACGACAGCAACTACCAAGCTGACTCCAAGGTAATGGAGGACGTCGCCTTTGCAGCCATCATCGAACAGACTGACACATCTCCCATTCTTTCTTTGAGACCACACAACGTCAACAACAAGATGAGCAACTCCAACCAAGGACAGGAGTCCTACTACGACGCAAGCCTCACCAACGAAGGGGCCACCGACACCGAGGACGTGGATGACGACATGGGCGATGCCAACCGAGGAGAAGCGGCACGTCGCCCTATCTTCAACTTCGCCCCAGAGCTCTCTCGTGTGGACCGCATGATCGGGAACTCGACAGGGCTTACCACCAACACGGCTTGGTGCCCTCTGTGCCTCAAGCGAGGACCGCTCTACGCATGGTGCGTAGAATGTCCCCAAGTTCCCTTCTTCATCCAGCTCCACAATGAGCCGAGTGGCCATGTGCCAACCAACGATGAAGAGCGCGCAGAACGACGCACCAGACTCGAAAGAGCTGGCTCACTCCGCGACGCTGTGCGAGCATCGTTGAGCAACGTGCTCCGAGCCAATGAGGTGCGAAACGAACTCGCCCTATTGTGCTACGACGCTGTAGCCACCCACACTCAGGACCGCGAGCTACAGATCGAGCCGCGCACGGTGTACTTCAAGCTACACGAGATCGGGATGATCACCACATTGGGTGTGTGTCGCAACCCGTGCAACATCAACAACAGCTTGGAATCTCGTTACTTCCAACCCTTCCCCAGCGATCTGATTTCATGCTTGACCCTCCATGCCGCGAACTCCATTCGTTGGACCCATCACCAAAGCGACAGCGGGGTCAGAAGCCCAAAGCCGGAGCACTGGGTGCTACCAATCTACTCTGAACGCACAGACCAGCACGAGGTAGCCATGGTGGTCGGCAACACGGACCATGTGAGCGCAAGACGCTCTTCCATCGCACCGGACAGCTACGAGACCAACACCTGGTTGGGGGATTCGGGCGCATCATGCCACCTCACCAACAGCGACGAAGGAATGACCAACATTCGTGTCTCCGATCAGGACGTGAAGATCGGAAGCGGGCGCTTCCTCAAGGCAACCAAGGTCGGGGACAAGCGCATGACCGTCATGCAGAAGAATGGAAAGACATCCATCGTTGTGCTCAAGTCAGTGAAGTACGTGCCGAAGCTGTGGGTGAACCTACTGAGCATCAATAAAGCTCTCGAGAATGGTTTCGACATTAGCAACCGCGGCATCGTGATCAGCCTGAAGAAAGGCAGCGTGCGCATCAGCTTCGACCGCATCATGGCAACGCAGAGCGGTTTCGTGTGCGGAGTGAACATGGTGAGCAACGCCAAGGCCGACGACCAAGCTCATGTTGGCGTGTCGATCGACGCACCAGTCGACATCAACACAATTCATAAAAAGTTAGGTCACGTTGACGCGTACACCATCTCTCGAACAGCAGGGAGGTACGGCTGGAACGTGACAGGAAAACTGAACGTGTGTGTTGACTGCGCGATTGGGAAATCGCGACAGAGACCGATGTCGAAAGCGACTCAACAACGAGCGAAAGGAGTCGGGGATCGATTGTTCATGGACACATCAAGTGTTCAGACACACAGCCTGGGAAAGGGCAAATACTGGCTTCTTGTGATCGACGATTACAGTGACTACTGCTGGAGTTACTTCATCACAGAGAAAAGCGACGTGGGGTCGAAGATGCTTTTGTTGTTCCAATGGCTCGAAGCGAATCAGCGAGTAACGGTTCAAAATGTCAGATGCGACAACGCAGGAGAGAATCGTTCTGCAGAGAAACTCTTACTTAACAAGGGATTCGCCCCAACCTTCGAGTACACTGCGGCATCGACGCCGCAACAGAATGGTCGCGTCGAAAGGAAATTCGCGACACTCTACGGCAAAGTACGCGCCATGCTGAACCAGACCCATCTACCAAAATCAACGCGAGGCAAACTGTGGGCAGAGGCTGCTCACACGGCGACGCAGCTGGAGAACATCATTGGCACGAAGTCAAGGGAACCAGCATGTATACTGTTAAACGGAAAAATCCCGAAGTATGCAAATGACCTGCGTGTGTTCGGCGAAATGGGGATGGTACACATCGGTGGACAGGCTATCAAGGCCAAACTAGACGACCGCTCCAAACCTGCCATGTTCGTGGGATACGGAGAGTCGCACGCGAAAGGAGTGTACCGCATGATGAACCTTGCCACCTCGAGAATCCTTATGACTCGGGACGTGACATGGTTGAATAAGTCGTATGGAGAGTTCAAGGGTATCAAGGATGCCAACAGATCCAGAGTGATGAACACAGACGACGATTCCTCATCAAGAGACTCGTCTCCAGAGAGAGGCGTAACTTGGCTTCGTCAATCGGATAGCATGAATGATATAGAGTCCGATGACGATGAGCAGCGCAGCAGAATCAGAGAACAAGGAGATTCAGAAGGTGCTGCGCTAGAGCAGGACGACCTGCTACTCGTCCAGGAGGATCAGGAACCAGACGAAGACATCGGCGATGAATCCGGAAGGGACGAGGATGGAAGGAGTGAGGAAAGAACGGTAGAGAAAGAACCGCCCTCGACTCCAGTCGCAACACCTGTTGCGTACGTACCAAGAATGGTCAGAGATCTCGCAGGGTATAACAATTCGCCCGTTCCTAAGGAGGACAGAGACTACGGATCCAGTGAGACCTCGGAATCTGACGAGGAGAAGCAAGAGACTGCCCAAGAGAAGGAAGCCGAAACAGCGGCGACAGAGGGGCCGAGCTTCCATACAGACGGATCGATGTTCAACAGAGACGTCGCAGGGATGATGATAGACACCACTCACGGAAAGATGAGATTGGATGACTTCATCGCTGCAAGCCAAGTGACGAATGATCGAGTCAGACCCGAGCAAGCAAGCGTAGCTATGATGCTAGACCCTACCACCTTCGAAGAATGCTGGGACCATGCAGATCCCGAGAAGAGGAAGAAGTGGAGAGAGGCCATCAATAAGGAGTTCAACGATATGACCAGAAGAGGAGTATGGGAGAAGATCAAGAGGAACCAAATGCCGAGAGATCGACGATGCGTGAAGACCAAATGGGTATTCAAGGAGAAGAGGAACGGAGTCTTCCGGGGCCAGACTCGTCGCCTGCGGCTACTCACAGATAGCAGGAGTGGACTTCTCAGCACACCACGCACCAGTGATTCATGATGCAACCTACCGCATCATGCTCACTATGAAGATGCTGCTGCACATGGATAGTATGATCATAGACTTCGAGACAGCATTCTTGCATGGAGAACTCGACGAAGAGATCTACATGCAATGCCCAAAGGGGATGAGGCATGAGGCCGACGAATGCTTGCTGCTCAAGAAGACCATCTACGGATTAGTGCAGAGCGCCAGACAATGGAACAAAAAGCTGGTCGACATTCTACTCAAGCTGGGATTTCGACAGAGCAAAGTGGATCCATGCCTTCTGATTCGGAATCAGGAAGGGAGACTACTGCTGATAGGCACCTACGTCGACGACTGCCTATGCATCGGAGAAAAGGAGGAATTGAAGCAACTGACCATCGACATCAAAGCTGAGCAATTCGGAATCAAAGTGGAGAAGGACCTGGAAGACTACCTCAGCTGCAAGATCATCTTCAACAACGATCAGTCGAACTGTTGGGTGAACCAACCACACATCATCAAAAACATCATGGATACATTTAAGGATGACGTGCTGACTCTACAACGATACGGAACTCCAGGAACACCAGGACAGGGTATCCAAAGAAACAGCGACCTACCCAAAGTGGACAGTAACCGACACAGCAGATACCGAAGCGGAGTAGGTATGCTACTATACTTGGTGAAGCACTCGCGACCAGACATTGCGAATGCGGTGCGCGAACTTACCAAGGTGCTGGACGGACCATCAGCTGCAGCATACAAGGAGATGCTGCGAGTAATGAAGTTCGTATCGGACACGAGGGACTACGGACTACGAATGCAACCAACCCCGCTGGAGAACGACGCATGGAAGATCGAGATCTACGCAGACAGCGAATTTGCGGGAGACAAGGATAACCGGATCAGTGTCGGAGGACATCTCGTCCTACTGCAAGGGGTGCCCATCGTATGGAGATCGAAGGCACAACGAAGTGTAACTCTCAGCTCGACAGAGGCGGAATACGTCGCCCTGTCAGAAGCAGGAAAAGAGATTCGCTTCCTCACGCAGCTAATGGAGGACATCGGGTTGACGATGACCAAACCAGTGGATGTATACGTGGACAATGTGGGGGCTATCTTCATTGCCTCCAACCCGTCGACATCAGCGCGAACGAGACACATCGATATACGACATCATTTCACTCGGGAGCTGATAGACAACGGAGAGGCACGAATTCAATTTGTGCGCTCAGAGGACAACATCGCAGACGGCTTCACCAAGAACACAAAGAAGGAGATCTACGATAGACACAAAGGGAACATCATTCAATTGAGATCGACTATGGATTAATGGGACAAAAGAGATGAGTGCAAGAGCGAGACAAGGGAGTGAGACGAAAGACGATTTGTGTGTGTGAGTGAGTATGGTGGTGCGACAATGGAAGGGTGTCAGGAATCGGGGGTACGACTTTGCAAAGATACCCTATTCTACCGCAGCTCCCATGAGGACTGACTGGAACAGGAATGGTATTAAGTGCAAAGATACCCATGATTGCCGCAACCCCCAATAGCATCTCCCAGACAAACCGCAACCCAGCAATCGACCAGTTGCACTCGGACAGCCCAATGGCCTTACCTGTCTTATGCGACATCCAAGCACCCTCATCCAGTGGCCTACTCGGCCATGTCCCAATAACGGTCGGGAACCGAGAGATCTATGACGATGGCAACACACCAGCCCTGAGTGAATCGAATGAGCGCGACAACCAATATATCTGAACAAGTCGACGCGTCCCTGAGAACCTAATGTGAGAAAGCGAAACAGAGGCGATCCCTATTCACCCAAGACCACGATCCAGATGACAATAAGTTCCAAGCATCCAAAGGCAACCATCGAGATGACCGGAGGGAGGAACTGAAATGAAGTGGGACCAGTGAAGTGACAGGAGACCGAAGGAGAGGTACCTACAGGTCTACGAGTATGAACTTGACGAATGTAGGTACTCTCCAACTCTCAGCTAAACAAGCGATGAACCACGATGAAAGCAAGATGAAGATGCAGACGAAAGAAGCCAAGCTAAAGGGTGAGACCTCGAGTGGCTACTGCAGATCATGCTTGTTGTGAAACTGGAATCGAAAGGAGATGAGCATGTTGTGCTCACAGTTCTAAAACGGTACAGACTGATAACAGATTAGTCTACTACTATAACCTCGGATTTCCAACACACACACACACACACACACTACTCGTATCGTCTCCCGATCATCACAGATGTATCGAATCATTTCATCAAGGAGATGGTCCAGAGCGGAGAGATGGAAGTCAGATTTGTCCCATCAGAGATGAACTACGCTGACCCAATGACGAAGAACGTGAAAGAGAGCATTCATGAGAGACTTGTACCAGCAATCCGACAAGGAGCAATGAAGTAAGGCAGTGGAGACAAGAAACAAGAGTATGAGCCATGATCAATCAGGATGGGTGTCGAGACAGACGGATTATTTTGGAAAATGTGGGACTGGGTTCGGTCGTCCAAAATGAGAATCTTGGATCCGTCATTTGGCGAATGTGTGATTGATCGTGACTCTAAGTAGAAAATAATGGAGAGCTCGGAAGAACATGGAAAATTGAGATATGGGACCAAAATACGACTGACCAAGATCACATGATGAGATTCGAAGATCACATGATGAGATTCGGAGATCACATGATGAGATTCAGAGCCCATGTGATAGAGTCTGATGACTATGTTATGTGACCTATCAACCATGTGTGAGAAACGAGCAACCATGCATGAGAAACAAGCATATCACCAAGAGGCAAGACATCCAATCGTGCAGAAATATGAAGGCATGCCACTACACGGTGAACTGAGTAGAAATTGAAGAATGAAGTGGTTGATTCTGGTTGAGCAACTGTCAGAATGACAGGATAAGACGTGGTGAAAGGGATGATGAATCGCACATCAAGATCCAGAAAGCAGATGAGATGGAATTGATCTCATAATGAGCAAACAACAGAGCTGACAACAACACTGACAACCACAACAATAACCACTATTAGTACAGACAACACAAACAAAAGACATCAATATTATCAGGGTCTACTGGGTCAGTGTTGGGCTACAAAGAGAGACCTGTTTCAACAAAATGCGGCGGGCGAGGGTAAATAAGTAACAAGGCGGGATCAAGCGACGCGATTGTGTGAGATGGTGGACCAGCGCATGACAGTGCGCAAATGAGATGGCACAACTGAGATGGCACAACTGAGATGGCACAACTGAGAGGGCACAATCCAGAAAGCAAAAGCCAGAAAGCGCAACGGAGACACGGAAGCTGTCGGTATATGTGCGAGCTGACGCATCCAGCTCAACAGACAACAACGCGTTGCTTCAAATCTGGCAAGGAGAGTGCTCTGCCCTCCAAGTACTTCACTCATTCTTATATCTGCATATCCATATGGTTGTCCAGTGCTTACATCTTGCCTGCTCGAACTTTGCCCTCTGCTCGTCGCTGAGAGGTTGCTTGGCGCTGCGGATGAATCGACCCATGGTTGCTGTTGGTTGTTGTTGTTTGCTGAGGTTTGTGCTGTTGTGATTGCTGGAGTCTTTGTGCTCGAGTTTGCGTTTTATGAGAAGAGTGGAGGAGTGAAAGATTGACACAAGAGCAGAAGAGCTGCTTCATCGATGCAGTCTCACGCAACGGAATGTGCGCGATGCATTGATTTGCATCGAAACATGGTGTGGCTGACTTTGTTTGAGTTGGTTGAATCGAACTGAGTTCGTAGTCTCACGGTACAAATTGATGTGATTGAACCATGATGCGTACCCTATTGCTATGATCGTCTTCCGATACCCTCGTTGCCACCTCAACGGACGGCGACGAACCGTCAGGGGTGACGAACCGCTGTCAGAGCAAGAAGTCAATCGCCCATGCATAGAATCTCGAAAGGATATGGTACAACATGAAGATATCGTATCTTGCTCGGCATCTCACCATCAGCGATTACAGAAGTAACGGATTTATTGCGATTACGAAAAGAAGCCTGAACATCGACCAAAGAGATCCGTGGCCATCCGCGGATTCCCAGCCGAGTACCGGTATGATGCCATACTCCGTGTTGTCAAGGGACGTTTTACTTGGGACCTGCGGACCAACACAAGACGCAGATTTATTGGAACGATGAAGTGGAGTCTGGCGCCAAGCTTCGACTTAGCAAGAGATCCGTGGAAGGTGAGAAGCCGGATTGTTGAGATGTTTTTCCTCCTCGTCCGTGTGCTACACAATGGCAACAGCGGCAGTAGCGGCAATAGGGAGCGTACTGGTATGAGTAGCAAACCAGGATACAGATGGGTTGATGGGCAACTGATTGGAGGAGGATGGCAATAAATCCGCACGCATGTGCCCATCAAGGAGGAAATTTGTTTTGTGACACAGGCGGCCAAACCCGATAACTGAAAGTGCGGACGCTTGCTGTGTTTCGGGGATGGGATGATCCATAGACAAAGAGCGGGATCCACGGAATCGAGTGGAAAGATACTCTTCACCCCCAGAAACATTGGTACTCGCACGTTGCCGCTGGCACAACGAATAGCACTTCAAGTCAATAGATCTGAGATTCGTCTCAAGGTGTCAGTTGAAACCAAGCAGAAACAAACTTAGACCTCGAAAAGCATCCGACAGCAGCGTGCTTCGAACATGTCGTGGAAACATCTGCGCTGATACTTGTAGGCGGATGGAAAGTGCTTCTTCCTGAGGAACTCCAAGTGTAAGTGCATGCATACTCGTATGGTACGAAGATGGTGGAGTACGGATGGTACTTGTGGCTGAACGCGTTGCTGGGAGATATGTGAATTGCATTCGGTCGGAGGATATGAAAGCAGACTACTCGACATGCCATCGTGGTCGTTGTGGGTGCGCGAGTACGTCTGTGTTCGCCTGAGTCCGTGTCTGTCCATTTGTCTGTATGTATGTTTGGATGAGACTATATTCATCTGGCTGTTTCATATTTTCTCTTTTTGTCTGTCTGTCTGTGTCTGTGTGTTTGTGTGTCGGATGAAAAAGCCAAGCTGTTTCTGTCCAGCCTCTGCACCGGTGAAGTATTGAGGGTGAGATGACACTTGTGTTGGATGCAGTGGAGTAGTGCTTCCACGAAACTAAGCATAAGCTCGTTGTGCCCATAAGCATCGCTGCTCCTCTGCGCGCGACAGAGGTGCAGCATGACACCATTTCAACACAAGCCGCCGTGATCAAAGTGCGGGAGAAGAGTACGGAAAGGCCTGAGTTCCTCATGAATGGTGCTCATGCTCGATTCTGACATTGTGTTGGTACATTCGCACTGCAGGATGCTCGTGTGCTGGTGACGCTGTTTGTTGTGATGTTCAGATTGCTGTAAGGTTGCTGCTGTATGGTACCATACGAGCTACTCGACTCTGCTTCTCTCCGCAAAGGGACCAAGCTAGAGATGCCGAAACGCGATGATTGCTCTTGTGTGGGAAATCGAATGAACGAAGGGAAGTGGTCCCACTCCCGTTTTGCCATGAATCGATGTTGGTTGAGTCGAAGCAATCGATTTCGTCTGTTCGAATTTGTTCCATGTTCTCGTGCTCATGAACAAAAGGGAACAGAACCGAAACAACCACACGAAAACACATCAACGCACGCCGAAACTGATCTCGTGACATCTCTCTCTTCCCCTCACAAAATTGCGATCCGGTCAAACGAAACCAAACACAAGAACAACAGAAACAACAGAAACGTACGTACTCTTCATTGAGTCACAACATCAAATCAATCGATCACAACACGAACAACACCAACAGCATATTACAATACTACATGTCCCCACGCACAACCAAACCCTTCCAACGAACAAACAAGAGAACAACCATGGGACTGAAACGAACAACCGCCGTGCTCGCGACCGTGCTCGCGACCGTGCTCTCGGCAGCAGCCCTCATCAGTCAGCATGACACATCTCCATTCGCATCTGCCTTCACGATGACGCCAAGGATCCGACAGCCAAGCACGAAACTCATCTCTGGACATCCCTTGCACTATCAGCTGTGCCCCGAGTGCGACACAGATCAAGACAATCACAAGTCACATGCATGGCAGCATGATAGATCCGATGTTGATCGTGAGCTGACACAACAGCCATCCACAGCATTCCTGCCTGCCATGGTCACTCCTTCCAACATTCTCGACATCGACATACGCATCAACACACACATTGACACACACATCGACACTCTTCCCCACCTACATGGTGTCACCATCTCGCTCCTCAGCGACAAACCTGATGGCCAAACGCAAACGCAAAACGGAAGCCGACGCCAAACACAAAGCGGAAGCGAGAGGAATATCAATGACACCGCCGATACTGCAAGTATGCCCTTGGTCATCTCTCCCAGCACAGACCAATCATCATCATTGCAGTTCCTCCAGACCTTCATGAAGACGCATCGAGAATGGCTCGATCGACAGATGCTGCACTACGGTGCCATCCTCTTCCGCGGATTCGACATCCAACAGGCGAGCGACGTCGAGGCCGCCATCCAGTCCTACCAGCCCAACCTCAACAATCAATACCGCGGAACATCACCGCGCGACGTGCAGCCCAACACCAACTACATCTTCTCGGCCGCCGAGGCACCATCGTACTTTCCCATCGCGCAACACATCGAAATGAGCTTCCTGCCCGCCCCGCCGAAGCAGCTCTTCTTCAGCGCCCTGCAGGCACCCAAGACGGCCGGCGGTGAGACGGCACTCGCGGACTTTCGCAAGGTCTACACCGACATCCAGACGAGGGCGCCCAAGCTGTTTGAGAAGCTGCTGACGAAGAAGCTGAAGTACACGCGCACGCATCACAGGAATGGGGCGCGCTGGACGCACGACGTGGCGGCCATGCAAGGTTGGTCGGATGTGTTTGGAACCACTGACAAGGCCGTCGTCGAGGCCCTCGCCAAGGAGGAGGACCTCACCATGCAATGGGAAGGCAAGAACAACGACACCTTCGTCAGCGAGTACGTGTCGGATGCCTTCCAGCTGCATCCGCAGACCAAGCAGCCAGTGTGGTTCAACCATGCGCAGGTCTTCCATCCCACCACGTTCCCTGCCGACCTGGTCGCTGCCTTCCGACGCACCAAGCAATGGCGACTGCTGTGGCATGCTGCGCGCGTGACGGCGTTCTCCATGATCTGGTACGGCCTGCTGCGCCAGAAGATGGCCCTGCACGTGACCTTCGGCGATGGCAGCGCCATCTCGCCGCGGGAGATGCACATCATCCGCAGCGCCATCCACAGGAACATGGTGTTCAATCGTTGGCAGCAGGGCGATCTGGTGATGATCGACAACTTTTCGACATCGCACGGTCGTCAGCCGACGTATGACAAGGGCCGCAAGGTGGTGGTGGCGTGGTCGGATCCTGTGGAGAAGTCGGATCTGCTGTCCAGTATCGATGACGCGAACGCTGTCGCAAGCGAAGAGATGAGCATCTTCGGATGAGCGGTGGCGACGAAGATGGATCACAAGCAATGATAATGTTGCTCTCATCGCAACCATTGCTGGAGCAGCCGATGCTCGTGGCAATGACGAAAACAAAACCAAAATCAAAGAGACAGAAAAAGAGGCGGTCATAGAAATAGAACTTGTAGTGCCCATTTAAAAGCATAAAGCCCACAACAAGTACAATACGAATGGAATTCTCCTGAATTGCATTCTACAGAGCATGAGTGAAGACAGTGCTTCACATAGACTGCGTGTGATCAAATGCTCCTGCCGGACAGCATCGCTGGTCTCATGGGATCAAGGCACTACGATGCTTGAGCTGGCCAAAGTGTGACACGTCGAAAATAAACCAAACAAGCGAGCTGCTTGGCACTATCATAGTCTATAGTTTTAACATTGGTGATGGTTGGCACCCAAATCCGACATAGTATAGTGGCTAGTATCCCCGCCTGTCACGCGGGAGACCGGGGTTCGATTCCCCGTGTCGGAGTGCCTTTTGCTTTCGCGTGCCACAGAGTCGGGCATGGTTGCTCTGTTTTTTGTTTTCCGCGCCAGCACATGTTGGTCATGAAGGGGCGGAAGCACAACACGACAGCAACGTAGTCTATTAATGCATCATAGAGAAGTAGTTTAAATGAAGCTCGCATGCTACATTTCTAAGATTTACCATGCGAAGAGCTCAGTTTGCAGTTTGTTGCGAGGGGCGTCTTCCTTTCGTTTGCATGGCTGCCTACGTTCTATTCCTCATTTGTCTCCCGTCATGGAGAGACAGACAGAGAGAGAGACGTCTCCTTGACTCCAGTGTTTTAAAATAGCACGCATCTCACTTCTTGCCATCCGCCACGACGCTCGTCTTCATGATGCGTACTTGCTTCTCGTTGGAGGTATTCTTGTAGACAGTGATGTAGATCATCTTTTCGGTCGTGTCCAGAACGACGCTCTGCTGACCTTCGTACTCGCCGGCGACCACCTTGACGCGGTCTCCTTTCTCGATCATCGGTGGTGGTTTGGCTGTGGTTGCAGATGTAGTTGTCTTGGATGCAGTAGTTGTCGGTGCCGGTTTGGAAGCAGTAGTTGCCGATGGTTTCGCTGTGGACGCTGGCGTCGATTTGATGACACTGGCTTGCTGCGGCGCCACCGTCTTTGCAGTTGTTGTGACGTTGGTCGGAGCCACGGGCGTAGCTGTCACAGCCATAACAGGAGCGACGGGCATCGTCATCAACCCAAAGCCAACCGCCAGCGCCTTGCGTCGACCATGATCGACGACGTCATTTTTGTTGGCACGTGTTTGCGTGCCAAATAGGGAGAGGGCGCATGATCGCGACGCCAACAGCAGCAGCATGGCGAGGAGCGTGATCCACACGGTCGTCTGCTTGAGGGAAGGCGTCATCTTGATTGATTGATTGATTGCTGCTCGATGTTGACGGAATGGCATCAAGCGAAGTGTTTGCGGTGTTTGCAGTTGTGATGAAAGGGAAGCAAACGTTTTCTTGTAGTGTTGGTTGTGACCGATCTTTTTGGTGGAAGATCTTCGGAGATAGATGTGATTGGATGACGTCACACTACTCGCATGTACGAGTGGAGATGATACAGGACACCTTCAACTGCGCTGTCCCAAAGCGAGAGAGATGATGGAATTCAATGAGATCTATTGCCTCATGCGACTACTGATCGAGGTCGTCTACTCCACTCTACACTGTATGTTATTGGTATAATCCTACTCTATTCAAATCAAAGCACACGTCGACTAATAAATGCAATGGCGATTGTGCGTGGTTGTTTACTGTGGAGACGAACTCAAAAGAGGTCGCAAGAGGCATCTCGAACTTTGACTGCCATTTGGATACCGCGCACTCAAGTAGCATACTATGAGTACATACTTACTAAGAGGCAACTCCATGATTCGATGGAGTGGCACAACCACACACGCAGTTTGGCTTTCGTCATATTCGTAAAACATGATACGCTCAGCCCAGTTCAACTCACAGATCCTCTAGCAATGCCCCCCTGTCACACATCCTGCGCCTGCTCTTCATCTATCCTTGCACGTTCATAGGCAGCATGCTGCGATTCCTGCGTGCGTTGTTGATACGATAACGCCAGCTGCGAAGGCGTTCGCTTCGACGCACCGACGACCAGTTCCTGGAGTTCCTGCTGAAGCTTGCGGTATGCTTCGCCATTCTGCTTTTCCAACTTTTCCAATCCTCGCAACGAAAGCCTCGGATTCTCGGGATCGATCGCCACGCCGTGAAAATGCGCCGTTGCGGTTGGTTGCCGTTCCATGGTCTCGACGACATTGATCGTCTTGAGGCCATCCATGAGGATGCAGCGCAGTTCTGTGTTGGAGTAGAATGACGCTTGTCGTTCGGATGATGTGTAGTCGTCAATGTTGATGGAGGCACGGGGCGTCGGCGGGTTTGGATCGAAAGATATTGCCGAGTAAGTGACGGAGGAAGCAGTGCTCTGGGAGGACTTCTGCGATTGGCTTCCCTTGCTCTTCCTGAACAAGGATGGGAATCTTCGTTTGGAGGCTTTCTCCCGTCTTGGCTGGGATGAAGAGAACGAGGAGGATGACGATGGCGATACGGATGACGACGACTGCTTGCTCCCTGTTGACGATGAACGCCTCAGTCTACTGAGTTTGCTCTTGCTGCTTCCAACCGTGTCCGAAGTATGGGATGAGGACGAGTCCACAGAGCTGGCTCTGTGAATCCGCGAGGGCTTCGACAGATTGAATCTCCGGAATCCCATCTTGGTTGGTTTGCCGCCGCTCATTTTCTGTTGCTTGTTCTCTTGCTTTTTCCTTTGTTTGTGCGTTGCTGCGGCTGAAGAGGAAGTTGCGAGTGGAGCCTTGGCTGTGATGGTAGAGGTCAGTGCAGAGACGCTTGGCGTTGTCGATGTGGCGGAGCTTTGACCGTGGAGATGCGCTCGTCCCATTGTGTGCAGAGTGGGCGTTGGCAAGTATAGAGTGCTCTGGTGGAGTCTGATACTCTGCCGACTGCTTGATCTGCTGTGGTTCCAGCTGCGAATGCGCCTCCTTGTGCTAGTCGCTCGACTCGGCAACTTCTTGTAATGAGCTAGATTGGATCAAGATGCAAGCACTCTATCAGATATAATACTATATTGTACTATGATGGATCAGATCAGAGCAGAGTCCGACTATTCTTTATGGGAACAAGGGTGAAGTGCTGTGCGTGGCTCGTACAGGCTGTATAGTATGCAGTTCATCACATACCATCGGTGTGAATGGGATCGAACACACCATTCTGCACACAAGATCTCTGTTGTTCGGTGCATTGTTTCTCATGTGATCTTCAGATTTCTGTGCGGACTGTTACTCGCCTTGTCTCAACGTCGCCGACACTTTCGTGAACACGTGTCGCAGTGGTTGTCCCACAGCTGTCCACGAATCGCCATTCCTGCTTGCAGAGTTCGTGTGACACCGTTGTCCACAGGACCCATACAATCACGATTCGTAGGCTCCGACCAGTCCCAGGAGACCCACGCGCTATGAATTGAGGCAACGCGCTGTCCCAGAGACTACGAGTCATCCCATTGCAATGCGCTTGGCAAGAAGAGAATGTGAGTCATTCATGGGGTCTATTAATAGTCCAATTGCTTGTTGTATTCGTAATATGTAGTGTCATATCGGTTCAATGCATTGTCTTGTTCCGTCTCTTATTGAGCTATCGTCTTTGCAACGCTGTCGTTGTTTCTCTCTCTCTCTCTCTCTCTCTCTCTCTCTCTCTCTCTATTGGTTCTCCTATGATGCTGTGGTCATGTCGGTTGCTCTTTCCTCTTTTTGTTTGTATGTGTCACCTTTTTCGTTGGATGGAACTTGGAGCTGGAACAGCAGAAGCAGAAGCGCGGGACTTGCAGTGCTCGTACTGTGTCTTCCTTTCTGTTCGGTTCCACGCCATCCATTCATCTTTGACGAGCGTCTATGCTACCAGTTGCATTTCCCTTCCTGCTTCCTGCAATCGGGCCATGGCCTGTGTATTGGTATGTAGTTCGATGAAGGAAAGGGATGGAACAAAGGTATCATGTGAGTGTGCGAATTATTAGGCCAGAGCGGGAATAGAGAAAGGCACAGGTATGCAGATATAACCCCCCTATGCTCAAGCACCAACCGTTCAAGTGCGTTAACACATATCATCATATAGCACACAGGACAGCACAGTACAACACTTACGAATGACTTCAACTCCCGCTCCATCTCTGACTGTGCCATGCGCTGGTTGGCGGTCAGATTCTTTCCATCGGATGGCTTGCTCCTGGCCTTGCTCCAGAACTCGTCTGGGAGGCTGATGCCGTACGATGGATCGTCCACGTTGGCGTTGTGGTCGCCGAACAGATTCTCCTTCAGCAGCGCATCCTGATGCTTTCCGTTGGAGGAGATGACGATCTTGGCCTTCGTGGCCTCGCGCAGGAAAGGGGACACCAGCTTGTACAGCATGCTGAACCATCTGGGAGCGTTGATGAGCAACGTCTTCTGGGCGCGCTGGGGGTAGTGATTGTCCATGACGGTGACGAAGGTCTGCAGGAACTGTACGATGTCGCGTTGGCGGATCATGTCGAGGCGGAGGCCCGTGAGATCCAGGATGGAGACCATCATTCCCAAGGGCTGCTCTGCCTCAAGGACCTGCCACAGGTACTCGTTGACGTAGATGTAATGGCGCAGAAGATCCTCCTTCGTGAGGTTGTTTCGTTTGGCCAGGTCGAGCTGTATCAGCGCCGGTCGTTGCACGAAGATGACGTGTGGGTATTTGGTACCGCCGTCGCTGCCTCGCCTGCGGAAGGTTCGACCGACAAAGAAGTGTGGGAAGACCTCCTTGCAGACATCGAACTTGGTCTGCGCTTCGCTCAGGATACCATCGATGTTCTCCTGCTTCCTCCATTGCAGCGTGTCCTTGAGCGATTGCTTGGCGAGATCACGGCGTCCCTCCTTGTGCATCTGAAGGTACCGCGTTGGAATGCCATCAGGGTCCTCCTCGCTGCCATCGCCCTGTTGGAACAGGGGGAACGTGAAGTTGCTCTTGCTCTTGGCCTTGGTTTTGTTTTTGCTCTTTGTTTTGTCCTTGCTCTTCGTTGATGAGGATGTGGCCGATGATGGTGCTTCAGCTGTTGCTGTTGCTTCCTGCGGCTTGGAGCGTGTCGCGCGCTTCAGGGTCGAAGGCATGTTGCCACCACCTCGAACGAGCAGCGCCTCTTGGTGCGACGACGAGTCTTCCTGCTGGAGATGCAGTTGCTGCTTCTGCTCTGTCATCTCACAATGATCAATGTCGGACTCGTCATCATCGACTATGTGACTCCACACGTTTTGGAGATGGCATAAGATGTTGGCCAATTCGTTGTCTACGGCGCTTGACGAATTTGGGTACGCCTCCTGTTCGTTGTCGATGAAGTGGAGGGGTCCGAGCAGCGCCTGCTGGATGGAGCCCTGGAGGAAGGCAAGGGTGGCCAGCGGTCCGGCTTCCTCTTCATCGGCGAAGACTGGGATCGCGCGTGGTTGGTTCGTTGCTGCGGCGATGAAGGCAGGGTCGTTGGCAGTTGGTGCATCGCAGAGAATCTGCTCCTGTCCCTCTTGCTCGAGGGCGCATGATGGCATCGATCCGCCGACGATGGAGTTCGTCTTTGGGTAGGGCATGTTGAAGACGTCGGTGGACTTCGCGGCGTTTGCGAGGAAGAGGGATGGCGTGGACGAAAGCACCGTGATGCTGGTCGCCAGCATGATCCCACCGAGCCATCGCACACTGCGTGTTGTGATGAACGGGGCGTTCGCCGAGGCGGACATGGAAGCCGAGAGGGAGGATGAGGATGAGACCCTGAGCATCTTTCTCATGTTGCCGGACGAATGGAGGCTTGTTCGGCTGCGGTTCCTCTTCATGGAGGAAGGGCCGCAATTGCTGCGGGCGTTGCTGAGGGTGTTCCTGTGGGTGTCGTCGGTGATGGTGCCGATGACATTGTCTACTTCGCCGGTGGTGAGGGGGGTGACGAACAGTGGAGTCACAACGGTCTCTGTCATGGTCGGAGCGGTTGCGCCCACGGAAACGTTCGTGGACAAGCCCATGGTGGATCCGGCCAACGTGGTGGAGGCAGCCGAAACTCTCGAAGAGGACGCTGACAGGGTCGGCTGCGATGGTGTCAGGTCAGACGATGAAACAGAAGAATCAGAAGAAGAGAAGGAGGACAGCGACGTCCGCCTTCTGGTCCACCTGGTGCGCGTGCTGCGGCTGCTGCTGCTGGTGCCTCTCGTTTCGATGGCGGAAGACATGGGTGTCAAGTGTTGATCTTGTGCGTGTGCTTGTGATGACTGTGGTGATGTGATGTGATGATGTGATGTGATGACTGATGTGCTGATGTGATGTTGTGAGCAAGGTGATGGATTCTGTGATGCTCTCCACGAAGACTGTGGTCTGCTGGGGTGCGTTCTCGTGATTGTGTTCTTTCGAGTGGATGTTGTTCTGCTCAGCTTTGTTCCTTCGCAATCAGTTGGCTCTTTGGATTGTTCTGCTCTTCTGTCTTCTTCTTGATTGGCTCTGCGTTGATTTCGTTGATGTGATGTGTGGTTTATGACGTTTTGCCAGATCGAAAGACCAGTCAGCGCCAGGGGGTGGTTCCAGGTAGGATGTGCAGCTGCCTCCTTGTGTTCGTGCCTCCTTGGGGTCCTTTGGTCGTTCGTTTTGTTCGTGACTGCGGAGCGGCGGCGCGAAATCGGTTTTGTGTTGTGCAATTGTGTGTGCGAGGATGGTAGAGTGCTCAAGTTTGGGTCCGCTCTTGTGTGGAATGGTTCGGGTTTTCTATGCGATGACAGTAGGACAATGGTGACAACAGCGCACACTCCGACAACGACTTTGAATGTCACGGTTTGCAATGGGATCGCTTGGGACGGAATTGATTAGAGTATCTTCTCTGTGATCGATCCTCGCGTGTATTGCTTTCTTTCGTTGTTGCTGTTGCTGTTGCTGCTGTCGTCGTGGATCGATGACGGCGCGGAGGTGCTCTCTGTTGCGTTGGCTCTGGCCTCTCCTTGATTGGTTTGATGGGGGTTTTCTTGGTTGGTTTCGTTTGTTTCTCTTTGACGCCTCTTCGGTTTTCTTTTACACAGTGTTGTGTCGTGTCTCCCTTCGTGTCGGTCGAACACGATGGAGCTCTCAGCGAGGAGGAGTCCCGTTTCCGACGTGTGAGAATTCTCGTCTGTGTCGTGCACACGCATCCTGCGCGCCATCCAAACCCAAAGTGTCCTCGGCCTGTTCTGCCTTGTCGCAGTGTCAAAAAGCAGCTTGACACGCAAAATCAACGTCATGGTGAGATGTCACAAGGACGCATTGACACTGTTTGTCGTGCGACACCATGTCGACATCATTCATGGTCCTGATTCGTTCTTTCCGTGACATCTGCTCTTGACAGTACAGCCAATCATGCTTGTTCCCAGGAGATTCGTGGATGGAGCATTGAACAGCGGCCGCACGATTGACAAACGTGCGCAAACGAACTCGTGAATGGGGAGACACGCAGGACTGAAAAAGAAAAATGGCGCCAAACTTGACGCAGACAGACCACGAGAGAGACTATGAGAAGAATAGAACAGAACAAGCCATGTGTTTGCTCACTGTAATATTACCATGCGTCGTACGTTTATCCATCCATCAGCGCATGGCACCATACTCCTACGTGCAACGCACCATCCGATGCTTCCTGTCGTTGACAGCAGCGTGCGCAATCGTGACGAACCTGCTCATGTTCCGGGTCGTCACAAGCGTGCATACCAATAATTGGAACAGTACGAGTACGTACGGATGCATACTATTACCATAATATATTAGGAAGGTCTACCTTCTTCTGTTCATTCATTCATGCAATTATATATTTGATCGTATGGATTGTAATTGTGTCGATTCTGGAGACTCGTCGTATGTACGTGTGTCTGTGCATTGTTCCGGCGTCTCTTTGCCGTACCAGTACGTACGTACACGTACCCGGAGATAGCCATCTTGGATATTATCATATCATGCATGTCATAATTGCCGCTGCTGTTCTGGCAACCTGTAGGTCACGCGGAACCAGCTATTGTTGCCCAAACCTCGAACGTTCCACACATGATCGCAGCTTTCGGGCTGCACGTTGAAGGCAGCGTCGATGGCCTTGCAGGCGACCTCCACGGACCGATCTTCCTTCACCACGGCCGGGACCTCTGCCTCCCAGAACGTCCACGCCCAGGCCCGGCCCGTGCGTTGCTCGGAGCCATCGCCCAAAACAGCCGTCGTCCAGGTCTTGTTCTCATCGCCGGTCACATCGACACGGACGATGTTGCGACCGCCGCCGGCCCACGCCCATCCACCGACCTTCATCGTAACGCGGTCTCCCGGTTGCGCATTCTTGGCAAATGATCCAGGAGCTTCCATCCTGGTGATGCCGGAGAACAGACTTGCCTCCATCATGCCCGGCATTTCCTCGATATTCACCTGCGATGCGTCCGTAACGCTGGGCGGGAGGATCTTGTAGTTCAATCCTCTCTGCCACGCGCCTTCGGCTTCCTCCTTGGACAGCTCGATCTTGCTAAGCCATTTGACGTTGCGAATGCCAGTGTACCCAGGAACGATGGCCTGTGTTCATTTGCACGTGCCCATGATGATGACCATGATGATGACCATGCGCATACGGATTGCATTTTATTGTATTGATGTGAATTGGTGTATGGAAGGCGAGATGATTTGTGAGATAACCACTGTACGAGCATGTGGCATATGGCGGCGCAACACCAAACAAGAAATGCCAAAAGCAGACAACATCATATCCCTCAATGCAATGCCATCACATCACATCACATCACATCACAATACACAGCATCGCACCCCACTCACCCGCAAAGGATATCCGTGATCACGTGGCAAGCTCTCGCCATTCATCTCGTACGCGATGAGGCAATCACCGTACGGGTTGGTCGCCTTCTCGATGCCAATCGATGCCATAACGCCGTCGAGGGAATGGAAGCGGACGTGATGCAAGTTCGAGTTCTCCTGCGCGTCGATGGGGTCCTCCAATCCAGCGTGCTTGAGGATATCCTTGAGCAGCACGCCGCCCCATTTGGCGGTGGAGATGGCGCCTTGTCCCCAACCGGTACCGGATGTGCGTTGGTACTTGTTGAAACCGGACCGGCGGTTGCCACCGCACTGAAGTGTGGCGACGACCTCCGTCTTGGGCATCTTCTTGAGATCCTCCAGCGACAGTTTGACGGTGCCCTTGCCGTACGCGGAGAGGTCGATGCTGACCTCGTATGCCTCGACTTGCTCGGTGGTGAGGAAGGGGACGGGATGATGATGGCGGATGTAAAAGATGGATGTGGGCGTGAGGTGCTGCTTGGTGAGCAGATCTGCCGGCGTTTCCGCGTTCATGGATTGCTCGGAGTGCACTCGCAGCGCCTTGTGGCGCACTGGTTCTTTGGAAAACGGATCCTCGGATGTCTCGTAGATGATGTCCATCTGCTCGTCGACCTTATCCTGATCGTCGTCAGCAAGACGTCCGATGACCATGTGCTCGAGGAGTCGTGTTGGAAGGTCCGACGCAAAGTGTTGGCGGTACGTGTGCCAGTACGGTTCGATGCTCTGCGGATGCGTCGGTGTGGCCATTGGTTTGGTAGGGTAGAGCATTGAGGAGTGAGAATCAGCGTAGACACGAGTATTGGTGTGATGTTGGTGTGATTTGCGTTGCAATTTCAAGTTCGAAATGCGAAACTGCATTGGCAGAGTATGCTTGCATCACAAACTTCAACATGGCACACGCGTCCGTATTGCAATTCAACGATGAATCAGAGAAGAGTGCCGTCCTCCATTGCATGGCACAACACAGCACAACACAACGCAGCATAATATTCCTGACGCATCGCTGCACTCACCGACCCAGCCGCCATCATGATCTTTTCGGAACCTCCTGGATGGTTGGCAATGAAATCGGTGACATCATAGACCACCCCACCGTAAGTCATCCAAATTGGCTTGCCGTCGCTGCCATCGTTTTCGGCGACCTGATCGGATGTGTAGACGGGATATCCATCAATCTCGTGCGCATCGACGACATCTTCAAAATTCTCACCCGCCACAGTCGCAGGCGTCCAGTTCGCGACGGATTGTTTGTTGGACGACACTGCCGCGTTGGAAGTGCTCGCGACCATGGCCTTGTCATTGGTGACCGAATTGGCCAGCGGTCGTGGGTGTGACTTCCGTTTCTTGGCCTCGTTTGCTGCCTCGCAATCCGTGGAGGTGTTATGCCATGCTGTCGCAGCAGCTCCGCCCAACAATCCAAGAGCAGCGGCAAGCTGAGAGTTGCGCAGACGTTGGCCATGGCTGTTGTTGTTGTTATGCTCATTCGCCGCCGTTGCCGCGACAGGGGCAGCAGATGAAGAGGCCGTGGACAATCCCGCAGCAGCCAGCGCCCGATGAGATTTCTGGGATCGTCTGGTGGACGCTGCCACGTTGATGGCCTTGCCAGTTCTGCTGCTGCTGACGTTGCTGATGCTATTGCCATTGTTCATGAAAACAGAACGCGAATGGAGCTTGCGATGTGCCTCATTGATGAGGCGGCGCTGATTCCAGCTTGCGCCTCGCCTCATGGCTGTCTTCAGCATGGTGCTCATGTTGGCCATACCGCTCATGTTGGTGGTTCGCTAGGCGTGATGCCGTTGAATTGCTTGAATTGCTTGAATTTTGAATGTTGGTGTTATACTTCTGAGCAGTTGCGGCAGATTATGGCAGGATCCAGTCGAGTCTCTGCTTTGCAATGACTGCGCAAATGACGGCGCAAAGGAGAAAACGAAAGGACGAGTATGTGCGAGCGATGGATGCTGCTGATGCTGATGTTCCTCGCGTCAATGACGGTCAGGAGATGATGGTGAAGTACGCGAAGACCAATGGTCCTCTCCACATACGACTGCGAGCGTCGGTGATGTTGTTGTTGTTGATGACGACAGTGACCGTCTCCTTCCTCTCCTTGTCTCTGTTGAAGTCGTGGCAGAGAGTGCGTCCGAACTGTTGTGTGGTCTGGTACTCCGCTGCTGCCCGCGCTGTGTGTGCCACGAATCCTTTGTTCTCCAGAAACAGTGCAGATTTCGACAAGTGTTCGCGATGTCCCGGTTTGGAGAACATCGTGGAATCCCAGAGATGCTGCGCTTGCAGGATGATGACGTCATTCTATCACATCCAACACGTCATGCTTCGGATGTACTACAGACATAACATGAGACACTTAGTATACCGAAGCACATACGAATAATGTGACAATCAGTCGGTATTCTGTGCCTTTTGCACGTTGTCAGGAGGATGGTCTAACCTTCAACCGGCTTTGGCGCCGTTTGATGTTGAGAACAAAGCTGTATCAGACGATGATATATCTGTAGTAGATTCGGAAGTAAGCTGTGAAGATTGTTTCTGATTGCTTGCTTTATGTGTTAAGCTGAATATTGATAGGACGATCGATTAAAAAGGTAGGGGTTCATGCTGTCGTGCTTCAGCCGTTCTTGTTGCACAGCAACATGTCGTGATGGTCCTGCACACACAGCTGTCCAGGAACGCCATCCGTAGAGCAGCACCTGATCCATTGGCATGGATATGCTTCAAGATGCGTACAGGTTCTGCAAGATGGTTAGATGGACAGGTGGCAGAGGTGCATGAGCTGGAGGGCAAGCAGAGTGTGGATTGTGGTTCAACTACACACCATGCGCGCGGTAGTCTTTCATCACAGCATCGGTTTCGGATACCGGGTACCGTGTACGCGACGTGGACAGATGAGTCCTGTATCAGTCCCGTAACAAGTCTGTCCCAACTCAATCTAAGCAGAAGCGATCACAATGACCGAGGAACACGCTGCCAAAGAACATTGTCGAGACACGGTTACTTCATGACCGCGCGAGAGAACAACACACGACCGACCAACGCTCCAATCTCTTCGCGTTCCTTTTGGTGGAGGCCACACCGACGATCGCATCCGCAGAACAACTCGTCCGCGTTGGGCGAATCGATCCGTGAGTGTGGTTCGCCATAGAATACTCCACGAGTTGCCATGCGTGTGGCCATACTCTTGGGTGGAATTCGCTATGGCGCCACGTTTCAGTCGTCACCATGGGAGAGTGGCGCAACTGCGTTGGGTGTGCGAGCTTTTTCCACGGCGCGTTGGACTTGTTGACTCCCTTGCCAATCCCATTCTGTTGCGCGAACCATGATTGGGTGTGGCTGGTTGTTGCGTCGTTCGTCGTGGGCGACGTGCGAGCTGCGAGCTGCGTGGAGTGTTCCCATTCGCTGCGCAAAGCGTGATAGAGCAGCAGAGCATGATCGTCGAAGACTTCAATCTCTGCCAAATAGTGGCAGTTTGTCGTGACACTGGTGCAGCTAATTCGCTTCTGTGTGACACGTTTTCGCAATATCCAACACAAGGGTTGTGAAGGTACAAATGCGACCATTCGTACTCTTGACATAGAGGTCGACGATTGAAATGAAAGCGCCGATGATCATTTGCGCCCCTGGATGAAGGTGGCGATTGTGGTTGCGGAAGCCGAAGTTCGCTGTTGTGCGCGTAAGGGTATCGGAATGATGAAAACAACAAAATCCTCCCACCGCTCGAAGGAGGTGGAAATGGACGCACAATGTGCCGACAGGAATGGCGCCAACAGAGAGGCATTGGTAGCTCTCTGCGTAAAGTAGATGGGGCTTTTGTCTCCTTGCGCAAGAGGTTTGGAGACGCGCTGTTAGCGCGTCTCCAAAGCATCGCTCTCACGCAGCTTCTTCGCATCTTCACGGAACCAAACAAGACGAAACAAGGGGGTGGCACTAGTTCACATCTGTTGCGGGTCGTCCATCACTCAGACTGCGCCATAACTCTGCATCCATACCATCACTCTGATTTCTTGCATCGAGACGTCGTGTTGTGTCGCATTTAGCACATCGCCGATTGAGTGCAATTCAATTCCACTCCACTCAGCTCAGGTCTCAATCCTCAACCAAGCTGACATTGAGAACCGCCACCAACAGCAACAGCACCATCGCCACCCAGTGAATGTCATACTCGGAGAGCATCGAGCAACAGCGCTCCTTTCTGTCTGTCTGTCTGTCTCTCTCTCCCGCTCCGTCTCCCCAGAGAGAACGCTAAAGCTGGAGCCAAAGCTGAAACCAAAGCCATGTCCCTCCGCAAAGAGCGAACAGCGCTGCTGATGAGGAATCACAGACGCAAGACACCTCAAGACCAACAGAGGCCCGACATGATCGACGAGGAGACTGGTGATGCTTCCAGGATCGCAACCAACGGCAACAGCAATGGCAGCAGCAATGGCAAACCTGCGCAGACCAACCACAGATCGTCCTTCTGGCAGAGCAGGTTCTTGCTGTCGACGGACAGCGACGTGGAGATGGATGGCAACACCACCAACAACAACAACAACAACAACAACGCTAAGATCAACGCCAGGACGAGCTCAGCTGGGGCTGCTCGCGCCAATGCTTCGCGATCCCGGGCAGCGGCGGCTGGAGTCAGTCGGGATGAGGTCATGGGTGCGCTGCGGGCGGCCAAGCGATCACCTGCATCCAACAACAACACCAAGAGCAACAAGAGCAACAAGAACACCAACAATGGCAATGGCAATGGCAATGGCAATGGCAATGGCAATGGCAACACCAGCGTGGATGAGAGTGACGCCAGCGATTCGTTCGCGGTGGCGTCCGACAGGGATGAGCGCAACAGCGAAGCTCACTTTGACGACGGCGACCCCTACGAAGACGAGTTCTACTCCTTGAACGAAAACAGCAGTGGGTCCAACGACAGCGAGGACGACGATGACGACGATGACGACGACGACGACGACGACGCCGGCGGCCCCATGAGCTTGTCCCGCAGACGGAATCGGATCGCGGACTTCAGCAACGCAGGCAAAGGCAACAAGATCCGCAGGCGCGGCAGCCACGATTCCTCCATCTTCTACGAAGGCGCCTCCTTCGCCAGCGGCCAGTCCGATCACTCCGCATTCGCATCCGCACCCGCATCCACACCCGCATCCACGCGCAGCATGAATAGCGGCCGCAGACGCCGCAGAAGGCGGAAGCGCTTCCTGTCCTCCTCCTCCTCCTCCTCCAAACGCTTCGTCAAACGCAACGGCTTCGCAGCGCATCTCCTTCGTCAGCTCATGAGCGCCATCGTCGTCTACATGGCTATCATCTTCCCCATCATCGTGCTCCTCATCATGCGGACGCAACAGATCAATTCCCTGGGATCCGCCTTCGATTCCATCGCCCTGCAGGTGCGTGACGAGACGCGGGACAAGTTCCACCAATTCCTCAACACCATGCACGACCTCAGCGTCGCCAGCACCTCGCAGGGGATCTACAACACAGCCAACAACTCCACATCGTGGCCCTTCGTGACGAACTGGGACTTTGACAAGGCGGGCGCGGCCGCCCTCCTTTCCAGCGACGCCATCTTCATCGGCTTTCATCCAAAGGTCAAGGAGGAACTCACGGCGCAATGGAACACCTACTCCGTGCAGAACCATCAGAACTGGATCCCGCGCCAGTACTATCCGACCTACGATGAGGAGAATCAGATATATCCGCTTCTCTTTCCGCCCTTTGTCTACAGCGTCGAGAACGCAACCCTGCAGCCTGCGTACCGCCGCATCAACTACACCTCGAAGTGCGATATGCACGGCAGCCGACGGTCTCTGCAGCACCAGCATGGAGACCAGCATGGAGACCAGCATGGAGATCAGCATGGAGATCAGCATGGAGATCAGCATGGAGACCAGCATGGAGATCAGCATGGAGACCAACACCAAGAATCAAACGCAACAACCTCATCATCGTTCCTATATCCCACCTGGCAGATGGCACCCATCACCCCGCCCTACACCAACTTCAACCTTCTCGCGATCACCTCCAGCCAGCCACTCGAAACGCTCGAAAGCAACGTGCCTGCAGTCGTCATTGGAGATGTTGAGCAGTACGATGCTGACGACGGCGGAGTTGCGGCAGCATTCTACACGCCTCTTCTGCAGGCCAAGTTCGGCGGGGATGCGGTCTACCAGGGACAGTCCTCCAGCTGGCTCTTCTACCCCATCTTCGAAGACTTCAATCCGGGAAAGGAAGTTCACGGGCACAGCCACCACGACGACCACGACGTTGATGTAGACAAAAAGTGCAGCGACCCGGATGACAAGACCCAGAACATCGTCGGTGTTTGGAGTGCCATTATCTACTGGGAACTCCTCTTCAAGAACGTCCTGCCATCCAGCACCAAGCACAGAGTCATGGTGGTCCTGGAAACGATGAACGTCGCGTCCGGCGAAACCGCAAGCACCGTCTCCATCCTCATCTCGGGCGAGGAAACAACCTTCCTGGGTTACGATGACTTGCACGATCGAGCCTACCAGTATCTGCAAAGAACGTACAACATCTTGGACAACCATGGCAATCACCACCGCCACGTCCACTTCCCGTTCGGCCAGTCGCTCTTCACCTATTCCATCTCCGTCTATCCCACCGACGATCTCCGGAGCTTCTACGTCGACCACGTCCCCTACACGACGTCCTTATCCATCCTCCTCTTCTTCATCATCTTCATCGGCGCATCCTCGCAATACGACGTTCACGTCCAGGAACGCCTCAAGCGGGCACTCAAGAAGTCCAAGGCCGACCAGCGCATCGTCAACCAGATCTTCCCCAAGCAATTCAGAAAGCGGCTACTGCACAAGCCCAAGCTGAACGCCAAGCTGGCGGCAGGTCAAGGTGGTGCCATGGCCCTGTCCTCCATGCACAACGAGCTCTCCAAGTCCACGCATCACAAGATGGAACGCCGCGGCAGCCTCAACTCCATGGCGTCTCGCAAGAAGAAAAAGAAGTACCTCACATTGGATTCGGATCACGGCGTGCGGGTCAAAAGCGGTAGCATCATGGGCAACAGTCGTGGCAACAGCGAAGGTCTCAACACATCCCTGCATCCCAAGGATCAGCTCAAGAACTTCCTGCAAGACGTGCCCTCCACCGAATTCATGCTCGACGATAACGATGACGACGGTCTGGAGGATCACCGCATCAGGGGCTCTTCGGACCCAGCGGCATCGCACACCAGCCAGGGCGGTAACACTGCCAGCAACACGGGTCTATCACAACAGGAGATCATGGAGATCCTTTCGATCCAACCCATCGCCGACTACTTCCCCGCCTGCACCGTGCTCTTTGCCGACGTCACGGGATTCTCAGCCTGGAGTTCCGAACGCGAACCAGAGCACGTCTTCATCTTGCTGGAAACGCTCTTCCAATCCATGGACCGCATCGCTCGGCGGCGTCGTGTTTTCAAGGTCGAAACAGTCGGCGACTCCTACATGGCCGTCACTGGTTTGCCAGATCCGCAGGCCGACCATGCCGTGCGCATGGCGCGGTTTGCGAGGGATTGCATGACGCACGTCCATCAGGAAACGAAACAGTTGGAGAGCTCCTTGGGTCCCGACACCGGGGAGCTGCGATTGCGAATCGGAATGCACAGCGGTCCTGTTACGGCGGGCGTGCTGCGTGGTGCCAAGTCGCGATTCCAGCTCTTCGGCGACACTGTCAACACCGCTGCACGCATGGAGTCCACCTCCTTGAGCAACCGCATCCAAATCTCAGAGTCGACGGCGAACTTGCTCAAGGGTGGCGGCAAGGCGGTCTGGATCAAACCACGTACGGACGTCGTGCACGCGAAGGGGAAGGGAGACTTGCAGACGTACTGGCTGGCCTTGCAGAAGCGCACCTCGAACGGCGATGCCACAGTCTCCAGCAACACCGGATCCACAGGCACGGGCAACCTGAAGGCCAGCAGGCCCAGGAGACGAACCGACAGCTCCGGCAGCGTGAATTCGTTCGTCGAGAGCAGCAGCACCATGTCCGTTTCCTCCAGTTCGATCTCCACGACGGACTCCAGCTTGCATTCGACCGACGATCACACCCACAGCGATATCGAGGCCGCCACGTTCGCGCGCAGCTACAGCCAGCCGCAGGAATCATTCCACAACGTAGCCAAGAATTCCAGAATGATTGACTGGCTGTCCGATATCATGATATCGTACATCAAGAAGATCGAAGCGCAACGTCGTGATTACATGATCGCACGGCACAACCACGAGACCCCATCGTCAACTTCTGGTGCGCGCCCGTTGGAGGTCCTGCAGCCGCTCGGGCGCCCCGATCACTGTCTCCCAACCAAGGACATGGTGTTGGATGAAGTTGTGGAGACCTTCACCTTCATGCCGACTGCACACAACATCATCCGGACTCGCACCGACCCGGAATCCATCCGTCTGAGCGACGCCGTGATTGACCAGGTCCGCGATTTCGTGCGTGCCATCTCGATGCTGTATCGTCAGAATCCCTTCCACAACTTCGACCACTGCAGCCATGTCACGCAATCGGCGACCAAACTGCTGAAGCGGATCGTCAACCCCAAACGCCATCAGCAAGGCAAACACATGCGGCAAAATGCAAATGGTGACATCGATTCTGTCGATGACGGCACCGAGTTGAAGGACCAGCGCAATTTGCACCATCAGACGCATGGCATCGCGGCGGATGCCTTGGCGCAGTTCGCCGTCGTCTTCTGCAGTTTGATCCACGATGTGGATCACCCCGGTGTTCCCAATGCGCAGATGTCCATTGAAAACCCAGCCTTGGGTCAGCGATACAAGAACCAAAGCGTGGCCGAACAAAACTCGGTGGACATTGCATGGGATCTGTTGATGCAATCCGAATTCACGCAGCTGCAACGGTGCATCTTCAGCAATCAGATGGAGTTGAAGCGATTCCGACAGTACGTCGTCAACATGGTCATGGCGACGGATATCTTCAATCCAGTAATGAAGAGCTTGCGAAACGAACGGTGGTATCGAGTGTTCCCTGCGTCCGATGAAAGCAATGGAGATGGTGGCAACGATGCCAATGCGAATGCGAATGTGACTGTGGCCACAGCCTCGGATGATGCGCAGAACAGTGTCGTGAGCGCGAACAGCAGCAACGCCAACCAGGCAACATCTGTGTCGTCGCAAGGCAAGCAGTTGGAGAAGCAACAGTCTGATGTCAGCAGCAAAAAAGATACGAAGAATACATCGCGCAAGGCCACGATTGTTCTGGAGCACATCATCCAGGCAGCCGATGTCAGTCACACCATGCAGCATTGGAACGTCTACAAGAAGTGGAATGAACGCCTGTTCCGCGAAATGTACCACGCCTACAGAGACGGACGGGCGCAGCGCGATCCATCGGAGGGTTGGTACAAGGGTGAACTGTGGTTCTTTGACAACTACATTATCCCGCTGGCGCAAAAGCTGGAGCGATGTGGTGTGTTCGGCGTGAGTTCCGACGAATGCCTTATCTACGCTCTTGAGAATCGCAAGGAATGGGCGATGAAGGGAGAAAAGATCGTGGAGGACATGATGGCCACATTGAAGGAACCCGAGTCGGCCCCTCCTCCCATCAAGATCGCTGGGTATGACTTGTCAGATGTGAAGACCCTGGAAACAGACAAGCTCGTGAAGTCCATCAAGGATCTCATTCGCCGCGGCCGTTACCTGGGAACCTTCAAATCCGAGGGCAAGAAGGACGGGCAGATCCGTGCAGCCAAGAGCTGGATGGAGGCGTTGCATCTTCACGAAACGTGCCCTTCCAGCAAGGGCATCATGGACCTGTCCATAGTGCTGCCCATCTACTCAGGGATCCTCGTTTTCCTCAAGGCCGGGGCGTTAGTGCAAGATCCCACAGGGAACTTCGAGTGGAACATGGTCTCGCGTTTCGTCAAGGAGGCGAAGCGAGATGGCAGCACCGTGCACATCGCTCGCGCATTGGCGGCACAGTGCGAATCCATGGCTCGGCGCGGGGACTACATTTCGGCATTGAATACATTCCAGAGCCTGACCGTGATCTACGATCCAAGGGAGCATTCGGCGGCGATCAGCAAGATCTACGGAACGGACCGCGCAGCGCAGGCATACTCGCAGCGGGCACTGTGGTTGGATGCCATCGGAGAGACGAACGGCAGCATATCTGCCTGTCACCGTGTCCTCAAGGACATTCTTCCTCACATGGACCCCAAAAACGTGCTCAACTCATTCGAGTTGCTTTATCCAGTGCTTTCCATCCTCAAGAAGCACGGCGCAGCCGCACAGGTCCGCGATGTGTTCTCCAGAAGCGTCGTCGACAACTTTGCCAGCCACAAGCGCATGACGTCTATGTGCCGCCCGATGTTCCTTCCCATCCTCATGGCGTTGGATCTCTCATCTCCGAATCCGCAAGAAGTGAACGACCGGGCAGCGGACATCCTGGAATACCTGATCATCAAGATGAACAGCAGAGCCGACGGCGACGGCAAGGACGCCGCTGACGAGACTGCTGTTGTCCCAAATGGAAGCCTGCGCATCGATCCATTCTTGGACAGGCTCTACGGACGGCTGGGATGGTCTCCGAACTCCATCATGACAGAGCTCTGCCTTAAGGTCGCCAAGTATCTGATATCGATCCGCCCGTCATCGACGCCGCCTCCTACCACTCCACAAGTGGCGATGCACGACTCAAGCAAGAGCGAGGGGCTCACCGCTCCCGTCACAAGCGATTCCAGCGACAGCAACGCAAGTCAAGAACATGGGGCGCCTGATGGTTCTCGTCCAACACCCAACACCGCGAGCAACGAACGCAACGAACGCAACGAAGAGCTGATCCAGATCCTTCTGAAGCGTGCACTCGCCTTGTCGCGGTTGGTGGAGAAGGAGCACAAGCAGCACGTCCCGTTTCCCAAATCAAGCGGAACTGGCACCGATACATCCAAGGCAGCCAGCAGCAAGAAAAACCACGAGAACGGCCCGAACACGAACTTTTCGATTGCGTACAAGTTCCATCGGCCGATCATGAAGGATCTGTACGCAGTGGCGAGGCAGGAGATGGGAGATATGGCTTGGCAGGAATACAGCGATGGCGATGAGCCGGTCGCCGCACCAGCAGCGGCAGCAGCGCCATCGGTAGCAGCCGAAGATGCGGCGTCCTCATCGATGGATCCGCATTACGCAATCGAATGCGCCCTTGGCGTGTTACGTCTTCGAAGTCTGACTGAGTAGATCACTACGGCCACGAACGTACGAGTAGAGTACACAGGGCACAATACTTGCAGTCGGTGGAGACTATGGGGAAAGTATGACACATCAACTTAGAATGTTGAAAGATCCTTTTGACATTATCCCTTTACGACCGGAACTTAACGCCCATATCCCTAATGAGTTTTTTGCTGACAAATTTGGCACATGTGCCAAATTTGTCACTTCTTTTGGGTTCGCATCAACAGCGCATGTTGGCCTCCACGTGTAGGTGGCAAGATCGCATGCCAGACCAACATGGTCCTCCAGTGTGGTGGCTTCTCTCATTGTTTAACTGGAACCTTCTGGTGCAGGCAATTTCCGCTGCAAACAAGGCCACATAAAGAATTCAGAACCCTAAGGACATACCCCATAAATGAAATATTTATCAACAAGCCGGAACGCTTCGTGCATAGACACTGTTGAAAGACAATGATTGGATGAAAATCACAGACTTCGCTTGGAAATAGCACTGAAACAAGTTCCGTGAAGCATCGAATAGTCTCACCGTCGTCGGAAATCAACAGAAGCACAAACGCCAATCCTGGAGAAACAACAATCAAGAGTTTTGAGGACACAAAAGCGCCTCTCCGCGATAACGCTGTGTGAAAGTCGAAAAAACATTATCAGTACCACCTCAGCTGGCCGATGCGAACACACAGGATGTGACAAATGTGGCACATCGATCCAAATTTGTCACATCGATGTGAAGTGCCAAATTTGTCACATCGGGGGCCCAAAATCTCATTAGGGATATCCACAATGATTTTGGCCGGGTGCTGGAACGCCCAACATTTTGTCCGATTTTCACTTTTCTAACTCGTGACTTAACATACCGTGACTTAAAACGCAGCATTGAGACAGAAAAGTGAATCGGCCGAAATCCTGAAAAGCGTACCTAGTGCCTCAAAGAGCCGGCTGTAACCAATTTTTTTGGTTACAGTTGGTTACAAGAAAAATGTCGTGTAGATCGTGGTACACGTTCTACGTAAGTCCCGAACAAAAAGAGGCCAAAAACAGCATCAACCAAAGTTAAACTCTCCGGACTTAGCTCGTATAAGCCATCCTGTACTCATACTTCCAATATGGCATCATATGACGTTTATATATACAATCCTAAAGTTTGGTGTCTGTTGCTCTCTTGCTCGGTGAGCACTGATGCCATTCATCAAGCACCCCCATCATTCACGGACGTTTTTGGCTTCTGGTTGCCATGTTTTCTTATTCTGATTGGTCCAAAGAAGTGTTCCAACCATCGCTGACGTCACGATGACGCAGGTGTTGGAACCAGATTTCTCCAAACTTGCCACCGAAATTGGGGATCCGAGTGGTCAAATATCATTCCGACCTCCATGGGAGCACTAAACGCAAGCATACCACCATACCATCGCACTCAAACAACATATATACCATATGGTCGTGACCGCCTTAGAGATAGGATTCTTAAATGATATCTATTGTACAGATTGAGCCAAAGACCGCTAAGTCCGGAGACTTCAAAGATGGAGAGTCGAATTTCTCGAAGAATAGAGGCATGATCCTACCGGACTCCTGTAGAATTCTACGTGTAACCAACTGTAACCAACGAGATCCAAAAAAATACCGGTCTGTCCGTCGTCCGAAGGCAAAACCACACCAATGGGGTCAACAAACACTAAAAGATCGACTAGATAGTAGTAACAACAAGATAATGTTATTACTTGCCTGGATAGCCCTGGCTCTTAAGTTTATGTAGATGCAAAGAGATATTCGATTGAGCGTCTACAGATTCAAGTCTGAGATCGGGAAAAATGGATCCAAAATCTGTAACCAATTGTGACCAATTGTAACCAATTGTAACCAATTTTTGGGGTCCGGCTCTTTGAGGCACTAGGGTTACGCTATTGCATTTCAATTGTAGTTGGTTCAGGTCCAAAACGAGAGACCGGACAAACCGGACAGAGCGGACAAAATAAAACGGACAGAATAGATAGACCGGACAAAATTAACGAACTCAGCGGACATACTTAACGGATAGTACACGCAAACCGACACTAAAGAAGGTTGGCGCGACAACGCACGATGAATCAAATGGAAGAAACACCGCGAGTGTCTGGGTTGAGTGTGGAGAACGACCTCCGGCCAGTATTGTTGGTTGATACAATTTGTACGTGGAAAGTAGATAGCAAAAGCTGTGAAGAGTGATGCTTGTTGGAAATCTGGGGTAACCTAGTCTCTAGTAGTAGTCTCTGGTTACCTATTCCTGTTCTTGAATTGTTGGAACTGTGAGAACAACATCTTCATCTCTTGCATCTTCAAATCCATTGCCCATGATAATAGCAGTAGCACCCTGTAGTTGCTCTTGTATTCATCATTGCAAAGCTTGTTCATCATGCACATCTCCTCATGTATTCCAGGTGTATTTGATCATGCTCACCAGTAGAGTTTTCTCTACATTCCTGCGGTACATGCATGCTGATGCCAAGTTTCATTGGCAGTGTCTCTCTCTTTTGGATCGATGACATCACTCAATTGTCCAATGCACTCTTTCATGCTGTTCACTCACTTTTGTCACATGGTCACGGATGGTCACGTTTGGATCAGACCGTGATGTTCTGGCACGATCGACTCATTCCTTCGATGATGTTCCAGTCCGCGCTTTATTCTCCTTCATGGTTCATTCACACTCACAGGATCATGTTCTGAGTTCTGAATGACAAAACAGTGATAGCACTGTCACATAGATGTTGGTTCATCGGTCACTTGTCATGTTCAGAACTATCAACATCTAGATCGAAGTTAGGTAGCATCTCCCATGACTGAAACGTAATTCGACTTGATTTGAGAGTATAGTCAGATGAGTCTTGGTGATGCGACGATGTTCAGCCACTACTGTCATCGAATCTGACGTAGGCACTGACATCATCGATGACATCAGAGGGTCAGTCATAGTGATCCCAGGAATCGAGATTCTATTTTAACCATGGTATGCTGACTTGTCTAGCAAAGCCAAGTGCATCATCGAGTACGTGGCAACAACATTTAGAATACAGATCGACGTCATCAGAGATGATGCATGCATCTTGTTGACATCGACGGGTCGAGATATATGCAGATCAGACAGAGATCAAGATTAGGCAAGACCAGGAGAGATGAAGAAAGACCCAAGAGCAGGAATAACACGAGATATTGTGTAGATCAACATGCCATCTTGGGCAATGTTTTAGGAAGACTGCAAAATGAACCATGGTGTAATCATGCAGCACATTAGAAACCCATGCAATAGGCAGCATCTTTAGAATGATGGGATCTTGTTCTCATAATACAAGCCAATCATCAATTGAATACACCAACTAACTTAGCAACTATATCACCAAACATTCCAACCATTCCAGCTTCACCTGACAGATTGATCACCCTGGCGGAGGAGTAAGTGCAGTGATTGGTGCCCTGTCCTGTATTGAATTGCTGATTATCAAGAACACTTAGCATGCCAGTCTCCCTTTTTCATCCATTGTTCGCCATATTTGTCTGTCTGTCATCACACTCATGACATACCTGTTGTCTGTCTGTCACTTGTCACGTGTTGATATACAGGAGGACAGGCTACAACATATTCAGGAGTGTGTCCGTCTTTGATAGATTGACTAGTCTATTTTTGGTATTATGGGAGGTGCGGCAATAATAGGTTGTGAATAATCGGGTGTTCTGAACCACATAATTGCCGCACCTCCCAGGCATGTGGAGCCGAGCGTCATGACACGATATATTACCGCACCTCCCACTTTGGATCTTTGTGACACCAAAATTGTGAGCTGCACGTGTTTTGAAGTGAAGAACGCCACGTGCCGAATGCGAACCGGTTCGTGACGTTCTTGACCTCAATACAGGAATGGGAGTCACACGTGTATATCGCAGGGGGCGGCGATGTTGGATTCGTGACCAGCATCACGATACACACGACTACGGCCCCCATGTTGCAACGAACAAGAAAAGAGTATTCGAGACAGGCCGGCGTCACGAAGTATGAAATGGCTTGTGAACGAGTCCCTGACAACAAACTGGTGAATGGTCGGAGAGGATCGGAGATTGTCTCAGGATGAGAAGTTGCAGGAGCAATCGTCCAAGCTGTTCTTCTGAAACATGGAAACTGTGATCTGATCGAACAGAACGAGTCAGGTGACACCTGTGATTCAGCGATGCCTATGCTAACAAAACTATTGGAGGCAAGACAATGTAATGAGTGCACAGACATGGGCAACTTGGTAGTGCATGCATGTTCATGATTAATTCGAGATGAATGCAAGATGGATGCATGCTTGACTAGTAGATGGACCCATGGAGATCTCAGGAGGAGATCGAACTTTGGAAGTTGAGAGCAATGAAGAGCTCACAGTTCAGAGAAGTAGATTCTAACAAACAATTAGCTTTCTACTATCATCACCACCCCGGATTTCCAACAATGGGTATCACGACAAAGTTGCACCCTCGATTCCTGACATACGCAACACTACAGATTGAAGATCCATCCAGCACGTCCAGACAACGACGGCTGGGACATGGAGCTCTTCTGTGATAGCGAATATGCAGGAGACAAGGACATGAGAATCAGTGTGGGAGGGTTCATCCTATACCTATGCAAGGTGCCAATCCTATGGCGATCCAAGGCACAGAAGGCTGTGACACTCAGCTCATCCAAAGCAGAATACATTGCGCTTTCCGAATCGGAAAAGGAGATCTTCTTCATCATGCAGATACTCAAGAGTGTGGGCATCCCAGTGAAGACACCGATCAAGGTCCGCATGGACAACATTGGAGCGATCCTCATCGCCAAGAACCCATCGACATCCCAACAATCGCGGCACATCGACGTGTGTCATCACTGCGTGCGGAATATGGTAATCAACAAGACCATCGAAATCATTTTCGTCAAATCCGAGCAGAACACAAGCGACAGATTCACCAAGAACATCAAGGCCGACTTACAACGTGAACATGAGAAGTCGGACCTTGATACATTGAGAACATTTGAGTGACCGAATGTATACAGGAAGGGTTTCGGGGATGTGCGTATGTGTATGTGCATCGTTCACCCGCTATTCTCTTATACTCAGTTGAAGTTGGATTTTCGTGTGCTGTTGTGACACGATCCGGAAGGGATGGCCTAGCTGACTACCAGATTCAAGGAATCTGATGATGAAGTCAACGTGAGGCGACCGTCTGGAGATTAGTAGTATGTGGCAATGAAGTAGATTAGTGTTGTAGTGCTGATCTTGAGTTGTGCTATTTGTTATTTGAATAGTCTGCATTGTGAGTTGATCAGATTGAGATGCAGGATGAAGAGACGATGGTCAGTCTGAATGGTGCGGCTCTGCACTGACCTTCAGAGGTTCAGTGCTGAGGGCGGACGGGTCCTCTCTTCCTCTCTTTCTCCAGTATCTCATCGTAGTAGTTCTACGTTCGAGTACTAAGCCTTGACACCTTGATTGAGGTTGAAATCGAGAACACAGGTTGTCAGGCCGAGGGAATTGATGTAAGATTCCCTGCATGTGTTGAAGCAGGGAGGATCTCTTGGCTGTTGTCATGCAAGGTTGTCAGGTTGTTTAGCTGACAACGGAATTCAGGTTGGCTGCATTACAATAGTTCAGGAGAGCACATAGTTCCCAAGGTGTCTTGATCCCATTGACTTCGGATAGTGTTTGAGTCAGTGGTGATTCATGAATGAGTGTGGGAGAAGGAGGGAAAAGAGTGATTGTTCCGTATTTGTTGGTGGGAGGTTTCGCGCCAAAATTTCGCGCCAAAATAATTTTAAGGTGCGACAAGGAACACACTGAGTGAAAAGTAGTCCGTTCTTTAGATGAACTTCAACTCTCCCTCTCAGTGTTGAGTCGCAGTGAGATCGTGACATCGGTGAAAACTTCATCCGTGGTTGATGTATGAATGTCTCTCTTACCATCCCATGATTTGGAATCGCAAGTACCGGAAAGTCTGGACGATTGATCCCTTGGTGAAGACATCGGCCAGTTGCTCGCCTGTTGGGATGTGTTGTACACAGATGAACCCAGCCTTGACCCAATACCAGAAGAAGTGCCACTTGGTGAGAAAATGTTTAGTTCGAGCAGTGGGTTGGTGATTGGTGGCGAGTGAGATGCATGCTTCATTGTCTTCGAACACGGTGCACTGGAGGTTTGTGTGTAAAGGCATGTCTGTGCCAGCGTTGTCGATGACCTGGCGGATGAGTTGTTGAATCGGGATGAGAGTACGCATTGCGAGGGAAAGCGCAGCATACTCAGCCTCCATTGTTGAGAGCGCGATCTCCGTTTGAAGCTTGGACTTCCAGATGAGCGGACATCCTCCGAGCTTGATGAGGTATCCGGTACGCGACTTGACCGCCGTGCGGTCCTGGTCGGGCTCTTGTCTGTATTGTCCTGCGAAGTCGGAGTCAACGAAGCACGTGAGGTCCAATTTTCCAGTGGGGCGTATGATGGTGCCCTTGTCCTGCGTAGTCTTCAAGTATCGCATAATTCGCTTAATCGCTTTTGCGTGCGAGCGACGAGGGTCGCTTCCGAAGCGAGCGACTTGGGAGACAGCAAACGCGAGGTCTGGACGAGTGTTAGTAGTCAAGTAGAGTAGCATGCCCACCACAGAGCGGTAGTTCCAATTTTCATCCATGGGTGGTTCATGCGCGTTCCTGCCGAGTGCGGTTTGGGCCGCGGGTGTGTCAGCTCTGCCGCAATCCGTCATGCCTGTCGCTGCGAGCACCTTTTGAATGAGCCCTGGCTGCTGCAAGTGGATGTAGTCGGCTTGTGGGTCACGGTTGACTTCGATACCGAGGAACTCGTTGAAGCTTCCTTCCTGGGTGAGTTCAAATCCTCGATTTCGCATGGAGCGGATGAAATCGTCTGCGAATTTCTTGGTCTTGGATGCGATGCCGGCGTCATCGACGTAGAGGACTATCATGATGCCTTCGCGGATGAAGAGGCACTGCTCCTGATCGCAGGCCGTGAATCCTTCGGCAAGGAGAGCTCGAATGAGGTGTTCGTACCACAGGCGAGGGGCGATGGTGAGGCCGTATAGACTCTTTCTGAGGACAAGGCAGGTGTTCGATCCCTTGCTTGACTTGAATCCTCGTGGTAGGTGAAGAAACACCGGCTTGTGGATCTCTGCTTGGACGAAGGCGTTGGTGAAGTCGATGGATGTCGTGACCCATCCGAGGACGATGGATGTGATTAGAAAGATGCGTACGGAGGACCATGCCACGACTGGCGCATAAGTCGAAGCGTCTTCGAGGATGAGATCGCCGCGGCAGCACCATCGACCCTTGTACTTTTTGATTGTACCGTCGGGGAGGCGCTTGCGGCGAAAGACCCACGTTCCTGGGTAGATCTTCTCTCCGTAAGGCACGGTGTTCTTGTCGACTTCCTCCCATGTACCCTTTTCTGTGAGATCTTGGATCTCTTTGTTTGCTGCCTGCATCCATGCGTCTCTGTTGTCATCGCAGACAGCTTCATCGAAGGAGAGTGTGTCTGGGTCGGAGGTCGAAGCCTTGTACGCTGCCGTTCGCTCGGAGATGTCGAGGTCGGCGCCTGTAGCAAAGTAGCTCATGAGCTGCCAGTCAACATAAGCTGGGAAATTGGTAGCATCTGGCTGTGGCTCAATGATGTTCACTGAGTATGCGTGTTGTTCAATGTTGGCCCAATCCTTCTGTGGGATGCAGTTGTTGGTATCAAGGATGTAGCTGGGGTCGACTGTTAGGGTGCTTTGGAGGATGGCTTGATAGTTAGTCTCGCGCGTGTTGGGTACGTGATGGACCAGCTCGGTGCCTCCTTCTTGCACTCCGAGGTTGAATTGTTGAACTTCGAACTTGCTGGGTTGCTGCCATGGTCCTGGGTGAATGGTGCTGGTGTGCTGTCGCAGGGACTCGAACGCCAAGTGGTAGTTGTGGCTCTGTCCGATTGCATTCCAGATGGAGAGGAACTTTGCCTTGAACATTGTTGCTCCGAGTCCGCATTCTGGAGGGGTGTGTCCTTCGTTCATTAGCGTTTCGAGGTCGTCGGATTCGGATGGATCACGAAGAGAGCTTGCTGCGAAGTCGAGCGCATCGAAGTGTGGGGTCATGATTCCTGTGAGCATGTATTTGCTCATGATCCCGAGGAACTTGCGTACAGCATAGGCTGTCACTTTGTTCTGTTGTTCCTCGAAGAGGAATTCGCACTCGCGATCCTCCATGATGTGGAGCTCCATGTCCAGGAAGAAGTCTTCGTATAGATCTGTTACGTTGAATGGGGCGTCCTCCGTCATGTCTGTTGGTTCTGGTTGCCACCAATCGACCATGTTTGCTTGAAACTCCTCAGGTTCCATTCTTGGCAAGTCGTTGACTGAAGCTCGTGGATTGAGAGTTCGGTAGCGTTGGCGGAGTTGGCGCAGCAAGTATAGTGAGTTGACCTTAAAATCGTGGAGGTAGATAGAGAGAGGGTCACTGCCGTTTCGTTGCAGAAACTCAATTGTGTTGAGACAATCGATGACAGCTCGTGAGAATACGTGAATTGGATACGAATCTGGATGTATGTCAGATGTGGCGTCGTCTGATTCAATTTCTTCTTCAGCAGCCGTCGCAACACAAAGGAGGTACTCATCACCATCGTTGTCTTCAAGCCATGCCGCCTTGCCTCCAAGGCGTCCATAGGTGAATCGCTGTGGTTCTTTGCGAACCCTAGTGCTCCGTTCTCGTTTGGGCGTAATCGTGGATGTTGGTGGAATTGGAGATGAGGTCGTGGTCTCTGGTACATTTGATGTTGGCATAGAGGACACGGGTTGAAGTGATGGTTGAGCTGACTGATCTTTCTTCAGCGGATCAGGGAGCTGGTCAGAAGGTTCCCATTGCAGTTCTTGTGAAGCGGGGCGCTCTTGGAGTTCTGTCAGGAATCGGGTGTTCTGAAACACCATATTGCCGCACCTCCCAAGAGTAAGGAGCCGAACGTCGGGATATTCTACATTACCGCAACTCCCACGCTTGATCATTGTGACACAGAAAAATGTGAGCTGCACGTAACTCGCGGTGGAGAACGCCACGTGCCGAATGCGAACCATGCCTGACGTTCATGACTCCAATGCAGGAATACCAATCACACGTGTATGTCGCAGGGGGCGGGGATGTTGGAATCGTGACCAACATCACGATACGAGCGACTACGGCCCCCACGTCGCAACCAATGAGAAAAGAGTACTGGAGGAAGGCCGACATCACGAAGTGTGAGACGGCCTGTGAACGAACCTGGTATGAGGAACATCCAGGAAGCCGGTGAAGTGATCGGCGAAGAAACAATCAGAAACAATCAGAAACGATCGGAGTCGACCAGAGTTGATCGGAGATGATCGGAGATGATCGGAGATGTCTGATCAAGGAGCTGAGCGAGCTCCCAACCAAGGCGTTCCCGCAACGGATGAGAGATCGTGATCTGATCGAATGAGCCGATCTGTGTCATGCCTACAACTCGGTGATGTCTAAGGCATCAAAACTATCAGCGGTGGACAACGTGCTAATGTGCACGAATATGGGGTACTCGGTGGTGCATGCATGTCCATGATGAATTTGCGATGAATGCAAGATGGATGCCTGCTAGACCAACATAGGGACCCATGGCAATCTCAGGAGGAGATTGGACTTTGCAATCGAGAGCAATGAAGAGCTCACAGTTCAGAGAAGTAGATTCTAACAAACGATTAGTTCTCTACTATCATACCACCCCGGATTTCCAACAGAGTTCCTCGTCTTCACTTGCCGTAGGGGGATAGTTGAAATCTCCCTCTGTCAAAGACAGTGGTTGATTCACTCCCTCTGAAGTTGACATTGGAGGGGCGAGGTCATCATTGATGAAACCTGCGTCCGTTTGCATCATTGGTTTCTGCTTTGGAGCAGGTAGCGATGGTACCTCTGCGCCTCGATCGTCAGCGGATGAAGAAGGGATGTTAGGCGAAGTTGGAATGTTTGGTTCGATCGCATCGTTTCGCTTCAATCGACTGTGGTCTATGAGGTCGGAGTTGAGGGTTTCTTCCTGTTCCATAGCCTCTACATCGTCGTCATCAAATGGATACTGAAAGGTTGTATCACCAAACATGCGTGTCCACTCTTCTGATTGGTAGTTCGGCAGGTGTTTGGGATCAGTTGCTATCCCTTCATGACCTAGGGGATTACTTCGATCCAATATAAATTTCATTGTCACTCCATTCCGTTTTTGACCGCAACTTTTACATGTACCCCTCCACTTTTCTTGTACTAACGGAATCCTTGGGAGTTTGCTCTTCTTCTGATCTTCCTGAATCAGGGGTCTTCTTACTGCGGTTGGGTCGCCATCGGCCTCCGAAGTACTCGTGAATCATTTTTTGACGACAGGACTGACTGGAAAACTCATCAGCGAGGCCATCATCGCTGATTTTCATGACACATCAATGGTTTTTTGGTACTCACATCTCCCAACTCAATCGCCGTTTTTCGCATGCATCACTTGACATGCGTGTCCATACAGCTCCATGAATGCCTGCCAGCACATTGCTTCTCTGATGATCTCCGTGGCTCATCACTCGTGGATCATTCTCCGTTGCACGCAATCTCTTTGATTGTTTCTTCTCATCATGAGCTGACCATTACAGTCTAAATCCAGTTTAGAGACAAGTACAGAATTAGATTTTGTGCGTAGGACATGGTAGGGAAAAGCTGTAGAAATGTAACACAGAGGCTTTATAATGGCTCTGACAGATCCTTTAGGGCTGGTCCATGAAGGGATAGTAGCGAACCAATCGTCGAACACCACATGGAATTGAGGTGTGATGGATCCTGTTCGTGGTGAGAGTACCAAAGGCACTGTTGAAGCGTGCTTTGTAGAGAGACCCACGTTGACGTATCGCTCTCCTCTTGGTTCCCATCGGGGTATCTTGCGTCCATCTGCGAGTGCTTTGTTGAGCACATACACAGGGCTGCCCCACACGTGTAGATTGTGGAGCTGTTTGAGTGGAAGTTGGACACGAGAAAGAACATCGTATGGGGTTAGTCCTGTTGCTGGATTGGGCACACGGTTGTAGATGTAAGCTGCGTGTACCACTGCCATAGGCCATAGCTGTGCATCAAACATGTCAGGCCAATGAATACTTTGGTGCATCATCATTGTTCGGGCCATTGACACGATGGTGCGGATGCTTCGCTCTGCTATGCCATTGTGATGGTGGGCTCCGACTCCGGCGAATCGATGGACTTGATGGAAGGCTTCGAGGTGTCGAGTGTACTCGGGTGAAGTAAAGGTGGTTGCGTTGTCTGATAGGTAAGAGCGTACGGGCACGCCGACGTCGCGACACATTAGCTCAAATCGTTCCTTGGCTTCTAGAGTAGCGTGTGTAGTCAGCGCTGCTACTGGTTCCACGTGAATGTAGCTTGATGCGTGGTCAATGAAGATAGCTCCACCCTTATACATATCAATTGGGTCTCTTTTTCCTCTTCCTGTAAAGAGGCGGCCTGGTGTTCGTCCGACGAAGTGGTCCACTGACACTTGTTGGCCTGGGAACAGGTGGTCGGTCCGCAACACACCTTGTTTGTCACGCACGACATGTTGAGTTATACCTGGCGAAGGGCGCCGGTGCAACTTTCCAAACTGACATGCGGCACAAAGAGGGAGGTCGGTGACTTTGGCGGCTGCGGTGTGCATTTTTCGGGATGCTTCAGACCCTGTGAAAACACCTGAACGTAGAAGGAATTTCACTCTGTTGAAGGATAAGTGCCCGAGGCGGTAGTGCCAGCGGAGAAGCTCCTTTTGCGGTTGAGTGAGGTTGACGTTGTGGTCTGACACGGTTGACACAATTGACGAGAGCGCTGTGGGTAGGTCGTGGATGTTGTCCGAGTTGTAGCCAACTGAAGTTGGTAGTTTCGTTGACTTCTTGTAGTTGGCGACAACAGCGCTGCGACCCTCGTGCCCGTCCAATCCGCTCAATTTGCATGAAGAATTGTCAAAGACGATTGTTTCTCCAGGGTATTCTTCGAGGAGACTCAAAGTGCTGATGAGCTTCACTTTGGACAAAGGTACATAGAAGGCGGGCAATCGTAATTTGCGTGGGCTTCCACGCACATCGAGCACATGCCACTCTACCGTCCCCAACCCATTCACTTGGATTTTCTTGAGGAATCCACTCAGAAAGGTTGGTTTTGGTGGAAGACTTGGAGTAGTGCAGAAGTCATCGAGGTCATTCGTGACAGAGATAGAAGCTCCACTGTCCCACACCAATTCGAATGGGGCGTTGGGAGAGAGACAGTTTTCTGCCTTCTGTGGAGATGCAAAAGCGTGACGATTGGTGAAGAAGGAGGCAAGGCCTTGTAGAGAGAGAAGTGCAGGAGCGTCAGTATCACAGGGTTGAGTCTGGCTTTTGCCGCAAGCCAAGTCAATGCCAAGTTTGGGGTAAATGTTCCAGAGATTTCGTGAGAGGGTTGATGTGCGACTTCGTGTACATGTGATTGGATTTTGCGAATTGTTTTGTTTCGCGCCATATTTGGAGTACTCCAACGGTGTTTTGGGCTTATTCCAATGGTGACGTTTTTGGTTGCGCTTGCGAGTTTTGGTCCGAGCAGGGCGATGTTTTGATTGCGCGTTCCGTGGCGGACTAGTATTGAGGGATCGCATTGGCACAGGATCAGTTGTCTGACTGTTCTCTGTCATCACATCGTAGAGAGTGCGCTTCACAGGTTCATTGAAGTAGATGGAACGGCGGATGTTGCTCTTGGACTTGGTTCGAGTCATTGTTTGAGTGGTGTCGACAGCTCTGTTGGGGCTGTGTCTTCGTGGCACGTTTGAGTGAAGGAGGAGCAACGTGATGGCAATTATCATCCAGGCGTTAGTAGCCGTGACGTACCACCCGTGCTCGACTCCGAGAGTGTAGACTTGGAGGCTCACGAAAGAAAGGATTGATCCGATCACACAGCTGAGGTAGTTGAAGGAGGTGAAGAGGTTCCACACAAACGACCACCATTCCTTTTCGTCTTGGCTAGCGGTGGCTGTGAAGCAGGTCCAAGCGGCCATGTCGACGACGAGGTGGTCAGGCTTGGCGTTGTTATTGCCTTTACCTTTCGGTTTGAAGTTGTCTTGATGGCTCTCGGTGTTATGCGAAAGACGCCAACGACGACACTTTGCGCACCACATGAACGTCTTGTCGTAGACAAGCTTGCGCTGTGGTTCACCCGCTTTGGGTGGCGTGGATGCCCAACCTTGGTTCGGTTTTCGATTGCCGTTTTTGTTGTTGGGCTTCCTTGGTTGATTCTTCTTCTTCGCGTTGTTCCTTCCGAAACCCTTGTGTTGCTCAAGGATGTTTGCCTTTGGATGCTTGGCTACGTTGTTGAAGTACGATTGCCTGGGGATGTTGCGGTCCTTGACGCGTCTAATGGCGTGCCAACGATCTCCACGTACTTCGTTGTCGTACGAAGCCTGCGCTTTGTTGCAGATTGCCATCCAGGTGAGGTCCTTGCCTGCGAGCTTTGGAAGAGCTTCTTGGTACGTGAATATGGGGAGACGCTTGAGGATTGTCTCAAGATCATCCTTCATCACATAAAGGGGACGTCGGTATTGTTCACCGGAGAGGAACTTGCCGCCTGCCTGAAGGAAGGCATCAAGGATGTTGCGGAGCAGATGGAGGTCGAAGCGACCAGCGTCATCGAGGCTCTTGCAGAGGGCGCGAAGCTTAACAGCCATTTCACCGACGTTCTCACCAGCGAACTGAGAGCAGTCGACTTGACGGATGTCCTTGGCAATCTTGTCTTGCTCGTCCAACGAGTTGGCGGTGATGCTATTCATGAATTCGATGAAGAGGGTTAGGAAGTGGTTGTGATACTTTCTTTCGATTCGGTTCATGAGCTGATCTTCGAGAACTGGGTCAAGGCTGTCGCGGAAGAACGCGGCGGCTGCCCAGTTGTTTTGGACGTCGTAGTTGTCCCACTTCTTGTGGTACGCTTCGAAATGCCTCGTTGAGTCTTCAAGGGTGAAGGAGGCAGGTGAGTCGAGGACACATGTCATTGTTGGGGTTGCAGCGTCATCGACAATGTATGCCATGGTTAAGAGTCCCGTCTTGCTCATGTGGTTGTGTACCAGCCGAATGAATTGCTGGATGTTGCCACCTTTCTTGAACTTGTCGGTCAAACCGGTTTCGCGCTTGGCTTGGTTCGCAGAGTCGGCTCCGTTGTGGAGGATTCTCTGCTGCTGGGCGTTGGTTCATCTAGTTTGGGACCCTTCTTTGAGGCCAGTCCACCCCACGTTTGGTTCGCCTGCTGTCCAGGGTACCCAGTTGCGGCCTTGCTGGTTCATTCCACCCATGATGGGAACGATTGGCTTGGTGGTGAGGTCTTCGTCGTCGTCATCGCTGTCGTCCTCCGGACGCTTTCTTCCTTTTGGCTTGGGGTCCGTGATGGCGTCAGCTGCGGCTTGGGAGACGGCTGCTGCCATGTTCGCTGCTTCAGCGTTGGCTTCGGCTGTCAACGTTGCCTCTTGGAGGCGAAGGTTTTCAGTCCGAAAGGTCTCGAGCTGTGCTTGCAGCTCTCCCATCGTTGGGATGGGGTCCTCTTCCGCCATGATGGGCGGTTTCGGGTCCTTGAGGGGTCCTCTGACTTCGAAGGGATCGATCTGTTCTGCGTTCTACTGCTCTAGCTTCGACTTCACTTCGTTTTGAAGTTGTGCACTGAAGAACGATGCTGGCTTTAGAGAAGGCAGGTGCCTGGTCTGCAGGCGCGGTTGAGCTTGCTTGAGCAGAGGCTACTGCGGTCCGATGTTATGATCGGGTATCGTCAGTTTGGACTTTATAGTCCTCTCGAGATGCTCGGTTTTCGAGCTGTGGATCTTAGTGCCCACCTTGGACCTGAGGGTCCGCTTGGTATTGCTCGGTTTGCGAGCTGTGGAGCTTGGTGTCCACTCTGGACCTGAGGGTCCTTGCAGGTTGCTCGGTTTGCGAGCGTAGCCTTGGGGCTTGGTCTCAATGAGACCTTGCGAGCGGTTGGCAGAGGAAGATGCTCAGAAGAGTTGGTGAACGTTGGTGTAACCACTCGCAGCTACCAGTTGGATTTTCGTGTGCTGTTGTGACACGATCCGGAAGGGATGGCCTAGCTGACTACCAGATTCAAGGAATCTGATGATGAAGTCAACGTGAGGCGACCGTCTGGAGATTAGTAGTATGTGGCAATGAAGTAGATTAGTGTTGTAGTGCTGATCTTGAGTTGTGCTATTTGTTATTTGAATAGTCTGCATTGTGAGTTGATCAGATTGAGATGCAGGATGAAGAGACGATGGTCAGTCTGAATGGTGCGGCTCTGCACTGACCTTCAGAGGTTCAGTGCTGAGGGCGGACGGGTCCTCTCTTCCTCTCTTTCTCCAGTATCTCATCGTAGTAGTTCTACGTTCGAGTACTAAGCCTTGACACCTTGATTGAGGTTGAAATCGAGAACACAGGTTGTCAGGCCGAGGGAATTGATGTAAGATTCCCTGCATGTGTTGAAGCAGGGAGGATCTCTTGGCTGTTGTCATGCAAGGTTGTCAGGTTGTTTAGCTGACAACGGAATTCAGGTTGGCTGCATTACAATAGTTCAGGAGAGCACATAGTTCCCAAGGTGTCTTGATCCCATTGACTTCGGATAGTGTTTGAGTCAGTGGTGATTCATGAATGAGTGTGGGAGAAGGAGGGAAAAGAGTGATTGTTCCGTATTTGTTGGTGGGAGGTTTCGCGCCAAAATTTCGCGCCAAAATAATTTTAAGGTGCGACAAGGAACACACTGAGTGAAAAGTAGTCCGTTCTTTAGATGAACTTCAACTGTTGAGATTCAATAAGGTACAGGCTATTACCGGACACGGTATCCACCTCCGACGGGAGAAATTCTTGTTTTGGCGCGAAATCTTCCGACTTGATCGACCACCACATCTTTTCCCGCCTTTCTTTCTCTCCTCCTTTCACGAATCCATCATGACTCAAACATGACCGACCTGACTCACATTTCACCTTGGAAACTATATGCTCCTCAGATCCTTTCACTACAACACACTATCAACATCTAGATCGAAATTAGGTACTCATCTCCCATGACTGAAACGTGATTCACTATTTTTGATTCGACTCGATTTGAGAGTATAGTCGAGTGAGTCTTGATACACGATTGAGATTCAGTCACTACAGTCATCGAACCTGACGTAGGCACTGACATCATCGTATGACGTCAGAGGATCGGTCATTGTGATCCTCGGAATCGAGATTATATCTTAGTCATGGTATGCTGACCTGTCTAGCAAAGCCAAGTGCATCATCGAGCACGTGGCAACAACATTTAGGATCCAGAACAACATCGTCAGAGGTGATGCATGCACCTCGTCGACGTAGACGGATCAATCCATATATGATCAAACAGAGATCAAGATTAGGCAAGACCAGGAGAGATGAAGAAAGACCCAAAGGCAAGAATAACACGGAGTATCGTGTAGATCAACATGCCATCTTGGGCAATGTTTTAGGAAAGACTGCGAGATACAACACGAGGTAATCGAGCAGCACGTTAGCAACCGTGCAATAGGCACCATCTTTACGAATGATGAGATCATGTTCTCATAATCCATACTCAATCATCAATTGACACACCAATAACTTAGCAAACAACTATCACCAAACATCTCCAACTTCACCTATTGGATTGATCACCCAGGCGGCGTAGTAAGTGCAGTGTTTGGTGCTCCCCTCTTGTCCTGTGTGTAATTGCTGATTATCACACACCTCGATTCCCTCCACGCTAATGACTACTGCACTATTGCTGTAGTCTTGACGCGTGTATCCAACCTGCTTCAACTCGAGCAATGGAATCCGAGAGTGAGCTCGAGCCACAGCCATTGCTTCATGACCATCACTATTGAGTGTCATGATCTACACTGCAGTGTGTCTACGTGTGTGGAGAGCAAAGAGCTGCAATACTCGCCTACCCTCAAGCACCGAACCAAGTAAATCAGTGCAGGGTCCCACCAAGCTGTGTGGCATCATTTCTTCACCCTACTAACACCACAAAGCTAACTCATAATAAACAGACAAGGATTAGCTACAAAGCACTCTTCTACTCATCGTTACAGTAACAACTCTTCAACCAGTACACCTCTCTTGAACTGCATCACATGGCTATCTCGAAGCCGGCAGATTCACGAGGCATCCTCCACCAATTCGTGTTGACTAAGCCCGAATCGTAACTTACTCCACACACACACAGACGGTACAACTATATTCGTATCAATAGTGACCTGTGATTTGTCAAAATCACATCACGAAATCGAACACAGAGAAACGAGGAGAATTTCTGGAGGAAATTTGCAAACATTGATTTCTGAGAGTATCAGGAATTCCGTCCGTCCATCCATCAACTGGAACATGTGACATCGAGCAAGGATCGACGTACTTCCCAACTAAGCCTCAAATGACGATATCTTTGCCAGACCACTGCATCATCAATGGAATATGGAATCAAAAGGACCATGGAAGCTGACAGCTGACATCAACAGGATGTCATTGTGTCACCACATTGACATCTGTCTCCACATCAGATCAAGAAGGCAAAGATTCGATGACCAAGGGACATCGAGATCATGGATATACAAGGAGGAGTTCAAGATGAGACATTGGCAATTACTCGTGGAGTAGTGGGCAGTAGAGAACAAACTGACGGAGTATCGAATGCAGAGTATGTATCAATTACGGAATTTTGCATGGTGTGAACATGCAATATTGAGAGAGAGAGAGTGAAAATGCAAGCAACAGCCAGAGAGCATATTGTGTGCCAACTCATAGTCGGGCAGACCAATGAGAGAGAGAGAGAGAGAGAGACACCAAGAGCATTGGACCAACAGCAGCAACTCCAAGAGCATCGGAGTGCCAACGTAATGAAATAGCAAACATAATCGTAACAACCATCACCGTCTTCCATGATCGCAAGAGTATCTGTGAACAGAACTTGCCAACAATCCTACCTTCATCACCTGATCAACTCACAATGCAGAATATTCAAAATAACAAATAGCACAACTCAAGATCAGCACAACAACACTAGTCTACTCATTGTCACCTTCTGCTACTTCCTAGATGGTCATCCCTTGCTAACTGCATCATCAGCTTCACTGAAACTGGCAGTCAGCTTGGCCTTCTCTTCCGGATCGTGTCACAACAGTACACAAAAATCCAACTAATGCCAAGTATGGCACATCTGAGTATGAGAGGGAGGGATACTGTTGTGTTGGAGTCTATTTGTTGTTGGGGATTGTTTGTTGGCATAGCTTGGGTTCTTGGCGTGGCATGCTTCTTCTTCCATTCTCGATCCCACTGCAGCATGAGCTACATACTTGCTCTGCGGACGAAGTTGAGTTGGAAGGAAGGGAGGGAGGAGGCAGTGTCAATTGGCAGTGTTGTCAATGAGCTTCTGAATGGGTTGTGTTGAGAGTTGAGCATGGATTGCCACACACAAGAAACCAACGCTCCTCCTCGTTGCCAACAATGCGAGTAGACCACGTATCAACATTCTTCATTGTTGGCATTATCGTCCGTATTTTTGAGAGATGGCTGCTGTTTGGACAGAAATCAACAAGAAGAGACAAGAATCATGCGTTGATTCGCACACGCAAGAAGCAAAAAGAGGCAGATCTGAACGGTAGAATCGATAATTTTGGTTCAGATTGGGAAAAAATGCGAACACTCATGTTGGTACCATGAGGAAACAAACAGTTTGATGAAACGGTGTGGGAGACAGGAAAGGAAGAAATCGAATCGTGACGTCACATGGGCATTGGAAGGACTCTAATCCTCACGAAAGTGGCTGTCTCCATTGCGTCCAGACAAGTTTCAATAGCGGGGCTCCCCCTGGAATTCAGACAGCCCGGCGTGTCCCAGTACCCAAGTTCTGGGGCCACTCGAACCCCTCCAATCCCACTCTTTTGCACGAATACAATTGTGATAATCAGCAATTACACACAGGACAAGAGGGGAGCACCAAACACTGCACTTACGACGCCGCCTGGGTGATCAATCCAATAGGTGAAGTTGGAGATGTTTGGTGTATTTGGTTGCTATGTTATTGGTGTGTCAATTGATGATTGAGTGTGGATTATGAGATGATGATCTCCTATTTCTAATGATGGTGCCTAATGCACGGTTGCTAACGTGCTGCTCGATTACCTTGTGGTTTCTCTTGCAGTCTTTTCTAAAACATTGCCCAAGATGGCATGTTGATCTACACGATACTCCGTGTTATTCTTGCCTTTGGGTCTTTCTTCATCTCTCCTGGTCTTGCCTAATCTTGATCTCTGTTTGATCACATATGGATTGATCCGTCTACGTCGACAAGGTGCATGCATCACCTCTGACGATGTTGTTCTGGATCCTAAGTATTGTTGCCACGTGCTCGATGATGCACTCGGCATGGCTAGACAGGTCAGTGTACCATGACTAAAACATAATCTCGATTCCGAGGATCACAATGACCGATCCTCTGACGTCATACGATGATGTCAGTGCCTACGTCATGTTCGATGACCGTAGTGACCGAATATCAATCGTGTATCAAGACTCACTCGACTATACTCTCAAATCGAGTCGAATCAAAAATAGTGAATCACGTTTCAGTCATGGGAGATGGGTACCTAATTTCGATCTAGATGTTGATACTCCCCTATAGTCGGGAGTCTTGTTCATCCACCCAGAGTCTCTCCTTTCCAGAACAGAAGCGGCCTCACTAACGGCCAGTACTTCGCCCATGGAAGGAACTTGGTCATGACGTCGGCTACGTTTTCCGTTCCGTCTATCTTGCAGAAATGCAGGATCTTCGCAGCTACTGCGGCACGCACGCGGTGATACGCCAATGCGTTGTGTCGTTTGGACAACACACTGTTGGGAATGGTGGAGGATGTGATCACGCTCTGGTTGTCTCCGAACATCCAGGCAGGTCCGTCCAGTGGAATCCCCATTGCACGAAGAGTGAGGCGCATCGCAATCACTTGCTCTGTTGCCTGTCTTGCCGCGACGAATTCCGATCCGTAGGTTGCAGTCTCGACGGTAGTCTGGCGTTTGCTGAACCATTCGATGGGTGTTTGGTTGAGCAGATGGAGAACACCAGTTGCAGATTTGCCTGTCACTTTGCAGTGCATGAGGTTGGCATCTACAAACGTCGTCATTCGAACTGCCTTGCCTTTGGGTGCTGGATCGTCGTCTGCAGTCTCCTCTCCGGCGTCACCATATACAGAGTACATCCATTCATGGTCAGGAACCTTGAAGAAGCGCTCGTGATCTGGAATTCCCGTTCTGAACCTGATGGCGGCATCAGAACGCTTTCGGAGGTATCCATACACACGTTTGGCGCGGTCCATGTGACCAATCCTGGGTTGGGCTCTGAATCTAGACAAAGTCATCACAGCTGCAGCAATATCAAACCGTCCCAATGTGATGCACCATTGAAGGGCGCCGATGAGTGATTGGAATTGTCTGGTCTCTACAGGGTTTAGTTCGCGTGATGTGTCTAGCTCTGGGGCGTCGTTGTGTTCCATGGGACTGGTGTAGGTCCGTGGAAGCTCCCCATGCACCTGTTCGTAATTCGCCAGCATCCGTTTGATGTAAGATTGCGGGCTCATAGTCAGGGTTCCGTCTTTGTCACGGTCGAAGTCTGCGCCGAGGTGATACTTGATTGGTCCTACACCTTTCAACTTGTACTTGTACTTGTTGATGAGTGTGTCGAAGAATAACTGTGGGTCTTCCATGACGGCCATCAGATCATCTACGTACACACAGATGTATTCCCAGCATCTACCAGCATCCCTCATCCACACATCCGGGTCAGCTTTGCACTGAAAGAACTTCATGTCACGGAGTGTGTCGGCCAGAGACTCGTGGAATCGTGCACCAGACGTGCGTAGTCCGTAGAGCGCTTTCACAATGATCATCATGTGACCAGCAAACTCTTGGAACTCAGGACCAGCTACAAAACAGATCTTCTCCTTTGTGTATGCTTCTAGATAGGCATTACCAATATCACCCACCATGGGTTTGAGGTTGTTGAGTTCTGCTGCAAGCAGTGCAATCCTGAATGATCTGAGATTGACTACTCCTGCATATGCCATATCCTTGCATGGATCCGTCAAGTGGCCTCCTGCTACGCATCTTGCCTTGTGCCGAAGGTCGTGTTTCACATCGTACACCCAGAGGAGCTTGATCTGCTTGTATCCATCTGGTTTCCGAGCGTTCTTTCCAAGATCCTTGAACGTGCCATACTCGTGGAGCTGATCCATTTCTTTTCTCTCAGCATCTACCCACTTGGAGTTGCCGTTCTTCTCATCAAGTTGGCGTGCTTCTTTTCCGTTCCGTGGAACCTGAACGCCAAACTTGAAGATAGGACCTTGTGCACGTGTTTTGCGTTTACCAGCATTGATGAGACGGTTGAGTTTCTTCTTTCTCTTTGCTAGTTTACGGAATCGCTTCCAGCCAGGCAGACCGAGGAGGTTGTTGTCTGCGGCGTACCTTGCACAGGATACAGGGTCGTCTTTGGCGATCACATCCAGTGGTTCCATGGTCACAATGCCATCCTCCCATTGTACCTTTACGTTGTAGGAGGAGCCGTTGTATTTGCTGTGACTGGAGTGGAATGGACCTTCATGACCGGTGATGGCTTTGAAAACGCACATCTCCCCATCGCCGATCTCCTGCTCGTGTTGCTGTTCGATGATGTCAGCTAGATCCGTGTATGCGATGAGCTCTTCAGTGTCGTCGTCGCCGTATGCGATGAGCATCTTGATGTTGTCATGGTTGGCTGCGTCTCCGTCCTTGATCTTGCGGATCACTCGAGCTCTCCACTTGAGTCCATCCTGTTGGTGGAGGAAGGTCAATCCGAGCAGCTCATCAGGACTGAACTTGGGGACTTTGACTACACCTGGATCTGATTCTCCATGTGATGTGGCTACCAGGTCAGATAGTGCATGCACAACGGGTTGTCTAGCTTTAGGTGCGCTGTCACTGTCGAAATCTTCTGGATTTTCGGTTTCGCTAGCTTCGTCACCCACGTTACCATCCTCCCCAGAATCAGGCAGGGGGTAGTCTGCCCGTAGGTTTCGCGCGTCATCAGACACACGTCGGATGCTTGAGCGTGGCAACAGCCGTTGCGTTGCGTCATCTAGTACCCAGAACGTCATCTCGTCACCCTTGTGCTCGCACGGTCCAGCCCAGCGTCCACGCCGTTCCTGCGTGGTACCTGGGAAGGCAGCGTTCCCAACCTTGTAGTACACTGGCTCCCACCAGTGGAAGTTGAGGTACTTGCTCACGTCGGGACGTTGGCCAGTGGCGGCCTGGATGGGTGTGATGTGACCGGCCGTGGACTGTGACAGATGGTTGAGCAGTCCCACGACGTACAAGGTGCAGATGAGCCAGAACCTGGCAGGGGTGCCAGTTCGGTCCATGATGCCGTTGGTGGTGCGCTTGATATCCTGGATGCGTCGCTCGACAGGATTCTGATGTTGGTGGTGTGGTTCGGACTGGTGGTCTGCGATGCAGTACTGCCGGAGGATGTCCCTCATCTTGCCCCCGATCTGCGCCGTGGCGTTGTCGGACATCAACACGTCCATGGCACCATGCTCCCGAATGAAGTCTTGGACAACATGGGGAACATGGGACTCGCTTGCCAGAGGGTACGCCGCTGTGAGGCGCGTGTTGGATCCTACAAACACTTGTACCATGGTACATCCACCGTGTCCGGGGACTCCGTCATGATGAGCAGGCGTGTCAGAGAACAACGTGTCCATGGAAACAACATCGTGTAGTCGGTTGACATTGGCTGCGGGGAATCTAGACTTATAGTGTTTACGCATGGGATAACGCTCAGACATGCGGTACCACTGGGTAGTACATGCAAGAGTGTCACGCACGCGGTCTGCTGGAATCCACCCGAAGTACGGCCGTAGCGCATGGAAGTTGGGCGCTTTACCCACGATGTTGCGTGGCTCGGCCTTGATGGCCTTTTCCCCATCCCCGAGCGTTGCAGCGGATTGAGCGTACTGAACGCACTTGGAGATGGTGATGTCGATGGCGTCGTCTTCGCCGCGTTCGGTTGCGGGGATGTTGTCCAGATCAGCCTCCCCGTCCAGGACAGATGGGTCCCACTCTTGGTCGGAGGTGAAGAACACGTGTGGCAGATCGTCTAGCTCTGCCTGAGTTGGCTTGTGCATATCCATGTATGCGAGGCCTTGACGCACGGTGAGCGGGATGATGAATCCGTCTGGTGTGACGATGGTTTGCCGGCCGCCAGGGAGGTTCTTGGGTCGCTCATTGACATCCAATCCAAATGCCGCGAGTTGGTTGGCAGAATGGATGGTGCGCCCTTTCCCGTAGTTGGCGTACTGATGGAACCAACCGATCACCGGCCCTGAGGTGGTCTGGATGACAGCGGTGGCCGTGACCAGCGCCAGATCCTTGATCTCTGCGTCACCAATTCCAGAAACATCGGCTCGGTTGGACGTGGACTCCATCACCAGCATGTCATCGCCAACGAGACCGCCGTTCGCACCTCCATCCACCAATGCGCCTTGCACAGTCACGTTCGCGTTGTTGAACTTGTACGATACGTTCGTGTGAGACAGGGTGTAGGTGCGACCGTCAATGACGAGGGTAGCCGGCGGGCTCCCGGACGCGCTAGACATGGCATTGGAAAGCATACGGTTGATTGCTGTTCCGGCGGTAGAACTAGACTCATTATTGTTACTACCGTTGTCGCTGGCCTGGGTGTCCTGTTGGTCGTTCTGGTTGGATGTGGATCCACTGCGGTTGGTGTTGTTGGCGGAACGCCTAGGCTTGTCCTTCTTACCACGTCCGGACTTGGCTCGCCGGGCTTGGAGGAAGTCGCTGCGTTGCTTATCCGACAGCTTCTGGAACTCCTCACGTGGCAGCCGTTCTCGTGTCTCCCTGCTGTAGTCCTTGTTGGGCTTCCAGAGATTGGGTCCGTCGTCCTTATCCTTCCCGCGTTGCTTGCGCTGGTCGGTGTTGTTGACTTGCCGTGGCGTCTTTGGCTTGTTGGCGTCGTGGCCATCGAGTTGGACGGCGTACGACCGAACGAGCTCCACGAGGGTGTCGAACTCCATGGTGGTTGCGGACTTGCCGGGTGAGTAGGCCAGGATGGCGGTCTGCAGGTAGTCAGTCTGGAAGATAGACTGGTACAGAGCCTTGTCTGCCTCGATGGCGTTGGTCAACCACTCCTTCTTCGTTGCGTCGTTGATTGGATCATCACGCAAAGCCTCAAGTTCGTGAACCTTGTGTTGCCACAGGTCCAGAAACTGCTCACGCGTCTTGCGCCACTGCTTATCCAGCTTGAACTTGATGATGTCGTCTCGGATGCGTCGGATGGTGTTGACGGCGGTGGCACCGGTGGTGTACTCGCGGACCAGCCTGCAGTAGACGGCTTGTCCATCACAGATCGATTCGTATGGAGTGACACACTTCCTACTCTTCGTGGTCTGCAGGTTGGATACAAACACGTTGAACAGGAAGGTGGACTGCACTTTGAAGAGCTCGGCTTGTTCATCGGACGGGACGTAGTTAGTATCGAGAACATTGGAGATGCCATGAGCAGCAGCGGTGGCACGCAGACGACGATGGAATGTAGCGAAGTATTTATCATCAGACAACTTTGGGTAGTCGCTAATGTTACGCTTGATGCTACGGTTGAAATCTGCGGCGAGGTCGCGTCCAGTCTTCTCCGTTGGTTCGGTCTTTGTTGGTTCGAAGGGGAATGTGCTGGTGGTTCCATCGGGCATGGCAGCTGAGGATGCGGGCGAGGGTGTGAACGTCCGGGCGACATACTCCATGTACGAAGCTTGGTTGAGTTCCCGCCATGTCTCTGCAGTGGGATTAGGTTGAACACTGAACCAGCCAATGGCATTTATGAATTTCCGGATTGCTACCTTAGACAGTTGGGCTACGTAGTCGGATTCTGGATCAGGCACCTGGATGGTGACGTCCATATCGAGCATGTCTTCGCGATGGAGCGAAGCGAAATCCATGATGGTTTGGATCTCTTCGGTGTGCAAGATACGCCATTCAGTAGACGAGTCGTCATATCCGAGAACGTTGAGGACGTGCGCCAGGATGGGGTCGTTGATTGGGATTGCGTTGGACATCGTGTAGTTGAGCGTTGCGATGATGTGGTCGTTGGTCCAATTTGCTAATATTATCGGACGAGTATTTTCCCGCAGCTCCCAGGAAAGTGGTCACACTTGGAAATGACTGCGCGATCCGCTGTGACGTCGAAACGTTCGCCAGAATGTGACGGTGAATTTCTGCGCTTGTCGGAATTCGTCGGGATTGGAAGTGGTGCCGGATGGAAAGCGTCAGTGATGGCGAAGGTGTCAACGGTATCTCAAGTGGACTGTAGTTGGGTGATCTTGGATGACTGATTGATAAAAACACCCAACGGGACCAAGCGAATTTCCCGATTGACAAAATGCGAAGACACCCACACTTAATCCGATGCGAAGGGTGACCGGTGAAAAGATGTCACTCAGGTCCGTGTGAATTTCCCGGTTGGATTACTTGTTGGCGCGCGACCGATGTCCGATGGATGACTGGGATGGCGAAGGAGTTGTGAACCGATGTGACGCACCAGTGATTGTGTGAACCGTAGGAATTCACAGCCAATCAGAAAGGTGGACTGAGCGCAAATGGTCGTTGTTGATGGAATGTTTGTTGGTTGTTGGTCTTGAAAAACGATGAAACGTCGCGGATGGATTGCGCGTTGGATGGCCCTGCCCGTTCGGATTTCGTCTCTCCGAACGCTGTGTTCTTGCGCTTGTTCAGCTGTGCTTCACCAGGATGTGATGCACCTTTGGTTTCACCCAGTTGGACCTTCGATCCAATCCGTGCCTCCCTTGAGTGCCACGGATCAGCTTGCTATACGTGTTTTAGATCTGGCAGCAGCTTGCCCGATGTACCTGATGCTAACAGGATTTTGCACGCTAATGAGCGCGGTGCCCCCCAGGTGCCAGCAACTGCTTTGATTCACCTGGTTCCACCACTCGCGTTTTCATCCAGCTTAAACCAGCCTTTCGGTGTCGTTAGACTTATTCGCGTGATATTGCTATCAACACAATGCTAGCTTTACGGGTTGCATCCGCGGTATCTCTACCGATCGCGTTTCTTCCCCAGTCAAGGGCAGACGCTAGTCTGGTTAGCAGTTATCTCTGCGTCCCGTAGGACGTTAACCGATCTCAAGTACGGCTTAGACTTAGTGTTAACGACTGACCAGGTCGCGACAACTCACGGGGAGATTGCCGATAGGTTTCAGAGGGCCTTTCCGCTCCAAGTTTTTACGTGTATCTTGCTTCACGGGCTTTCACCTTTGTCGATGCTGACCAGGCCAAGTGTTTACGTGTGTCTTGCTTCACGGGCTTTTATACCTTTGTCTTTTAGCTGACCAGCTATCGTAAGTAACGCAGTGATGCGGAACTTGGTTGTTGGAATGAATTACTCCGCCTGCGATATTCGCAACAGCGGGTGAGCCTTTCTGCACTTTAGCAGGGCAAAGCGGGTGTGGCGGCACGTAGCAATCTGCACACACGAGCAATTGGGTTCGTCGTCACGAACGCGTTGGGCCTTTCTTGGGCCGGAATCAAAGGAAGGGGACAGCATGATGTCACCAGGCAGCACAGCGCTTCAGGATTCGTTCATGCACTCCGATAGAGACTGCGACTGTTAATCTGATAATCAGCAATTACACACAGGACAAGAGGGGAGCACCAAACACTGCACTTACGACGCCGCCTGGGTGATCAATCCAATAGGTGAAGTTGGAGATGTTTGGTGTATTTGGTTGCTATGTTATTGGTGTGTCAATTGATGATTGAGTGTGGATTATGAGATGATGATCTCCTATTTCTAATGATGGTGCCTAATGCACGGTTGCTAACGTGCTGCTCGATTACCTTGTGGTTTCTCTTGCAGTCTTTTCTAAAACATTGCCCAAGATGGCATGTTGATCTACACGATACTCCGTGTTATTCTTGCCTTTGGGTCTTTCTTCATCTCTCCTGGTCTTGCCTAATCTTGATCTCTGTTTGATCACATATGGATTGATCCGTCTACGTCGACAAGGTGCATGCATCACCTCTGACGATGTTGTTCTGGATCCTAAGTATTGTTGCCACGTGCTCGATGATGCACTCGGCATGGCTAGACAGGTCAGTGTACCATGACTAAGATATAATCTCGATTCCGAGGATCACAATGACCGATCCTCTGACGTCATACGATGATGTCAGTGCCTACGTCATGTTCGATGACCGTAGTGACCGAATATCAATCGTGTATCAAGACTCACTCGACTATACTCTCAAATCGAGTCGAATCAAAAATAGTGAATCACGTTTCAGTCATGGGAGATGGGTACCTAATTTCGATCTAGATGTTGATAAATTGGGTGTGACCGGTTCCTGTGTCGTTCGTCGTGGGCGACAGGGACACCCGGCAAAAAGCAACGGAAACGCATTTCGACTAGTACGACTACTTTGACATCCAAAACCAATTTTGTCACTCAGACACAAGAAGGCCGCAATTGACATTCCACGATTGGCGAAGAACGAATCTCCATTCGAAGAACTTAGTGGGAAACCCTGTTGGACCTATTTCGGAGAAACAAAACGAGGCATTGATGCCGCTGGCCTAATTAATCGAGTCCCGTCTATACCGATGACAAACAGTTTCTAATTCTAAATAAATCGAATGACGGATAAATAAATCGAGTGACGGATAAATAAATCGAATGACGGATATTTAAATCGAATGACGGATAAATAAATCGAATGACGGATATTAAAATCGAGTGACGGATAAATAAATCGAATGACGGATATTTAAATCGAATGACGGATAAATAAGTCGCACAAGTTTGTCACTCGTGACCCAAGAAGACAAGGCCGGCAAGTGATCGAACTAATCAAGTGCGCTTGGTCACACAAGCAAACCACGAAATGGTGGCTCTCCTCGACTCTGCCCTGCTCTGGACGGATCACAACAGTGGAGTTGGAGTGTTATTGTCTATTAGTCGTTTTATTTTGGTTACAATTGTATAAATGTGAAGCAGACTGTGCAAAGAGTTCGTGGTCAACCTTGAAGAGTTCTGATCTGTTGTCCATTTGGTACTGTATTGGAAGAAGAGGAGCGGGAGAGAGCCATGGGAATGATATGGCTGCCGCTCATGCCAGCGGCTTTGCTTTGTTGGAAGGAGGAAGCGTGGGGCGGGGGGAATCTCATGGCGATTGTTTGTGGCGAACGGCAGGATTTGTGAGCAATGCACAGAGAAATACAATGCGACTACCCTTCGAACAAAGAGACACCTTCACTGATACCGCAAAACCAAGTGCAGAACAGACGAAATGAGCATGACATCACACTGGTCTAAAGCGATGTAGGATGCAACACATGCGTGCATCGGTGTGTATTGCATTTGTATCGCGTTCGCTACACTACGTTGATACTTGATGTTGTGGAGTGGTTTTGCCTGGCTTGGCCATCTGGGGACATCATGTGTTGCTCTCGTCAAGCCCCGTCTTTGTATTCGTGGTCTGTTGGTCTGTTTCCGTTTCATCAATCGCGATGTGACGAGAACCTCGTTTAGTCGAACTAGTCCGATAGTGTCAATGGTGTCCCGTGAAGACACTGGATTGATAACTAAATAAATCGAATGACGGATAATTAAATCGAGTGACGGATAAATAAATCGAATGACGGATATTAAAATCGAATGACGGATAAATAAATCGAATGACGGATATTAAAATCGAATGATGGATATTTAAATCGAATGGCGGATAAAAAAATCGAATGGCGGCTATTTAAATCAAGGGTTCGGTTTTCGCACGACTGGTCGGGATTTAATCAAGACACAGTATTGCAGAGTCATTTTCGGAGTTTCTCCATGAATTACCCATAAATAACACTGGAAGCTATGACCTTCAACGAGTTCCTGAGAACGAAAATTTGATTCGAGAACATTCCTCTTGCGGGATCTTTTGTCATCGCAAAAACAACGAGTTTTGATTGGCTGGGTCAGTAGCCTCCAAGATTGACTAATTCGACCCATTTTGCCGGGTGTCCCAGAAGACCGTGAAGACACGAATTGTACTCTTCGTGGTCTTGACGTCGGGCTGGATGATATTAATGAAAGTACCAATGGTCATTTGTGCCTGGATGAAGGTGGCGATTGTGGTTGCGGACATCAAAGTTTGTTGTTGCGCACATACGGGTCTCGTTGTGACGAAAACAACAAAATCCTCCCACCAATCATAGCCGGTGGAAAAGGACGAACAATGTGCTAACAGGAATGGTGTCAACAGAGAGGCGCTGGGCGCTCTCTGTGTGAAGGAAATGAGGCCTTTTCCTCCTTGAACGAGGAGGAACACAACACAGCACCAAACACGACGCGCTGTTCGCGCGTCTCTGCCCCCGTTTGACGAAGGCAAGCACCGCGGGTGTTCTTGTTGATACGAGGGCGATTGCGTGCACTCTCTGCACTGCCCTCCCCCGGTGGTCAAGAGGAGGTAGTCGTAGTTGTCCCCAAAGCATCACTCTCGCGCAGCTTCTTCGCATCTTCACGGAACCAAACAAGACGAAACGAGGGGGCGAAGCTGGTTCACATGTGTGTTGCAGGTCGTCCATTGCTCGGACTGCGCCAGAACTCTGTATCCATACCATCACTCTGATTTCTTGCATCGAGACGTCGTGTTGTGTTGCATTCAGCACATCGCAGATTGAGTCCAACTCAGGTCAATCCAATTCAATTCAATTCAACTCAGCTCAGGTCTCAATCCTCAACCAAACTGGCACTAAGAACAGCCATCGCCATCAACAGCACCATCGCCACCCGGTGAATGCCATACTCGTAGAGCATCAAGTAACAGCCCTCCTCTCTCTCTCTCTCTCTCTCCCGCTCCGTCTCCCCAGAGAGAACGCTGAAGCTGAAGCTGAAGCCAAAGCCATGTCCCTCCGCAAAGAGCGAACAGCGCTGCTGATGAGGAATCACAGACGCAAGACACCTCAAGACCAACAGAGGCCCGACATGATCGACGAGGAGACTGGTGATGCTTCCGGGATCGCGACCAACGGCAGTAATGGCAGCAGCAATGGCAGCAGCAATGGCAGCAGCAATGACAAACCTGCGCAGACCAACCACAGATCGTCCTTCTGGCAGAGCAGGTTCTTGCTGTCGACGAACAGTGACGTGGAGATGGACAGCAACACCAACAACACTAAGATCAACGCCAGGACGAGCTCAGCTGGGGCTGCTCGCGCCAATGCTTCGCGATCCCGGGCAGCGGCGGCCGGAGTCAGTCGGGATGAGGTCATGGGTGCGCTGCGGGCGACCAAGCGATCACCTTCATCCAACAACAACACCAAGAGCGACAAGAGCAACAAGAGCAACAACAACACCAACAATGGCAATGGCAATGGCAATGGCAACACCAGCGTGGATGAGAGCGACGCCAGCGATTCGTTCGCGGTGGCGTCCGACGGGGATGAGCGCAACAGCGACGCTCACTTTGACGATGTCGACGCCTACGAAGACGAGTTCTACTCCTTGAACGAAAACAGCAGTGGGGCCAACGACAGCGAGGAGGACGATGACGACGATGACGACCCCATGAGCTTATCCCGCAGACGCTTATCCCGCAGACGGAATCGGATCTCGGACTTCAGCAACGCAGGCAAAGGCAAAGGCAACAAGATCCGCAGGCGGAGCAGCCACGATTCCTCCATCTTCTACGAAGGCGCCTCCTTCGCCAGCGACCAGTCCGATCACTCCGCATCCGCATCCACATCCACGCGCAGCATGAATAGCGGGAGCAGACGCCGCAGAAGGCGGAAGCGCTTCCTGTCCTCCTCCTCCAAACGCTTCGTCAAACGCAACGGATTCGCAGCGCATCTCCTTCGTCAGCTCATGAGCACCATCTTCATCTACATGGCCATCATCTTCCCCATCATCGTGCTCCTCATCATGCGGACGCAGCAGATCAATTCCCTGGAATCCGCCTTCGATTCCATCGCCCTGCAGGTGCGTGACGAGACGCAGACCAAGTTCTATCAATTCCTCAACACCATGCACGGCCTCAGCGTTGCCAGCACCTCGCAGGGGCACTTCAACGCGGCCAACAACTCCACATCGTGGCCCTTCGTGACGAACTGGGACTTCGACAAGGCGGGCGCGGCCGCCCTCCTTTCCAGCAACGCTATCTTCATCGGCTTTCATCCAAAGGTCAAGGAGGAACTCACGGGGCAATGGAACACCTACTCGGTACAGAACCATCAGAACTGGATCCCGCGCCAGTACTATCCAACCTACGATGAGGAGCATCAGATATTTCCGCTTCTCTTTCCGCCCTTTGTCTACAGCGTCGAGAACGCCACCGTGCAGCCTGCGTACCGCCGCATCAACTACACCTCGAACTGCGATATGCACGGCAGCCGACGATCTCTGCAGCACCAGCATGGAGATCAGCATGGAGATCAGCATGGAGATCAGCATGGAGATCAGCATGGAGATCAGCATGGAGATCAGCATGGAGATCAGCATCAAGATGAAGACCAAGGGCAGCATGGTGACCAACATGAAGAATCAAACACAACAACCTCATCATCGTTCCTGTACCCCACCTGGCAGATGGCACCCATCACCCCGCCCTACACCAACTTCAACCTTCTCGCGATCACCTCCAGCCGGCTACTCGAAACGCTCGAAAGCAACGTGCCTTCAGCCGTCATTGGAAATCTGGAGCAGTACGATGCCGACGACGGCGGAGTTGCGGCGGCTTTCTACACGCCTCTTCTGCAGGCCAAGTTCGGCGGGGATGCGGTCTACCAGGGACAGCCCTCCAGCTGGATCTTCTACCCCATCTTCGAAGACTTCAATCCGGAAAAGGACGATCACGGTCACGACGACGAACACGACGACGAACACGACGACGAACACGACGATGAACACGACGATGAACACGACGATGAACACGACGATGAACACGACGATGAACACGACAAAAAGTGCAGCGACCCAGACGACAAGACCCAGAACATCGTCGGCGTTTGGAGTGCCGTCATCTACTGGGAACTCCTCTTCAAGAACGTCCTGCCATCTAGCACCAAGCACAGAGTCATGGTGGTCCTAGAAACGATGAACGTCACGTCCGGCGAAACCGCAAGCACCGTCTCCATCCTCATCTCGGGCGAGGAAACAACCTTCCTGGGTTACGATGACTTGCACGATCGAGCCTACCAGTATCTGCAAAGGAGGTACGAGCTCTTGGACAGCCATGGCAATCACCTCCACGACGTCCACTTCCCGGTCGGCCAGTCACTCTTCGCCTATTCCATCTCCGTCTATCCCACCGACGATCTCCAGAGCTTCTACGTCGACCACATCCCCTACACGACGTCCTTCTCCATCCTCCTCTTCTTCATCATCTTCATCGGCGCATCCTCGCAGTACGACGTTCACGTCCAGGAACGCCTCAAGCGGGCACTCAAGAAGTCCAAGGCCGACCAGCGCATCGTCAACCAGATCTTCCCCAAGCAATTCAGAAAGCGGCTACTGCACAAGCCCAAGCTGAACGCCAAGCTGGTGGCAGGTCAAGGTGGTGCCATGGCCCTGTCCTCCATGCACAACGAGCTCTCCAAGTCCACGCATCACAAGATGGAACGCCGCGGCAGCCTCAACTCCATGGCGTCTCGCAAGAAGAAGAAGAAGTACCTCACATTGGATTCGGATCACGGCGTGCGGGTCAAAAGCGGTAGCATCATGGGCAACAACCGTGGCAACAACGAAGGTCTCAACACATCCCTGCATCCCAAGGATCAACTCAAGAACTTCCTGCAAGACGTGCCCTCCACCGAATTCATGCTCGACGATAACGATGACGACGGTCTGGAGGATCACCGCAGCAGGGGCTCTTCGGACCCAGCGGCATCGCACACCAGCCAGGGTGGTAACACTGCCAGCAACACGGGTCTGTCACAGCAGGAGATCATGGAGATCCTTTCGATCCAACCCATCGCCGACTACTTCCCCGCCTGCACCGTGCTCTTTGCCGACGTCACGGGATTCTCAGCCTGGAGTTCCGAACGCGAACCAGAGCACGTCTTCATCTTGCTGGAAACGCTCTTCCAATCCATGGACCGCATCGCTCGGCGGCGTCGTGTTTTCAAGGTCGAAACAGTCGGCGACTCCTACATGGCCGTCACTGGTTTGCCAGATCCGCAGGCCGACCATGCCGTGCGCATGGCGCGGTTTGCGAGGGATTGCATGACGCACGTCCATCAGGAAACGAAGCAGTTGGAGAGTTCCTTGGGTCCCGACACTGGGGAGCTGCGATTGCGAATCGGAATGCACAGCGGTCCTGTTACGGCGGGCGTGCTGCGTGGTGCCAAGTCGCGATTCCAGCTCTTCGGCGACACCGTCAACACCGCCGCACGCATGGAGTCCACCTCCTTGAGCAACCGCATCCAAATCTCAGAGTCGACGGCGAACTTGCTCAAGGGTGGCGGCAAGGCGGTCTGGATCAAACCACGTACGGACGTCGTGCACGCGAAGGGGAAGGGAGACTTGCAGACGTACTGGCTGGCCTTACAGCAGCGCACCTCGAGCGGCGATGCCACAGTCTCCAGCAACACCGGATCCACAGGCAGGGGCAACCTGAAGGCCAGCAGGCCCAGGAGACGAACCGACAGCTCCGGCAGCGTGAATTCGTTCGTCGAGAGCAGCGGCACCATGTCCGTTTCCTCCGGGTCGATCTCCACGACGGACTCCAGCTTGCATTCGACCGACGACCACACCCACAGCGATATCGAGGCCGCCACGTTCGCGCGCAGCTACAGCCAGCCGCAGGAATCATTCCATAACGTGGCCAAGAATTCCAGAATGATTGACTGGCTGTCCGATATCATGATATCGTACATCAAGAAGATCGAAGCGCAACGTCGTGATTACATGATCGCACGGCACAACCACGAGACCACATCGTCAACTTCTGGTGCGCACCCGTTGGAGGTCCTGCAGCCGCTCGGGCGCCCCGATCACTGTCTCCCAACCAAGGACATGGTGTTGGATGAAGTCGTGGAGACCTTCACCTTCATGCCGACTGCACACAACATCATCCGGACTCGCACCGACCCGGAATCCATCCGTCTGAGCGACGCCGTGATTGACCAGGTCCGTGATTTCGTGCGTGCCATCTCGATGCTGTATCGTCAGAATCCCTTCCACAACTTCGACCACTGCAGCCATGTCACGCAATCGGCGACCAAACTGTTGAAGCGAATTGTCAACCCCAAACGCCATCAGCAAGGCAAACACATGCAGCAAAATGCAAATGGTGACATCGATTCTGTCGATGACGGCACCGAGTTGAAGGACCAGCGCAATTTGCACCATCAGACGCATGGCATCGCGGCGGATGCCTTGGCGCAGTTCGCCGTCGTCTTTTGCAGTTTGATCCACGATGTGGATCACCCCGGTGTTCCCAATGCGCAGATGTCCATTGAAAACCCAGCCTTGGGTCAGCGGTACAAGAACCAAAGCGTGGCCGAACAAAACTCGGTGGACATTGCATGGGATCTGTTGATGCAATCCGAATTCACGCAGCTGCAACGGTGCATCTTCAGCAATCAGATGGAGTTGAAGCGATTCCGACAGTACGTCGTCAACATGGTCATGGCGACGGATATCTTCAATCCAGAAATGAAGAGCTTGCGAAACGAACGGTGGTATCGAGTGTTCCCTGCGTCCGATGAAAGCAATGGAGATGGTGGCAACGATGCCAATGCGAATGCGAATGTGACTGTGGCCACAGCCTCGGATGATGCGCAGAACAGTGTCGTGAGCGCGAACAGCAGCAACGCCAACCAGGCAACATCTGTGTCGTCGCAAGGCAAGCAGTTGGAGAAGCAACAGTCTGATGTCAGCAGCAAAAAAGATACGAAGAATACATCGCGCAAGGCCACGATTGTTCTGGAGCACATCATCCAGGCAGCCGATGTCAGTCACACCATGCAGCATTGGAACGTCTACAAGAAGTGGAATGAACGCCTGTTCCGCGAAATGTACCACGCCTACAGAGACGGACGGGCGCAGCGCGATCCATCGGAGGGTTGGTACAAGGGTGAACTGTGGTTCTTTGACAACTACATTATCCCGCTGGCGCAAAAGCTGGAGCGATGTGGTGTGTTCGGCGTGAGTTCCGACGAATGCCTTATCTACGCTCTTGAGAATCGCAAGGAATGGGCGATGAAGGGAGAAAAGATCGTGGAGGACATGATGGCCACATTGAAGGAACCCGAGTCGGCCCCTCCTCCCATCAAGATCGCTGGGTATGACTTGTCAGATGTGAAGACCCTGGAAACAGACAAGCTCGTGAAGTCCATCAAGGATCTCATTCGCCGCGGCCGTTACCTGGGAACCTTCAAATCCGAGGGCAAGAAGGACGGGCAGATCCGTGCAGCCAAGAGCTGGATGGAGGCGTTGCATCTTCACGAAACGTGCCCTTCCAGCAAGGGCATCATGGACCTGTCCATAGTGCTGCCCATCTACTCAGGGATCCTCGTTTTCCTCAAGGCCGGGGCGTTAGTGCAAGATCCCACAGGGAACTTCGAGTGGAACATGGTCTCGCGTTTCGTCAAGGAGGCGAAGCGAGATGGCAGCACCGTGCACATCGCTCGCGCATTGGCGGCACAGTGCGAATCCATGGCTCGGCGCGGGGACTACATTTCGGCACTGAATACATTCAAGAGCCTGACCGTGATCTACGATCCAAGGGAGCATTCGGCGGCGATCAGCAAGATCTACGGAACGGACCGCGCAGCGCAGGCATACTCGCAGCGGGCACTGTGGTTGGATGCCATCGGAGAGACGAACGGCAGCATATCCGCCTGTCACATTGTCCTCAAGGACATTCTTCCTCACATGGACCCCAAAAACGTGCTCAACACATTCGAGTTGCTTTATCCAGTGCTTTCCATCCTCAAGAAGCACGGCGCAGCCGCACAGGTCCGCGATGTGTTCTCCAGAAGCGTCGTCGACAACTTTGCCAGCCACAAGCTCATGACGTCGATGTGCCGCCCGATGTTCCTTCCCATCCTCATGGCGTTGGATCTCTCATCTCCGGATCCGCAAGAAGTGAACGACCGGGCAGCGGACATCCTGGAATACCTGATCATCAAGATGAACAGCAGAGCCGACGGCGACGGCAAGGACGCCGCCGACGAGACTGCTGTTGTCCCAAATGGAAGCCTGCGCATCGATCCATTCTTGGACAGGCTCTACGGACGGCTGGGATGGTCTCCGAACTCCATCATGACAGAGCTCTGCCTGAAGGTCGCCAAGTATCTGATATCGATCCGCCCGCCATCATCGACGCCGCCTCCTACCACTCCACAAGTGGCGATGCACGACTCAAGCAAGAGCGAGGGGCTCACCGCTCCCGTCACAAGCGATTCCAGCGACAGCAACGCAAGCCAAGAACATGGGGCGCCTGATGGTTCTCGTCCAACACCCAACACCGCGAGCAACGAACGCAACGAAGAGCTGATCCAGATCCTTCTGAAGCGTGCACTCGCCTTGTCGCGGTTGGCGGAGAAGGAGCACAAGCAGCACGTCCCGTTTCCCAAATCAAGCGGAACTGGCACCGATACATCCAAGCCAGCCAGCAGCAAGAAAAACCACGAGAACGGCCCGAACACGAACTTCTCGATTGCGTACAAGTTCCATCGGCCGATCATGAAGGATCTGTACGCAGTGGCGAGGCAGGAGATGGGTGATATGGCTTGGCAGGAATACAGCGATGGCGATGAGCCGGTCGCCGCACCAGCAGCGCCATCGGTGGCAGCCGAAGGTGCGGCGTCCTCATCAACGGATCCGCATTACGCAATCGAATGCGCCCTTGGCGTGTTACGTCTTCGAAGTCTGACTGAGTAGATCACTACGGCCACGAACGTACGAGTAGAGTACGCAGGGCACAATACTTGCAGTCGGTGGAGACCATGGGGAAAGTATGGCACATCACCTTAGAATGTTGAAAGATCCTTTTGACGCTGTACCAAATATAGTCGCGAATGATTCTGACTGTCACGAAACTGTAGAGTGGAGTTAGGTTGCAGGTGTGTTGTTGCATTTGTGCTCGTGTGATACCTCGTATGCGTCCGTACGTGCATGAACACGAAGCAGTAGGGCGCGAGTGGCGCTCCGTTCTCTGCCCCACCCGGAAAGCAGAGGCGTCCAATGCCGCCAGCACCGTACATACATGCATACACACTAGTACTCGCATCATGAAATGAAATGAATTTTAGCTTGTTGTGGCACAGCCACAGATCGACACTGCAAACGGTTTAACAAGGCCCTCTTCACAGTTACGTCACAATTCCCAATGCAACTCACATTGCGGATTTTGTTTCGCCGGGCCCGGTTTTGATCACTGCGCAACTATTGCTTTGGATGGAGTAGTGCTTGCATGCCGACTTCCCAGCGTCCAAGTATGCCACGTTCGATATTCGATGTTCCCAGCGGCAGTTTGCGCATCGCTGTTGTCATCAGAGCCGAATACAAACATCCGGTGCCGTGCTGCCTCTTGATGCATCAAGAACAGAGCAGATGTGCCACACCATGCTCCTGCGGAGCGCATTGCCCTGTTGGTCCAATTTGGATACGTGGATGTGAAGTGCAGGACGCAACGAAGAAAAGGCGTCACAAAACATGATCGGAAAGGTGTCACAAACAGAGACTGGAATTCAAGAAATACATATTTCACCTCAACTTTCACACTTGCGACAATCCACGAGGTTGTCACGAAAGATGGAATGAGTCGATTAGAGTAGAGACGAGTCGAGTTGAGGATGGAGCCTTATTGAAGGATGGAGAAGGGGTAGGTTCTCACACTCCTGTCAAGAAATACGACTAATCTTCGATCGCATCGTCAATGTCACGACCACCGATATGATTGCTGATCCGACTTTTCTCTTCTGGATGATGTTGATGATGATGATGATTGATCGCCGAGGCCCCTCGCTAGCTCGTCCAAGAACGACTCCGCATCGCGCTGGCCGCGCAGAAACCATTCCTCCAGCTCGGAAGATCGCACTATGTCCATGCTCATTCGCAGCGCACGCAGGTTGTCGATGCATATTAGCGGGATCGAGAGGTCGTAGTTGAGATTGATGCTGGGCCACGAGAAGGTCAGGTGTTCGGGCGATGGGGATATCCGATGTGAGAGCGCAGTTGTCGGCGTCTTCCCCACCAACGGCGTGACGACTATGCGCATGAGGTCCGGCGATGTGGGCGGCGCCGGTGCCGCGATGCCACCGTCCACGAAGGAGCCATGCGTCCCCAGCTGAACGCCTTCATGCTCGGCATAGATCCGCTGCTTGTTGGAAATGATGTCGACGGGATGGGATGAGCTGGGGATGCGGCAAGATGCATTGACGACGTCAATGATATTGTCGGTGCTATCGTTGATCTCGCTTTCCGGGACCATGCTGGTGTGAATCACATCGGGATCGTTCTGCTGTTTGTCACTCGACAAAGATGGCGATGCGTTGCTGCTGCTACTTCCATCGCTATTGCGGTAGTGGAACATCTGCAACTTTCCATTGTCACACCGCGTGGTTGCGATGGATAGAACGAGATCATCGCTTGTGTTCAGCTGCACTGATGAAGCCAACAGATCTTTGAGCATCGTCAACGCTCTGCCTCGCTCGCGAATGAATTGACGGCTGTACTCGTCGACGATGTCACCCGATTCCCCATGCTCATGTTGATCTGTTTGTTCGTTGGTCTCTACATGGCGACATTGGCGTTGGCGATGCGCATGAGCCAGCAGCGCGGCAGAGATGGCGCCGCCACTGGACCCTGCAATCTGCTTGATCTGCAGCAACGATCTGCCCTTGGTGCCGTTCATCAACACCCTGCATGCTCCAAGCTGATAGATGAGCAGGTGTCCGGACCCGGTCAGTGACAGCGCCGCTGGGATCATTGCGAGCAAGAGAATGAGTGCGGTGTGCTTTCACCCAATTGATCCAATGTGTCGTGGGCCCTCGGGTGTTGGTCTCATCCATCCATCCATCCATCCATGCACCCATCAATCACAACCGCGACACCTGTGCTCACTCCACCAATGCGTGATGTGCTACGACTGTTCGCCAAAGATTCGAGGGTCGTTGGTCGTGATTCAGTCGTGATTCCATGAGTCGCGAGTCTTCGATGTTGACATCAGAAATGACCGAGGCATTTCTGTTGTTTCTCGTTGTGTGTGTGACAAAGCACCAACGCAACGAAGGCGGCGAATTGTGCCTCTCTCCCATCTCCGCCCTGGTCATCAATCGTTCCCAACCTGCTGGCACCAACACAACCACGGACGTCTCCGCCACCTCTACTCGAGAAGGGTGTGCAGAAGGAGAGAGACGCACAGAGACGAATTTGATGCGCAATCGATAATCGAAGAGCGACAACTGACAACCAACAACAGAAGCCACAAGAAGCACAGAGAGCACTCATTCAGCAGCGCCAAAATCTCCATCTCCATTCTTTCATCTCCATTCTTTCATTTCATTCCTTCATTTCCATTTGCGTCCGTACTATACCAACCGTACTTGCAGTGCATAATTGCATTGATCACAAACACCAGGGAAGCAGGCAATAGAGCACAAGCAAGTTACACACAAGCAACAAAGAAGAAGCAAGATGGAGTGGCCAGAGATCCATGTGGAGACGGGCGAATATGCAACGGAGAACACCCTCCGGCTGGTGCTGCAGAGAGCGGCCGAGGCTGCCATTGCGGACATCACCGAGGATCACACCAAGATGAGGCCGCTGGTGAGGAAGTTCAAGCGCAGCCTCGCGAGCGTGCAGGACTGGAGCCTGGACTACCGCGACATCTTCGAGGAGTTCATCTCCGTAATGGCCGCCGCCACCTCCAACGACCAGGCGCTCGACATGGCCCAGGCGGGCGTCGACACCCTGCGCGACGAGCTCGTCTACCGTCTGGATGGCAACACCATTGTGCCCGTCAAGGACATCTTCATCCTCACCAGGTCCTTCGTGTCCCTGGAGACCGTCGAGCACAGGGGAACCAAGCCCCTCAGCGGATTCTCGCTGGACGAGACCCACGCCTACCCCTTCAACTGGGTCAACCCGCTGCAGCCGGAGAACGCGGAGGTCACGGCCACGCACCAGGTGCAGGAGGACCCGGACGTGGCGCCGGACATCATCGAAGGCCAGAACGTGCTGCGGGGACACGATGCCTGCGCGCAGATCGACAAGTTCTTCAAGTACGGCTTCATGGAGAACTCGGGAGCCGCGCTGGCCAAGTCCACCATCATGACGCCCGACCTCTCCACCCTCACCAGCAACAAGGTCTTCGTGCTGCTCGGCGTCACCAGCGAGCTGGGGCCCGCCAAGTCGCTGCTCCAGATCGAGGGCTGCACGGTTCTGGGCGTGTGCCGTGGTGAAAGCGGCGACAAGATCAGCGCCAAGAAGCTGGAAGACCTCGTCGACTTCGTCACCTTCCACGCGCCCGACAACACCACCCTCAAGTGCATCAAGGACGGCGCCGACCTCATCACGCAGGGGCCGCAGATCACGCAGTGGATTCTGGACAACACCTCGCCCAAGCAGGAGATGGTCATCTGCCCGCTCGCCTCCAGCAGCATCGGCGAGGAGAACATGCGCATCGTCACGGCCATGGACTGCATCATCCAGCGCATCTGCCGTCAGCGCACCAAGACCATCCTCAGCCAGTACATCAGCCCGGCATCCGTCATGGTGCTGCCTCCATCCGCCGCCACGAGCGCGCAGCAGCGTTTGGAACGCCGTCCCGCCATCGAGAAGTGGGCCTCCACCTTGTCCAACGGGAATTGGTGCAAGCCCAGCGTCCCCAAGTCCAACAACGACTACTGCATCGTCAATGGCATCGTCACCGCCCTGGGACCGGAATACAGCATGGCCAAGCTGCTGCAGCAATGGCGCTGCATGATCACCTACTACCGCGAGAATCGCATCGTCGCCACGCCCTTCGCGCCGCCCACCAAAACTCTCAGCATGAGGGAAATACCGGCCGTGGCCGTGGCGCTCGAGGGCATGCGGCACTTCGAACCGATGATCGCGTTGGATGCCGGATGCGCCTCGACCTTGATGGCCGCCGTCATGCTGTCACAGATTCAATTCATGAACCGCCCCCTGCCGGACATGGAGGAAAATCCCTTCACCCTCTTTTGGGACGGCGCCGTGCACGGCGGCGTCTGGTCCTGTCCTTACAGCCTGGAATCGTTATCGACCATCAACTGGATGCTGGGAAAGGCGTGGTACACCGATGGCAAGAACGTTCCAGACGAGGCGGTTGCGGACTGCGCGAGGCACGACAGGACGCCGGAAGAAAAGGAGGCGGCGAAGACTGCCGCAGCGCAAGACGTGCAACTTGGTGCAGACGGAAAGCCCAAAGACAGGATGGAACGCGCCATTGAAATATTACAGGGCGGTTCGGAATACGGCAAACCGATGCCGGAGTGTGTCAAGGAACGGCTGGAGTTCATGTAGAGTCGAGTCGAGTCGAGTCGAGGATGGAAGAGCATTCGCAACATGCGTGCATATGGTATCAATGGGAGAATGAGCAATGGCACCAACAGGCTCGGGGAAAGGAATCATTGATTTATTAATGCATAATAACACACTCGATCATATTGTGACAAACAGCAACGCTGTGATTGACCATCGTACTAAGACGCACAGGCACAGCAGCATGGTCGACGGTGTTGCGTGGCAACGGCGGTTGCGATCTGCGGTTCATCCTTGCCGTTTGCTTGGTCGTTTGACCGACAAAATGGAACAGAGTACATGCTAGGCATGTGCCACCAGCATCACAATCTCTGGAAGAACTTGTTGCCGCGAAGGAATAGCAGGTAGGATGCGGTTGCGAATGTGCTTGATGCCAATCTTTCCCAGCGAGCAGGGTTCAGGTGGAATGGCCTACACTCCTTTGCCATGGTTACACCAATCAAACTTGGGACTAACATAGCTTTCACCTCAACTCGTGGGTCAAGCGGGACCCACCGGATGACGTGCGTACTAAACATGAGACATTTACTTTTGTTTCTTAAGAAGATCGTTCATTCGTAAACAGACATTCATGCAAACAGACATACAACCAAACGTATGTATCAAAGTAGTCAAACAGACAGAACAGTTTTGGATTTGTGGATTATGTGTTGTTTCGCCGCAGCTTCTACCCAGAGTGATGCTGTTTCAATCAATATGACGTCATATGTTGCTGTTTATGGCCAGTGTTCCATGAAGAACCCCATTCGGAAACATCATCACCACAATACACGAACACTTTTTGGGTTCGATCATTCGTTTTGTGGCATCGACGCAACGCACATAATCGTGGAATGGCTCCGAGTAATTGTATAGATCGGACGGGATGGTGCTTGCTACAGCCTTGCGATGTCCACGTTGCATACGGCGCTGATGTGCACAATGTGTGGAGTAAAGGTGTGTTCGCTCGTTGGTCGTAGGATGAAGTTCTGATACTCGTACAACATGGTGTGGCCGCGGCAAACGCAAGATGGTGGATTCCATGCTGACGGTACCATCGGGCGACCGCGAGCACAATGCTCAATACACAAGCCTCCAGAGGAGGAGAGCCGTCGATTTATCTCCAGCGGCTTAGATGCTCGAATTGGCTCGTGGATTGAGGAATTCGTCGAGTTGCGGGAACTGGAATGACATGGAGCAACTCGCACATCACACACACACAGCCGAAAAATTCGGAATCGGCTCCGGCGAAACTGGAGACAATTAGACTTCATTGGCATGTTGCTGTGCGGCTGATGGCTTTGACCTCGATACCGTTGTTCTCTACGTACGTGATTTGGACACCCTCGCAGTCCGCTGACGGCGACGTTGATGCCTACGCGGACTTATCCTACTCCCACAAAATCGAAACCGCAAGGACCAGCGTTTCACAATGCAACATCGGCCACCGAACCCTATCATTCCCATCTTTGAATTCTCCGCAGCGTTTGCATGCAATACAAGCACGGCGCGCATGGAGGTATCTTGCACAGCACTTGAGATCATATCACCACGTGCGCACTTGTAGATCGTGCCAACAGCATCGGATGCTGCAACTAGCCTGTTCCAAGGTCTCCACCAACTCAATTGTCCGCAACCGACAAGCCAACCTCTCATGCCATTTGGCCACTCCGAAGGACATTGATGGAGAAAGAACAGGAGACTCAAGACAGCGAGCAGCACCAGCGTATCTCCTGCCTCTTGGTCTTGCATACAGGATGTTGCCATGGGTGACGATTCTTCTTCTGAACACAATCGAAGACAACGGCGAGATTTCTTCCAACCGATGTCAGCACCAGTATTGGCATACTCGTGCTACGGGTGTCATGTGTCATAGTGCATACCAACACCCACGCACGATTCTGCGAGGAGCCACAGGTCACCACTTCATCTTCGTAGAAAGGAAGGAGCGCAGGGACGAACACAGCAATGCATCCATACATCCATGGACAGCCGGATGAGCGCGCGGATCATATCATGCGAGACCAAGCGCAGAGCCGCACAAAAAAGAAGGCATTGATTCATGAAGGGCAAGAACAAGGTGACTGCTGACCGATGATCCAGTACAACTACGAGCACAAATCCGACAGTGACGGAAGCAAGAACCACTCATCGGCACAATGCTGTGCTTGATCTGAAGCGATGACAAGTAGGCAGGGGCCCGTGCTCCCACCAAGAGCACAGCCGGCTTCTGATTATTCTGCATCGGCAACGATTCTCCTCGACGCAAGCAATACTCACTCGACGGGCGAGAGCAGCCATCCGAGCAAAAGCCGAACAAGCAGCCACAACCATCACATGGGAGTCACAACTATCAATAGGAAGATTGGATCATGGCGACAGTGACAGCGATCATGATACAGAGCGCCGCCAATGGTGACAACAGGGACAGCGGCGAGATGGATGGAAGCAAAACTCGCGAAAACGATCAGATCCGGTTTTGCCCGAATTCGTGGCATCATGCTTGTTGAGCGACGTTGGGAAGGATTAACGCGATGATCATTCGCGGAAGCTGCAATTTCAAGTGCGCTTGTCGTTCGTGACCGATCTGCGCCATCGAGAATCCAGGCCAGCCGATAGCAATGCTCTTGACCACATCTACTAGATGGTGCCAGATCTCACGATGACGAACAGTCGGTCATGTGCATGACGCGCGCGGGACCGTATCAGCAAGGAGAGACTTGAATGCTCGGAATGCATCGAGAATGCACCATCGCTCATTGATGACCAATATCAAACGACGAGTCTAGATCAAGGCCGCAAAAATGATGGATATGGTTCACAGGCGTATACATATGCAGACTCACTTGTGCTGGATTCGAATGTTCGTGCTCCAGGTATATTGGGCGTATACTGATTCAAAGGTAAGTACTCCACTTTGCACATGCTTTCTATCCACAATTCATTGGTGTCAACCACCTCTACTCACGGGAGCACTCAGTGCAACTCCGCAGATGAAATTCATTCATGTTGTCTAACTATTATGCAACAACCATTTGCTATCACTTCATCGATTTATTTATGGGTCACATTTTGTTGCCGCTACTCCTTGGACACAGCACTGTCCAGCAGCAGTGGCAGCAAGTGCTGGTGCATAGGACCGGCCTAACTGCTCGTCGCGTCGTCGCTGTCGAACCCATCTTATTCGGTTCTACTGCTTGCCTCGGTGGAGGGATCAGAGCTGACAACGTGTACGTCGCCATCTTCATCCTGCACAACACGCAGCACCTTGTCAACAATCCGCAAGAGGTCAACATGGCCTGCCGACACAGAGGGGCCCAGAAGCTTGTCCCAAGTAGTGCCATCCAATGTGCTCGTCCCATGAGGCGACGCCATCATGAGAGATTCCACGGGCGCCGTGCCACCGGCTGGCCATGCCGGGAGGAGCGCAAATGCTGGAGTAAGTGTGTGCAGCCCGGCCAATGATGGCGTATTTCCACCGTTGGCAGCACCAGAACGATCATTGGCCGATCTTGGTAGTAGTAAGAACGACGAGCGCAGATGTTGCTCGGCGGCTGCAGCGAGATGCGGTGGATGGTGGTGGTGCTGGTGCTGCTGGTGCTGGTGCTGCTGCTGCTGGTGCCGTGGCTGCTGGTGCCGTGGCTGGAGGCGCTGTTCTTCGCCAGAGTCTTGATTGAGACGACTGTCTTGATCTTGATTTCCGAGGTGGGTGGGATCGGTCATGGTGTCTTCTTGAGGCAATTTCGTCGGATCAACGTTCGTCAAAACGATGAGATGGTGATGAATATGTGGTGCTTGCTCGAATAATTCGAAGAGTGGTGCAAGTGCAAGCGTAAGCGCAAGCGTAAATCTGCAGGCGTGTGCAGAGATGGATGTGATGGGTGAGCGTTGGCGACGAGTTCGTCAAGAGCCATCAGGCAATTCAAGAACAGGAATGCGAGAACGAGCACGAGCCCGAGTACGAGTACGAAAACAAGGTGGAACGCAAGTCGACAAATGACTGCTCTGCTCGTATCACACTTGCGCATCAGCGATCGCGGGTGCTCCGAGGATCTATATGCACCAAGATCGCAGCAGCAGGGAATCAACGCCTGCGTGCAGATCCATCCATCATCGAGCCACTGCACCCCACAATCAACTATGCCACCATCGTCGACGTCGACGTCGACGTCGCCACTCGTCATTCATCATTCATCATTTCTGCCACGTGAGATAATGGGAAATCACGCGTGCCAACTGGTACATGTGCAAGCAACTCCAGGTGGCCCGTCCTCGTCGGATGCACGCATTCATGCAGCGCGGGGGAGACGAAGAGTCTCGACACAAACGGTACGAATTGCGAGCACAAGCAGGACAAGGGACCACCGCAAGATTGCGAACAGAGTAGGTTCGACGATAGCCAACACACTTACAACTTGATGATAATGATCTGACTTGAGCAAAACAATGTGTCGACAGCATCGATGAGAGAACGGAGCATACGTATGGTACATGGACCACTAACCTGAGTAGATCGAAAGATAGGAAATGCCACAGCGAGAGTGCAAGGGACTTTGGATGTTGATGTGTCGATGTGTCGATGTATCGATGGGCTGATCTGTTGATACGCTGATACGATGATGTGCTGGTACCACAACACTGAAATATCTTGGGAGGTCACAGAGAAGGATGACTCGACCGACTGATGCACTGCTGATGGGCTCCGGAGCTGATCGGTTCTACCTTGTCGCAGCAGGACACGGATGCTGTTGGATGCGTTGGCCTCTGTCTCGTGTCTGGGTACGAGCTGCAAAGTTGTCTACGACGCGGACGCCACCAGCAGGCATGCGCGCATTGTCCCTGGAAGAAATCACATGAGCACGGATGACCATCAGAAGCGTCAGCAAACAGGGCAGTTTACTATTGCAAGGGCGAGCGCGGTTGCGAAGGGCAAGATGAGCCTTCTGTCTGTTCCGATTCGAATGTCTCGGCGCATCGAGTTACTCCTTTTCCCACGGCACCGATCAGGTACAACCGCTTTGTCGCAAACCGAAGTCTGACAGAATGACGTTTGGATCAGAAGAATGTGTGACCACATCTGACGTACGGTGGGTGCAAGTCCATCTCCCCACTGATATCTTGTTCGTTTGTCCCAGTGCTCTGCGTTGTGTCGTTTCCGGTTTGGTCCGCTCTCCACCAGCAGTACCAACATCTGAACATCTGCAGAAAGGCTTCGGTGGACAGACATTAACTGTGCTTATTAAAAACCGCTGTCGGTCGTCTGTTTGCGAATACTCATTGGTGTTCTGTCAACAGACAGCTTTGTTGTCTGTCTGTGTGAATAGAAACGCATTTGTTTGTTGCACAACGCACAGACATGCTCAAATCATGCCTCGCGAAGTTGCTGCGAGCAAACCTTGGCACATTTCAAGTACTCGCACGAGCTAGAGCATCGCATGTGTACATCATGTTCCATCCTTACCGCAACAACATGAAAATGGCGCACTTGAATGCAATGGAGATGACGCTGGAAACTTCGTCAATGACCGAGATAGTTCAATGTAAAGATGACTACAATTATTTGTACGAATGGTGCTGGTGCTTGGTGACATACGAGTATGCGCAGTCGTGCTCGTACCGCAGGCCTCCGATCCGGCTTGCGTTGTCAGGTGCGGATTGATGCTAATCACGCATGTTTCCTCCCCTTGGATGAATGCAGAAACACCAATGGGTGCACCACATCCATATCCACACTCTCGCTCTCTCTTGCCCATCCGCATTCTTTTGCATCCACTCTTCAATGCATTCCTTAATTCGTCGGATGTCACGCATGTGCGAATACTTGCACTTGCGCACTTGCGAGTGCAACTGCATTGGCACGTACTCGTGTGGTTGACACGCGCTCGGCATGTCCAGCAGGGTGCTTAGTGGGAGGCATGTGGCGAGAGGATGAGATCGATAGGTGGGCGGAGCGACAGGTCCGGCACGCTTCCAGCCTTCTTGAAGAAATCGACTAGTGCCTGACCCTTGGCCTCGACATTCTCAGGGGTGAATCCGTAGTATTCAAAGACGGCGCTGCCCTTGCCGGAGCAACCGAAGTCGTTCATGGCGATCTGGGAATGGGAGAATCGGTGCCATCCGTGCGGGCTGGAGGCTTCGACGGAGAGGGTTGGGACGTCTCCAGGCAGGACGCTCTTCTGGTACTCCGCCGATTGCTTCAGGAAGATCTCCTGGCATGGCATGCTGACGACGCGTGTTGGCGTGCCCGCGGCGGTCAGCTTTTCTGCCGCCTTGACGCACGACCCGACCTCGGATCCTGTGGAGACGAGAACCAGCGCCGGGGATTCGACGTCCACGGCGACGTACCCACCCTTGCTCGCCTTCTCGGCGCTCGATCCATACAACGCCGGGAGCGAGGAGCGCGAACAGCAAATGACGGATGGAGTGGTTCGGTTTTTGAGCGCCAGCTCGTAGCATGCGTTCATTTCGTTGGTGTCGGCAGGTCGGAAGACATTGATGTTTGGCATGCTGCGCAGGGACTCCAGCGTTTCGACAGGCTGATGGGTCGGACCGTCCTCACCGAGACCGATGCTGTCGTGGGTCATGATGTAGATGATACCGAAGTTGGAGAGAGCAGCGACACGGACGGAGCCGATCATGTACCCGATGAAAGTCAGGAAGGTGGCGCAGTACGGACGGAGTCCACCGTAGGCGAAGAGACCGTTGCAGACGGATCCCATGCCGTGCTCGCGGACACCGAAGCGGAAGTAACGCCCCTGGTAGGAATTCTTTTGGAAGTCAACGGCACCCTTGAAGAGCGTACAGTTGGATGGTGTGAGGTCGGCGGATCCTCCGACGAGTTCTGGCATCTTGGGCGCGACGGTCTCGATGCATGCCTGCGACATCTTTCGGGACGCGAGATCCTTGTCCTCGCCGATGACGAATTTTGGGAACTCGTCGAGGATACCATCTGGCAATTCTCCGTTGAACCGACGTGTGATTTCGGTGGCCTTCTCCGGGTGCTTGGCCTTGTACTGCTCGAACATGGTGTTCCACGCCTTGCGGGATTCCTCGCCCTTGGCAGATGCATCGGTGAAGACCTGTTTGACCTCGTCCGGGACGTAGAACGTCTCGTCCTTTGGCAAGCCGTAGTACTCCTTGGTCCCCTTGAGGTCCTCCAGGCCCAATGGCGATCCGTGAGCGCCGGCCGTGCCCTCCTTGCTTGGCGATCCGTATCCGATGAGGGTCTTGCACGCGATGATGGATGGCTTGTCGGTGACGGCCTTGGCCTTGGTGACAGCGGCACGCAGATCGTCCAACTGCGTGATGACGTCAGTCACCTCCTGGACGTGCCATCCGTAGGCCTCGTACCGCTTCTGCACGTCCTCTGTGAAGGAAAGGGTGGTGTCACCGTCGATGGTGATGCTGTTGTCGTCGTAGAAGACGATCAATTTTCCAAGACCCAAGTGGCCGGCCAGCGAGGAGGCCTCTCCCGACACTCCCTCCTGGAGACACCCGTCACCGCAGATGACGTAGGTGAAATTGTCGAAGACGTCGAATTCGTTCTCGACGTTGTAGGTTGCGGCGAGGTGGCGTTCGGCCATGGCCAATCCAACGGCGTTGGAGATTCCCTGTCCGAGCGGACCGGTGCAGACCTCCACACCTGCGCACAATGATTGGGACATTGAAGAGATGTTGGTTGCCACCGAATTTGGATCGAATGGGAGCAGGTCCGAATGGAGAATTGATTGGACCCGACACCATTCAAATTGATTGATTCATGCAGATATTATTATTGCATTCGTTGGTGTGCATTCATTGGTGTGCATCCGATTGTGTGAGTTCATATGGTTGCGTTGACGTCGTGATGCACCAATGCATTTGCAACAGAGTGATGGAATAATAGTGCATGGCATTCTCGCATGACATAGAGCCAATTCAACTCGCGTTGTCATCGTCATCATGATCATTTGTGCAATAATCACATCCTGTTTGTGTGGATTCCAAGATGTGGAGGCGATTCGGACGAAACGAAGCTTCGTGGCGCTCTTCAAAGAAACTGGAGACGAAGCCGGGGCATTGGGGCAGCAGCCCATCCGCACGGTCCACACTTACCATTGGTGATGTTCTCAGGATGTCCTGGGGTGTTGGACCCCAGCTGCCGGAACTGCTTGAGGTCATCGATGGTGAGCCCGTAGCCGGTGAGGTGCAGCATGGTGTACTGCAGCGCGCAGGCGTGCCCATTGGAGAGGACGAAGCGATCGCGGGCGATCCAGTCCGGTGTGGAGGGGGAGTACTTGAGGAGCTCTGTCCAGAGCAAGTAGGCGAACGGCGCGCATCCCATGGGAGCACCTGGATGTCCAGAGCCGGCGGCCTGCGGCTGGTCGGCGGAAACGGCGCGGATGGTGTTGACGCATTTCAATTCGAGCTCGCTGCCCTTGTAGGCCGGTGGGGTTTTCTTCACGACTGTCATTGTGCTGTTTCGGTTGTGCTTTGTTGCTCTGCTTGTTTCGTCTGGTTTGTGGTTGCGTTTGTGGTTGCGTTGGTGGTTGCGTTTGTGGATGGATCAGGTGTACAGCGAGGTCCGGATGGTTGTGTTTGGATGACGGCTTGGACGGATGGCGCTGTTGGGAAATGTGTGAGTTGTTCGATGAGGGTTCGGTTGGTGCCAAATCTGTTGTTGTGTCGGTGTGTCGCTCCTGTGGGTGCTGTGTGTGCAGTGCGTGTTGTGGGGAATGCCACAGTGATGATGGCCTTTTGATGTCCTTGGTGGGCGGTTTTGTGGGAATCTTCACATCAAAAACACCTCTCTTGCAAAATTGCACGAACAACAACGCGGGAGGATCTTGTGGAGTTGGTTCTTCTCTCGTGTAGATCTCTGCCGTCGTGGACACCTGTCACCATCTTTTGCGTTTGTTCTTCTGCCGCGATCTGTGTGCGCTTGTTGGTGTGTGTGGTTGTTCTTGTCGCTTCCCCGGTTGGTTGGCTCCACGCTTGCGACCTTGTTTGAGCCAATCAGAACGTTTCCCTCCTGTCATCTGTGGAAAGAGCCAAGACGCGTGTCCCGATTTCGTTGGATCCAGCGGGATAGAGTCCGTCCGCCGACCGTTGATGGTTCGCAATCGCGAAACAAGAACATGGAGGATTCGTCGGCGATGTTCAAGCGGGCAAGGGACAGGTTCTGTTGATTTCTATTGGAAACGAATGACAGTTGGCCCTGTGTGTGATACCGCTCAAGAGGGCAATGATGCGTGAACAAGATCGGCGCTGTTCTTTTCGGCAAAGCTCGGAGATGGGACAATCTCAGCTGGGAAGGACGGCAAGCTCCAAGGACGAGCTACCTACTGCTATGAATGGGAACCCTGCCTGAGGATGGCTGGTGAAAGTACCACAAGGCATCTTCTTGCAAGGTCACCGCTGGCATGGACGTGCCATGGACGGACTTTCAATCGTGCCATGCTTGGTGACAAGGTGTCAACCAAGCGTTGGCCACGTGTTTCACGAATCTGCATCATGGTACATTGCGAATCTTCCGAAACCAGTGGTCGTCTTGGTCAATGGAAACTGTCGAAGTCCATTGGTGATTGCTGTAACAATTCAATGAATGTAGTTTTGGAAACTTGGATGATTCTGCAGTTCTCATGTTGCGAACGGTCGGGATTCAAATGACGGATGGAGGGATTCGCGAGCGACACGGTTGACAGTTGAGGTCAAGATTGAAGATGGGAAGGATCATCCCAAGAACAGCGTTTCCGTGTGTCGGTGCTGTGTGTGCGCTTCTCCGAAGGTGTTCGGTTTTGGGGCTTCCTCGGTCTGTCTGGATGTCAGCGTTTGCGTGTTTGCGTGTTTGCGGCGTTCTGATGCGATCATGTTGAGGTGCGCCCACCCACGAGGAAAGAGGACGAGAACAGTGATGGTGATGAGATCAACAAGGAGGACTCGCAGATCTGGACGCACCCAGAGCTCATAGATCTCACATGGGATCAGGAACAAGAACTTAACAGCAAATCACAGCAGAACAAGGATAAATCATGGAACAGTCGCACGGAGCAGTGGGGTTGGAGAGGGCCGTGGAGCTTCGCACCAAGGAGCTCGTCGGGTGAGTCGCATGTGGATGAGGTTGTCTGAAGCCTTGCTGTCTGCCTGTTTGTTGTGGTCCTTTTGTCCTCATCATCACTGGTGCATCACAAGATGGTGACATCACGTCGCATCTGCTATGGCACTGGCCACTCACGCTGTTGCTTCATTTCTCTCCATCGCCATTGCCATTGCCTCGTCTCTCTCGTGCTTTACGCACCACGTCATCCTTCCGCAGGTTGCTTGACCAGGAGCGAGACCTGGAGCAGCACGGCCGCCGCGGACCACAACTCCAGATGAAGATTCAGAGCTTGAAGTCCGCCATCAAGAACATCGTTAACGAGGATGAAGTCAATCCAAGCAACGAATGGGTGATCAAGGCTCACGAACTCGTCGACGAGGAAGAGTAGCGTTGGCAACAACACCAGCATTCTTGTACCGTGCAACCAACCCCCTTGAACAAGGGAACAGAACAGAGATAACCGAAACGAACCAACAACACCAATCAACCAATTATAATACACAGACAACAACGAATCAATTGTCATACAACTGCAATTACCAACAGTAACAACAGCCAAATACATCAATTAAATACCACAACAATCAATTGCAAACAAATGACGACAACAGCAACAACAACAGCAATCAATTACAAACACAACCAATGACAGATCCAACAGAACCAACAATTACGTTTGCTTCAGAATCGCACCAACGCACGCTAATCGGAACACTTCAGGTCCTCAGCACAAAGAACAGCTGCATCCACCTTCCCCGAACCACTCAAGTTCAACGATTGCGAACGCCCGGAACATGATGAGCACACAACAACCAATGAACCAGAATAACAAATGAATGAACGAAGAAATGAACCAACAACGAACCAGAACAACAAATGAAAGAACGAAGAAATGAACAAGTCTTTTGCGATTACTTGCGAATGCCTCCGACATGATGAACAGGAACCAGCCAACCAACACTATCTGCCCCACCTCACCCATGATGAACACCCATCGATCAAAATACACCAGCCTTCAGTGCGATGAGCCAACAATTGAGTCTACCGTCTCTGAACGACCAGTGTCCAATGATCGACTGTCCACCATGTGACGAGCATCAGAGAGACAACAATCAACAGAATCAACACAACAGCAATCAAGAACAACAACAGAATCAACACCGAACGTGTCTATCCACCTCACTCGCGCCAAACAAACACCAATCCCAACGCTCCTATCTTCAGTACGATGAGCCAACAATTGCGTCTACCGTCCCTGAACAGCCCGAGTCCAACGATTGGCTATCCACCGCATGACGAGCACCAGCAAGACAACAATCAACGATCAACCAGCACATCAAGACAACGCTACCACAATATCAACAACCAACACCCCACCAGAACAACAATGAAAAATGCCCACCAAACACGTCAATCCACCTCACCCATGACGAACATCCATCAATCATGACACGCTGACCTCCAGTGTGATGAGCCAACAATCGAGCCCACCACCTCTTGAACGACCAGCGTCCAGCGATGGAATGTTCACCATGTGACGAGCATTAGAGAGACAACAATCAACAACATCACATCAATCAAACACAACAATCAATAGCCCTAATGACGTTTTGCTTGCGTCCGGACACTTTCTCTACTGCCTATCCGCTTTTTTGCCGAAAAGGGGCTCAAAGGGGCTACAATGGGCCACATGGGGCTACAAATTTCCCGGATAAAAACAACCAACCCTTATCACCAACAACAATGTATAATAATGGTATCAATCGAAAGCCAAGAGTGAGATCTATCTGATGATGTTGTCAAACTTGCTGTGTGTTGATCGCTTGGATTCCATTTTATTGCTTGTGTTGACCCCATTTTGGAGGTTTTCCCCAAACCGACCGCGAAAAAAAAACGGTGGAAAACGCAGGGGCTACACAGGGGCTACATGTACAATTCTACTGGGCCCTGGTACAAAATAATTTTCGGAACCCGTTCAAAACAGGCGCGCAAGCCTCTTCCATCCCCGGTTGGCACTTTGTTTCGTCTGTTGGACCTGTTCGTGGCATCGATGGAATCGCGAGTCTCTTTCGGTTGCGGTGGTGTGGTGGTTGCTTGCTGTGTGTTGTTCGTCGGCCTCTTGTGTGCCGTTGAAGTTGGTGCTCTCGGCTCGTGATTCGAAATTTGTCGTGTCGGCGACTTCAAACACACCAACACCTGTATTTGAATCCAATGTTCACATGCAGCAATGAACATGAGGCCATTCCAAGATGTTGCCACCATCTATCAATGATCGTTGCTGGCAACAATGGTTTCAGAGCAGTGCAACAGATCCATAACAGTCGGCGATCGCTCGATTTGTTGGGGTGTGACGCTGTATCACTTCTTGCACATCAACATGCACACAACATTTGATTGAGACATGAACACTTTCATCGCACACATTCTGATCATCCCCCTCCCAACATCTCCGCAACACGAACAACATCAACATGAGGATCACTCTCGGAGCCAAGGTCGCTTGCAGATGCGGGCCTCGTCGGTCCAACGCACCTCGCAAAAAGCATGGCTACATCGTGGGACGCACGATCAAGGTTCTTCCTAAACACAACTGGATCGTCCATTGGGAATCCTTGGGTGTCGTATGCCAACACAGTTCCCAAACCCTCATTCGCCTGGAAGGCAATGAAAGTCCACTTCCCGACACCAAGGTTGAAGAATACATTCAAACCATCTTCGTTGGAAAAGGAGTTGCAGCATTGGATGCTTTTGCAAAGAGCCACAGATTCCTCCTGCCACCAGAGACAATCACTGGACTGGCGGATGCACCTGCAGTCAGCCAAGACTTGGGTGTTGGGACAAACTCTCCATCCAGCAACATTCTCCCAAGCAACAATCCGGCTGCAACTTCTCTACCACTGAACTCTCCTCCCATCAACATTCACCTGACCAACGTTCCGGCCGCGACTTCCCAACCAACAAACTCTTCGCACACGCCCCCAACCAACAAAGTCAGTATTGACGGCAGATCTGAAGAGCCGGAGGATGACGCATCTATGGATTGCAACATTGACAACAACATTGACAACAACTTTGACAACGACGTGTTGAATTATGCAATTGAGATGGAGGAACAAATCCTCCACTATGAACTACATCATGCAGAGAAGGCCACACTGATCTCCAACAACACCTCCATCAGCATGGGATCTCGAGCCGACGTAATGACGTGGAAGGTTGTACCAGATGACCACATTGGTAGCCCCAAAGATGGATCTTCACGGGAGTGGGTGGGGGTTGCAAACTTTGACTTCGCCAACCTAACTGTCGCGGGCAGGGACAGCAGGTACCAACGTATCAACATGCTGCATCTCCTACAGCACATGTGGCCTGGCAACTGGAAGGTCCAGGTTGACAAGCTCAATCAAAGGATCATCACAAGGCAGCTTCCCACAAGAATATCAGAGGATCAGATTGACAATCACCTCATATCTCATCACGAGTTTTGGGTGTTCTTTGGATTGCTCCTTCTGGGCACTATCGAAGGCACATCCTGCCTGTGGGGCGACAGAGACACTGAAGGATTCAAACAGCCAATGGACGTCACCGACCACATGAAGAATTATCGGTTTCGTGCCATCCGAGAATCACTGATCCCACACATCTTCGCAGATGCATCCAAGCAATTCTCGGATCCATGGTGGCAAATTCAACCAGGTGTGGATGCTTTCAACGCGAAGCGGGCGGAGATCATGTGCACAAGCACACTGAAGGTGATGGATGAATCCATGAGTGCCTTCAAGACACGAACAACCAAGAATGGGAACCTTCCTCACCTATCCTTTGTCCGCCGCAAACCTGAGCCGCTGGGCGTGGAATTCAAGACCGTTGCCGATGGAGAGACAGGGATCATGCTGTTCTTGGAGATCCAACGGGGCAAGGAGGGAATGGAGGGTGCGGCCTTCCTTGACAGGGTGAAGGGCAAGAACGCTGCATGCACCCTTCGCATGGCAGCAGCAACCAACGTCTGCACCGATCCTTCGAAATCTCCGGATGATCCACAGTTCAACCAGGGCAAGAGCATCTTCCTGGGAGACTCGTGGTTCGCGTCTGTGGAGGCCACCAAGGCGCTTGAAACAGAGCTGGGTGCGAAGTTCATCGGCATCGTGAAGACAGCTCATCGGTTGTACCCCAAAGTCTTCCTGGAGACCACAATGAAGGTGTGGCCATCCGGAAGCCAGCTGCTGATGGAAAGCGAGTGCGGCGGCCACAAGTACTATGCACTGGGGTACAAGTACTGCAAGGCTAAGGTACTCTGCTTCGTCTTTTCCGCGGGAGCTGGGCATGCAGGCTGCGGGGCGCCGTATTTGTCGAAGTGGATCTCGGACGATGGGTGCCCCATGACAAAGAAAGTGGATCGGCCGAGTGTCGCTTCGAAGTACTTTGAAAGCTGCAACAAGGTTGACGTCCACAACCAGGCTCAACAGGACATCCTCGGTCTGGAGAGAACTTGGCCCACACGCGACGGATACTTCAGGCTTGTCACGACTCTCTTTGGGATAACCGTTGTGGATGCATGGAGGGCATACCGATGCCACTTGGCGGGCAAGCACCGACACAAGAATGTGCCTCTCATGGATTTCGTGAACATGATGGTCAAAGACATGCTCCACAACAACGAAGCCCCTGATCCACCAAGCTCATTTGCCAGGATGAGAAGCGACCAGCCATCGGAAGTGCAATGTGGTGGCAATGGTGGCTCCTTGTCTTTGTTGACAACCGACAGTCCAGCCCATGCGACAACACAGGTGGCCCGTGCGACGACACAGGTGGCCGAGTGGCCCCGAGCAGACTTGATCAATGGCCACCACTTGGTAAAGCACCCAGGTAGAGTCCGGAATGGGAAGATTGACCATACGAAGCAGGGGATCGCCAGGTTCATGATGAGAGGGAAACGAGGCAGATGCTGTGTGTGCACGAACTCGTCAAGGTACCATTGCCTGAACTGTCGAACAGGGTCTCCAGGCCAAACTGTTTGGTGCTGCGAAATGAAGGAGTACGACGGAGTATTTCGACGATGTTTCGAAATCCATGCAGAGAAACATGCAGGATCAAGGTCGCGTAGTTCCACACACCCAGACACCATGACAGATAGTTAAAGAAAGATGAGTGAAGAAGTCTGTGTCACAACTCTTTCTATGTTCAATGGATTGTATGCAACAGCCAATGCAATGCAGGAAAGGAAGTGAAACGCCGCAGGGGGGGATGATTGGCAGGAAGAAGCGATGCCACCAGTTTTCAGTGACCCGACCCGTCGATATTGGATGTGGCAGAACTCAACGAGGAGAAGAGATGTGAACACCAAACTTCGGGGAGGGATGCAACAAATGCAGGACAGATAACTGGTAAAGTTTGGTGTTGGTAGGATTGAGTGAATGTTAATCCGGAGCAAAAGAGTGCGGATGTTGGTGTTTTTTTGCAAGTTGGTGCTGTTTCCCTCGTAGCGGCTCCGTAGAGTTGTACCAGGATTCGACTACTTCGACCCTGTAGCCCCTTGTGGCCCTTTGTGGCCCCAAATGGGGGCGACACAAAAAGCGGATAGGCACTACGTAGCATGCGTCCGGACGCAAATTGAACGCTCAGTTTGCGCCCGGACGCAAATTGGGCCAATTTGCGTCCGGACGCAAATGTAAGGTCGCCGAAAATACCACTTGTACTACTTAAGTCCCATGTTTCTCCACGATGTCCCGTGTTGCAGAAAAAAAAAACGGATTTCGCTCCGAAACCCGAAAATGGGCTGTTTTTTTTTTCTGACTCCTTCGAGTAACGCATTTATTTGGCGATTTCAAAAAAAAAAACGTCGCGATGCAACACGGCGTCATTGGTCATGTCTCAGGGGTTCCTTTCCGTGCGCCTGTCTTGCTTTTCTGACGTCATGGGATCTAAGGTAATGATCTTTTACTTTTTGATTTCGATGTCATCCACCACGCTCCTGACAACAACACCAAAATCCTGGCAACGGTGTAACACAACAAGGAGGGTGGAGCACGAATCATGATTATTGTTTGTTCAATTACCACAACTGCAGCGATTATTATCGATATAAGACATGAGTCATGTCGTGAGTCGAGATGGCCAGCGAAAAAGGGTTTGAAAAAAAACGGCTTCTCGTAAAGCGTATTTGGGCTAGTCCTTTGAGTCGCCGCTTGCGTCCGGACGCAAATTGGCCCAATTTGCGTGGGGAAGCAAATTGCACCTCCAATTTGCGTCCGGACGCAAGGTACGTAGGCCAGTACCAGGCCAAAATCATTAGGGATATCAACAACAACAAATCAACAACACATCAAACAAACACAACAATCATCAACAACAACAAATCAATCAAACACAACAACAATCAATCAATCAATCAACAACACATCAACACAACAACAACAATCAATCAATCAAACACATCAATCAATATCAACAACAACAATCAACAACAATAATCAATCAATCAACAACAAATCAACAATCAACCAACAACAACAATCAACACAACAACAACAACAATAATCAATCAACAACACATCAATCAAACACAACAACAACAAATCAAACACAACAACAATAATCAATCAATCAAACACATCAATCAAACACAACAAATCAAACACAACAATCAAACACAACAATCAATCAACAACAATCAATCAACAACAATCAAACACAACAAATCAACCAACAACAACAATCAACAACACATCAATCAATCAACAACATATCAATCAATCAACAACATATCAATCAAACACAACAACCAACAACAACAATAATCAAACACAACAAATCAATATCAACAACAACAATCAATCAACAATCAATCAAACACAACAATCAACAACAACAATCAATCAATCAATACCCCACCTATCAGAACAACACAACAATCAACAATCAATCAATCAACAACAACAAATCAATCAACAACAAATCAATCAACAACAAATCAATCAACAACAATCAAACACAACAACAACAACAAATCAACAACAACGAACATGTCTACCCGCCTCACCCATGACGGGCAAACATCAACCACAACACTTCCACCATCGGCATGATGAGACATCGAATGCGCCGAGCGCCTGTGGACGACTGGTGCTTGCGATTGCTTTCGAATGCCCTCGACATGACGGGCATGCGTCAATCGCATCACTTCCACCATCAGTACTCTTACGATGAGACAACACATGCATCTCTCGACTCTATTCTACCGGTGCTTGTGATTGCCTTCCAGTGCCTTCAACATGAATGGCAAAACATCAATCACATCACTTCCACCATCAGCCCAATGAGCCAACAAATGAGCTAACCGCCTCTGAATGGCCGGTGCTTGCGATTGCGTTGGAATGTCTGCAGCATTCTGATTAAACGTCAATCGCATCACTTCCACCATCAACACGATGAGCCAACAAATGAGTCGACCACCTCTGAACGGCCGGTGCTTGTGGTTGCATCCAAACGCCTCCAACGCGGTGAACAGACCACAACACAAACAACTAACTTACCAAGCAACTAAGCAACACACTACTAACAACGACAGTAACAACCAAAAGCAAGCGTCTTCTGAAGAACTTGCCGAGCGTATGATTACGGCAATTTGTTGTCCGCTCTCCGCCCTCCGGTGTTTTTGATTCCACAACAGTGCCCTCCTCCAAGAGTTCGATAGCACGAGAGCGATAGGCACCACCACGAGCCTGCAACACAATACGACCTCCTCTTCGCCCGTCGGAAAACAATACTGAAACGCCCGAATATGCAGTTGTATTGATAGTCTAGCATTTCTAGAAAGTTTGGGAGTGCGGCTACAACAACTACCTGCAAATAGAGTCAAGCGATGTGGTAAATGGCAAGGGCGCTGTGCGTAAAATTGCGATGTGCCTCAGACGGACACATTGTCGTCATCATCGTCCGGAATCATGCGGCAAGGATGCCCCGAAAAGGAATTGCGGCGTCGTCGTCTTGGTTCCTCCTCGTCGCCCCCGCTGGTTTCACGAGGCGGTTGCTTCGCGCTCTTGGATTTCTTTTTGGAGGAAGACTTCTTCTTGCTGCTCCTCGCCTTGCGCGTCGACGACTTGCGAGGGGACGATGGCCGAGGCCGACTGCGTTGCTGGGGTTCTTCGTCCTCGCCAGTGCTGATATCCGAGTCATCCGAGTCATCCGAATCTGAGGATGACGACGAGATGGCCATCATGCGGCTGGGATGTCCAGAGAAGGAGTGGCGACGCTCCGGTGGTCGTTTGATGACATCTTCGCGTTCTTCCGTTTCGACTGAGGCCATCGGTTCGCCGGCATCCTTCTTGCGACGTATCGACGTGACGCTGCTTGAACGTATCTTCGTCTTGCTGCTGGAGCGGAGGCGTCCCCGCGGCGTTTGGGCCGTGGCGGTGTCGTCGCTGTCAATGATGTCATCGTCACCTTGATCCAGGCGGTCCTTCTTCGACTTTTTGGACGACCGCTTCTTCTTGCCGGACTTGCGCCGCCTCCTGCGCTTGTCCGACGCCGACGATGAGATGGAAGGCGATCGCTGTCGCCCGAAGTGGATGTCCACAATTTCCTCCTGGTGATACTTCAAGCCCAGGTAGGAGTGGACGAAGTGCGAAAATTCGTTGACGTACATGTCATCGTCGTCTGATTCCCAGTCCTCTCGCTGTCTTGCCTTGGGACCAAAATTGGAGGACCTCTGTGGCTGCTTTTTCTTGTTGGCGTTGAGGTTCCGTGGCGACTTCTCGATCTTGCCGACTGGCGTCTCGCTGATCTTCTCCAAGTAGGAGTCCATCTCCTTCGTGAAGCGAATGTCGTGCTCGAAGGCCTGGCGTTCCGAAACGGACATGAGGTGCATGGATTTGGACTTGTCGCCGTTGGGATCAAGCATCATGGGGATGTGCGGATTGGGTGCCGTGACGGCAGATGCGGCAGAGGGGGACACTGGGGGCACCTGCATCTGCAATTGCAAGAGGCCAAGCCCCGTGTTCTTGGCGACGGACCGCGTTGGCGACCTCGTGCCGATGGACTGCTGCTGCTGATCCTGCTGCTGGCGTTCGAATTCTGCCTTCGCGGCTTCGCGCTGCTGGTCCTGTTCTTCATCGGCGGCGGAAAGGAACTGCTGCATGATGAACGCCGCCTTATCCGAACCTCGTCGGTTCTCCTGCTTGGTGATGCGCGAAGGACGATTGAGGTAGAGCGGGCGCGAGGATGGATCCTTGGGCTGCTCCTCCTGCTGTCGCTTCGACGTGGTGTGCTCGCTGGTGTTGACCTTCTGGTCGCCCATGAAGAGCTCATCTTCGTCTGTGTCCACCTCGTACTGTGACGAAGCACGGCTGTCATTTTTGTCGTCACCTTCGTCGCTGGCATCGCCGAGGGCATCTTCGGGAATGTATCCCAGTCGCGTGCCGCCGTGCTGGCGGAAGCCTGGGACGAAGCGCACTGCGTGCTCGGATGACGCATCGGCACCTGCTGGCACAGTACTGTGGCCACTGGGGTCCTGCGGGCTGTCCTGAACATGGTGTGACGCGCTGTGCGTGGAACCAGCCGCAGTAGCCGGCGGTCTGCGTCGGCGCGCGGCCGAGGTCTGGGGCTGGCTGAATCCTGGCACGAAGCGGACTGCGTGCTCGGAGGAGTTGTAATCCTCATCCCATTCCTCGTCATCCGAATCCACGGCCGCACCGGCCCGTCGTCTGCGCGAGAGCGGTAGGAAATCCTCCATGAAGCGTTCCGACTGATGAATGAAATCGTGCATCTCCTCGTCCTCGTCCGCCTTTTTGTTGGCCTCCTCCTTGATGGTAGCAATGGTGCTGCACACCGGCTTTTTCGGAAGGCGTTGGGCGGCCAAGACGACGCGGGTCGCGCGCTCCGATTCCTGAATGTCATCCTCCAAATCGTTCATGTTGATCATGGGATGATTGAGGATGGTGGCCTTTGGCTTCGGTGCTGCTGCGTGGCTGTTGTTCTCTTCTTCATCGTCGTCGTTGTCGCTGCTGGAGCTGCTGCCATCGAGGATGTCGTCGTGCTCTTCGCTGTCGCTTTCGTATTCGTAGTCTGAATCGCTGGAGTCCGTGTACTCCATGTCGTCGTCCGTGATGAGGTCCTGATCGCTGGCCTCGTCCACGGCATGCAGAGCCATCTGCTGCTTGAGGAGCACGATCCTCCTGGCATGGTCATCCGCGATATCGTCCTCCGTGCTGGTGCTGCATTCGGTCGGTTCCGGCGACATGGCGGCAGAATGCGTGGCGGCGGTCGAGGTCGAAAGTGCCTTCGGCCGCAGGTCGGGGAAGGCGCTGGTGGAATCCGCGCCCTTCATGCCCGACTGCTTCTGCTGTTGTTGCAGACGCAGCAGCTGCTGGGCGCGCTGACGACGGCGCCTGCGCTGCTGCTGATTCTGCAGAGCTTCCTCGCCGTGCAGCCCATCGGGATCGGGCTGCTGCGACGAGAAGGATTGGCGCGAGATCCATGAAAACTCGGAGACCACGGAGAGATCGTCGCCGATGTCCTCTTGCTTCTTGGAGGACGTCTTGACGCTCGTGACTGGAGGAGCATCGTACTTGTCCTTGCTGCTGGTGCCTTTGGACGACGACTTCTTTTTCTTCTTCTTGGAACGTCGCTTCTTGCTGGCGGCCACCGTGGATGAGTTGCAGAAGCTGACGGCGTCGTCGTTGCCGGCAGCGTCCTTGTCCTTCTTTTTCTTCTTCGACGACTTGCGCTTCTTGTGCTTCTTCTTCGACTTCCGGCTCTTTTTGCTGACGCTGACGCTTGCGGTGTCAGCTGCGTTGCTATTTCCATGGCCGTGGCCATTGCCTGCGTCCCTGTCGTCGTCGACGTCGGTGGTGGCGAAAGCGATGGCGGATGCGGTGCTGTTGCCGCCCTGAAGGCTGTGGGCTGCGGCCTCCGCTGCTTTCATCATCGTCATCATTTCGGAGCTGCTGTCGCCGGCGTCCGTCACCGTGTGCAGGCTTTGCGACAGGCCGTCTTTTCTTCTGTCCTTGCCCCTGCTCTTGGTCTTGGACTTGCCAGCGGTGGTGCTGCTGTTGCTTCGCTTCAGCATCCTGGGCACGTGGTCCGAGACGCTGCGGAAGCTCTTGGACTTGCCGATGCCCTTCCTCAGATCGCCGAAGCCGAAGGAGAAGCCCTTGCGGGAGGATGTGGATGCGGTGGCTGCGGTCGCCAACGAACGATCGGAGGATGGCTTGCCCTGGAAGGAGCCTTGTCGCTGTCCTTGCGATTTATCCGAGGTGTTCATCGTCTGGAAGCTGCTGGCGCTGCTGGAGCTCTTGCTCCTCTTCACCTTCGGTCGCGACAGCAGGCTCGTCATTGGGCTATGTTGTGCGAATATGTGTTGTATGAATATGTGTTGTATGAATATGTGTTGTACTTCTGGTTCAGTCTGCGTTAGTGTCGTTGCGTCGTTGTGGTTGCGCTGTTGGGTGATGCTTCTCCTTTTTCCTCTTGTTGTTGCGGAGGTGAGGTCGGAAGTAATGGAAACAATGGAAACAGTGGAAACAATGGAACCGACGAGGACGTGCACCTTGGGAGGAAATGGTCTGTTGGTGCCTTGAGCGTTTTCCTGCCTCGTTATGTGCAATCCACGCGCGTCTGTGCCTTTTGTGCGTTTTGCTTTGAATGCTGATGCTCCCCTCAAGTACTGGCACAGTGCAGAGGGTGTGATACGATCTTTTCTGCTGCGCACTGAATACTACTACCAGACAAACTCGCAATTGCGGTTGTTCTCTAATTGCCGTTCGTTGTGCAATGAGGAGAGACGCAAAAATAGGCGACGGATGGTATCTGCTCTTGATCTTCTTCGGAAGTTGCGCGCGGTTTGTGTTGTTGAAATCGCCGCTTCGTCCAGCAGGGCGGAACAATCTGGATGGATCAACCGGAAGAACGCGGATCCAAGAACAGTGCCAAAGAGAGAGAGAGAGATTATCTCAAATGGCAACAACCTGTGTTGTCTCTTGCTGACTTCTCTACCTCCGTTTGTCTTGGTTGTTTGCAGGTCCTCTTGCTTCGCCGTTCCCTTTTGTGTTCTTGGCGCAATGCGGTTGCCAATTCGACCACCAATTCAAACGCGATGGCCAGCTGCAACACCAACAATCACACCAACGCAACAGCGGATGCAACTTTGGGCTCTCCGGAACCCGCTCGTGGGAAATCCAATGAGCACCTCGATGATCGATCCAATGCCGTCTCTCTGCCTCTATCTACGAGCCACTCTGCTCTGCTCTACTCCATGTACTTGTTTCGTTCGGTTCGTTGCCTGTGTCTTTGACGTTCAGTTCCGGTGGCTCTGTTGCCTTCGTTGATGCCTCACCCCCACCTGCCTGTTGGTACGTGTGTGATGATTTCTTCTCTGGGTAGCAGGCCGCCTCGAGTGCAGTTGCAGCAAAGCAGGATGCGTGTGCGCGTGCGAGTACGAGGATGATCAAGGGCAAGGGCAATCCGGGAAGGAAGCGCAACTGAGTATTTGCCGCTGTGAGAGTGAAGCCGATTAGCCGGCGCCCGCTCGGCCACGCACACAACAACCGTGGAAACTTCCACGCTTTCGCTCAACGAACATGAGCACAAATCGCGCACTCTACTCGTGGCCAAGAACAACAAAAGCCTTCTCTTCTTACTTCACCAACGCAAACGCTGTTCCTTCGCTCGTCCACAAACGTCAACACAACGACGCACAACGCAACACATAGACCATCACGACACGAACTCCGACTGGTCGTATTCACATCCATCTTGGGCGCGGCCGTCACCTTCTTGCGTTCCTCCTTAATCAAGATTTACGCCTTTTGAATCTCGTTTGTTTCACATGCCGGGCATCAATGTCACGTCCAACCCAGTGCACAATACCGCCGCGCGTCTCCAAGTTCTATCCATCCATTAAGTAATGACGCTTCGCCAGAACGCAAATCAGACAGATTTTTCGTCGGTCGTTTGACAACAATCGAAGTACATCCACCTAATGACGATAACTGAAAAGTAATCGTGGATTGACGCATCCGAATACATGGCTCATGAGTGAAGCCTGCTACCCTTCATGGGACTGATGCAACTGAAGTACCTCAATTGAGATACTTCCAAGAGCTGCTGCAACTCTCCTTCACATACATTTGCGAACAAATGCAGGCTCCAAGTTAGGCGTCTCACGGCAACGAGAAACGCATGTTTTGCTCCGCAGAAACATGTGTCCATCGCCACTTCGTAGACGCACCTCACACATCCAAAGAACCTGCCCCCAACCAAACATGGGTTCGGCCTAATTGTGTCCTCGCGGCAACAGCGTATGAGGATGGGGCACGAGTACCAACACGAGTGGATGTCTGTGTTTCGCCGCTGCTGTTGCTTTGCGCCGGTCAAGTCCGCGCGTTCGGCGTACTCCGCCCAGAGATACACAATCGCGGCGGATCCAAACGCCGAACACATTTCTCTCCTTCACCATCAAGAGAGGCGAATTCCGTAGACATCGCCACCTCTCTTGGCTGATACTGATGCTTTTGGCGATGCAGTTGGCACACGAATACGGCACGGAGCGGTTTCAGCCATAGGCGGCGCGAATGTGTGAGGATGCTGCGAGCAACAGATGTCCATACGACCTACTCTACTGGTTGTGGATGCAAGGCTCCCCGAGGAGGGAATGTGCTCCTGGAGGGAATGTGCTCCTGGAGGGAATCTCGCTTTGACTTCACAAAGACAACGCGAAGTTGGCATCGACTTCTACCGTTCCAGATCCAGAAGATGCGCACTTCTGTGAGCCGCGAGTGCACCTCTCTCTTGCGAACACACGGAACGATGCTCAACTCTTCCTTCAGGTACACGCAAGATGGAAGGATGACACCAACTGGCGTGGGTGCTCTCCATCACTTTTCTTCCTGCCAATACGATTGCGATTACGGCACCCTTCATGTTGTCCAGCCTACGAGCCATTTGCGGCTGAACTAGAGCATAGTATAATATTTTGCTTCGGGTTGTAGCGCAACAAGCGGCTGCTTGTCTGTTTCCGTCGTACCCATAGCCAGACTCTTGGAATACGCGTCCTCGTAGGTGGGGAGGCTGGGGAGGTGGCTTTGCACTTGGCGAAGGAGGCGATCAATACTACAAAGAGAGAGACACCGATGCGGAACACTGCTCTGTGCTGGTGGAAGTGGAGCATGAGTCACACGCACGTTGAAATCCATGGACATGGAGGGGACAGGTTTGTCGATGCATCACTTCGACGTTGGTGATTGTGGACAAAGGTACTAATACAAATCGTGGGGTGGAAAGAAACCGAGTACCCTACGAGTAAGGATCTTGTCACGGATCTCGAAACGGCACCAAGCACTGGCAGAGTGATAGAACTCCGACAAGCAAGGAACTACTTGTGGAGTATACACGAGTGTATGGTGGTGGAGTAGCACAGAGTAGAGTAGAATACTCCACTCTGGCCTATTCGTTCTCGTGCCCAACGCTCTGACTTCTCTCTCTCTCTCTCTGCGTCGAGTACCAAGAATTGGAACGCTGCATGCTGGAAGGAAAGTCGAGGTAAGCCAGCCGATCGGCACCAGGAGTTGCATTCCAGTCTAGCTCATCAATGCTCGTGTGCAAGTGTGCACAAACGGAAGCAGAGGTGCATCCGCGTAGTACCATACTCGTACTGTGCACTGTACATTGTACACTGTACACTGCGCGCTGTGCGCTGTGCGCTGTGCACTGTATCATTGTACTCCGTGCTCGTACAGGAACGGCGTTGCCCACTGGCAATTTCGCATCATTGCCAACCGTCTTCTTCCCCATCCGACCGAGGTTATGGTAATGGGATGACTATTACATACTCCGTGACAATCATTAAGACGGTTGGAGCGACACACAATTACCCTCCGAGAGCGCTTACGTACGTCCACCGTCTTTCTTATCAGATTTCACCTCGCCTTTCCTCTTGGAGCAGAGTTCACTGATGTTCTTGGCTGTCTTGCGTCATTTTGGCATGGCCTTCCGTCGATTCCACCTTTTATGTTTCTGAGGATGCGCAGGCATCGGCGCTTCCATCAATTGTACCGTACCATACCGTACCATACCGTACCATACCGTACCGTACCGTACTCGTACTATACGCGTACTAGCAGGTATCTGCCACCAGGCCGATGTCGGAGGTGATCGCAACATTCTCGTTGGCCTGCCGCTGGATCTTGGATGGTACGGAAAGTCGTAGCCTCCAAGCCAGACGCGACAGGACCATCCGCACGTGCCATGGTTGTCGAGACACAACAGTATCGCAGTCATTCTCCTCTCACATTTCACAACAGCGTCAATTGAGTCTCTTGGCCATCGCTGCGGAGCCGTCATCGACACAACCATCTGGAAGTACGAGCGTCGAGTTCAGCGCTCGTTTGTTTTCAACATCTCGATCAACCTCACCCAACTATCAGCACTCCTTCGATGCACGTGTCAACGCAAAGAGGAGGACAAGGAAAGCAACTGAGCACGCAGCGGGATCACGCTTCTTTGACCTCCATTGTGCCGTCGTCGTGGAGCAACAGATCGGATTCCACCTTCACAACTCTCTAGATGAAACGAAATCGCTCCGACCGCGCAAGGGAACTGTCCAGACCAACGCAAGACGATGAAACAGATCGGGACAATGATCAGGAACGCAACAATCGCATCAACCGCAACACCGAAGATGGTGATGCTGACGACGGTGATGGCAGCGGTGATGGCAGCGGTGATGGCAGCGATGATGGTATGCTGGCAGCAGATCAACGGAATGGACAACGGCAAGACCAGCGACGCCAATCGGGAGATGCCTCAGACCAACAGTCTTCATCGTCGCCCTTGCCACCATCCTCGTTCCTATTGGCGTTGCCCCTACCGCCGCAACATGAAGGAATGGCTGGTTGCGATCATACCCGGTCTCTCACTGGCGACCCAACGTCGTCCATGTCGCAGAGTTGCTCCAGCTCGCGCAGACCAACGACCTTTGGGCAGTTGCCTGTGAGCTCCGTGTTTTTCGGACTCTTGCTGGACAGGTCCCAAGCAGTCCAACGGCATCGCAACAGAACTTGTCGGCCTGATGGTGGAAATCAATTTGGAAACTGCAGTAGTGGCATTCATCGCAGTCGCAGCCACCGGAGGAGGTATCGCAACTACGGGCGGTCTTCGACGGAGCAGTCAAGGTCTCTGGCGTCTCGACGCGCTGTGTTGAACATGTTGACTGCGATCAACGAAGCTCTACGAATGGCCCGGCAGCATGAATTGAGCATTTCGACGAATTCTGATTCGAACGATCGTACCGCCCAAGGCAGCAGCGCCAACGAAGATGATAGTGGAACGGAGACGAATGAAGAATCCGAATCCACCGACGATAGGCTGGGATAGCAAGCTGATGGCGGATAGGGCGTTGAGGGAGTCTACGATTACGAGTAAGATAGGCCCCATGGTCCAGAGGAAATAAGTAGCCAAGAACACTGGCACGCTCATTCGTTCTCGTGATGCATCACGTGAATGTAGACTATAGCGGCACTCATTTCAAGAGATGAAGATGTGGTTGGCTGAATATCCATCGGAAAGAGATGGAGGGATGGCTACTTCCTTCCTTGAGTGCTTTCTGTTGGGCGTGTGCATCATATCATGTGACTCACTCAGTGGCATGCGGATGTGTGTTGGATGCCGCTTTGACGTTGAAACAGCGAGGCCGGTGGCTCATCTGCCTCGAATATATCCATTCAATGAGGATAACGTTCAAACAAATGCTATCTTTCAGCGACTGTACTCCATCTTCGTGGAGAGCAATCTGCTGGAGAGCGCGTGCGAGTAGCCTGGACCCACTGGCAGATCGTATTGGTATGCAGGACACGATGGGGATTGCGCATCTTATCGCATAATTATCTGGTTCGGCGTGGGCTGCTCTTCTGACGCGCTCGTGGCATACCTTCTGCAGCCGCAGCAGAAATGCGCGAGTGCATGATGTGACTGTGCGTATCGCCTACTGTGCCGTCCAATCCGATACTATGCTCTGTTGGTTGGACTGACGGCAGTGATGCTGACGTTGGAATCCGGAACTGGGGCGTTCACCCCGACTCTCATCAAAGTGGACGGTGCCATTTACCCCAATGCGTGCCTCCAGCCACAGCAGTTGAAGTTGGGTCAATCCATGCAGGGATGCACGTGTGCGTGTGTACGTGGGCGGATAGTCTCATCGACGAGATCTGTTTGCAGGTCTCCCACGCTGCATTGAGACCAAGCCGCGTTCATGTTGACGCTCCAGACGGAGCAGGGTAGTTTGCTGCCGTTCTGCGCTTCTGCCCTCCTGCACGTTGGATCTTGCACGTTGGATCTTGCACGTTGGCATCCTGTCCCCGGATTCCCTCGTTCGCTCTCTCGCTCTCTCATCTTCTCCAGCGTTCGTTCTAACCGATGTGACTGCGCCGATCTCATCTGGATGCTCACCAGGCACCGCTGATGAAGTAGAGTAGGCTCAGCATCGGTGGAAGAAAGGGTTGGCTGTTATCGTACTCGAACATGCCGTCGTATTGTCTTGTGCATGGATTCGGGGCTGCCCAAACTCGGGTTGTGTGCGTTACATGTTGCATGTTGCGCACGCTGCTTCCGACTTTGGCACAGCGAGCGTGCACCCAGCACCGTGATCGTTGGATGGCCTGCAAAACCGTGATTGTGTGTTGGCATGCATACGTGTACTAATACTCATTCTATTGAACCTCGTCCTCCATGGCAACGAGAATGATGATGGTGGAAGGGTGAAACAAGTGAATGGATGCATCGAAGGTAGCCTGAAGACCCGCTCACGAGAGGCGAAGATGTGATCTCGCGGAATGATCCTCTCCGTGTTCGTGCGATTCCATGTACCATAGTCGTACGTACCCCATGACACACTCAACTTGTAGCTCGTGGCACAATAAGAGTACCCAAACAAACTACGACTGCTGGAAATCCAGGAATCCAAACGGCGCTGACCTGGGTCCCAAGAGTTAGTCTCTTTTCCCTCGGCTATCTTGGTTGGGGCTTGCATGGAGTTGACGCGCAACGCAACGGAAGAGGCGAACATTGGTTTCGTTGAGAGGACGCCATTCAAGATCCTCCAAGAGAGTCTGCAATGACTGTGTTGTTCCACTTCAACGAAACCTTCTCCCTTGTGGCTGGCTACTCTACTCGTGAAAACGAGACGCCAAACTGACTCTGCTTCAACCATCCCTCTCCAGAGTACGGGCCATTGATAATCCGTCGAATACTCCACGACCTCGCCAGTCGTGGGAGATGAGAGGCATGTGGCTCGTCCGAGTACCACGGCGGATACAGCACCTTGCGCTCAGAACGAGGCGCCACAATAGTCGTACCAGTACGAGGAGTTGGTACTCGTACGAGCTACGAGGATGGTACATGACTCGTCGGGTACGACACATCCAGACGTTGATTGAGATTCCGCAGACAGGACGAAACAGCAAGAATGACGAATGATGCAGAAGCAACAGCAACACGAGACCAAAACTCCTGGCTTCTCGTCAACGCCGCCACCGTTGCGTGTTTCGTTTCGGCGGTCTTTGCGATCATGGGATGTATGCATCCATGATGCCGCCGTCGTTGTGTGGAGCCAAAGAGAAAATGAGCTTGGTGGAACGGCGCGCCAAAGCAACCAACATTGCACGACCAAAGATACATCGTACCTATGCCCGAAACTGGCTAAAGCCGGAAAAAAGTGAGAGGACAAGCACGACTGCCCCCAGAACCCAGAACACATCTTTGCCAAAATGTAGTTGCTGTTCGGTGACGTTTGTGTACGACCCCATTCAGGGTACGATCGTACATTCCTGCCGATTTTTTATCGGATAACATTACTTTATTAGCAAACGGTGTAGCGTGTTGTCGAATAGGCTTAGATATATTTAGCTAGCTTCTACGACACAAATACCTGGCTGACTTGTCCTCGTCGTGGACGAAAATGATGACGTCATTGACGGTCGATGTCAGACTGCAATGGTATCGAATGGTGTGGATGGCGATGTTGTGGCAGATTCGGCGCCGCGTTGATTCCTCGCGTCGTTTTGGATTTGGCTTGGTGAGGGGTTGCCTCCTTTGTTCGTGTTGTGTCATGGAGCACGGCAATGGTGGTGGCGTCCCTACATGTCCACTTCCACGTCCACGACAATAGCAACACTTGCGAATACTACACAACATGATATTATATATTAAAATACAATATGGTGTAATGGAGCACAGTGACTTGTCCTTTGGTCTGCAAAATAGAATTTGATTTAACACTTGTTATAGCATTGTTTGTAAAAACAAAGTCCTGCGAAACCTGCTTTGCTTCCCATGGACATGAGACAACATGGTCATCTACTGAGCTGTTGGCATGGCGCAGAAAGAGACTGGTGGCGGCAGTGTTGTTTTCCATGTTGCTTCTTGTGTTGTGATTCGAGTGCGTGCAGGTTCATTGACACCGAAACAACAAGCCAAGAGGAGAACAGATGAACAACAGACAGAAGCCAATGCTGGCTGTTGGCAACGACTAGCAGAGAGGAGGTCCAAACATGTGGGCAGGGAATAGACCTGAAGTGAGGACAAGGCTGTACTATCCGTTCATGACCTAGACAATATAATACATCATTTCTTGTTTTCAGTTTCAGTTCTTTTCATTTTTGACAACAACATCTGTGAACAATACCACTTTCTTTACATCTTTAGAAAGCTGTTGAGCACAGCTTTCCAATGAATATGTTTAAGTTTTATGTTTCTTACTGCCATCTTATTGCTATTCAAGCCTGAAGTACTTGTGACTTAATTCTGCACCATGGGACTGAAGCGAACTGTTCGGCAAGGCTCAAACTGTGAGGCTGGCAACGTCAAATCCTATTAGCGCAACGCTATATTCCTAACAATAGCGACACCTGTCGACCAATCAGAAATCTTCACATTTCTTACCTTTTCCGTTCCGAACAGAAATTCTGGTCAAAATTCCGTTGTGTCAATTTTGTGTCGCATTTCGCGTCGCAAGAACCGTTTTCCCGTCAATCCCAGTTCCAACATGTTGCGGAAATGAATTTCTTGCCAAGATGAACCACTCTGTCCAATCAGGACAGACTTCGGTCTTGGGTCCGATAAATACGGAACTGTCCCCAACCTTCTCGAGTGAATACGATCAATCGTGTGATCGTTCTACTCGCAACATCGTGAGGAGTTGCACCCTACAACACGGCGTATCGCGGTGTTTGTTTTCTGACTTTTGCAAATCTGAACCCACGCAGTAACACACACATTTGTCGTGTTGTCTCCGTGTTATATTCCATCTGCAATTGCATGAGACCTGCAAGTTGCCTCTCATGCTCACAGTTCCAAGATCTCAATCTTTGGAGCTCGACAGTCTTCACCTACTCATACGAATAACTCAATAACAAACAATCATCCTCACCAACAACTACGAATTGATCACTCTGCGTTTTCGGTGCGGTACCCTACCCATATTCGATTTCGTTCTATCAGATTAACAGTCGCAAGCTTTCACCTACTGAATTGATTGCGTGACATTTCACCCACCTTCATTCCTCGTTCATCAACGAGTGATCCCTTCACACTTCCTTCACGTGACGACGTGATTCTGACCTCCCTTTGGCCTTCCTGCATCTGCAGTACCCCTCTCTTTCGGTTCCCCTGCTGAGATCGGGCCTTCCCATTCAGCACCTCAAGAATTCCTGCAGCACCCTTTCGCACCAGAAGACATTCCTGTCAGTGCATTCCAGTCCCAGCTACCTTCCGGTTCCATCCATCTGCAACTTCCCTTCCCCATCCATCCATCTCCCATCATGACAACTGCTGAGACGGATCTCGCCACCTTGGACCATATCCTTGGCGTCATTGGCATCCCTTCTGATTCTACCCCTCGCGACATCATCGCTCATGAGGACATTGTCAGCCCTCTTGACCTTGTATCCCTCACTGAGGATGATCTTCGCAGCTTCCATCTCAGTGGCCACACTGATGATGGCGAACCCTTCACCGCATCCCTTGGCATCAACCACATCCGCAAGATCCTGAACCTTGGCAAATGGTACCTCACCCAGTCCATCCTGGATGATGATACCTGGAACGATCTGGATCGGGCTACTTTCATGGCATTCACAGCCGAGCAGAGCAACCCTTCCATTTCTTCTTCGCGCTCACATTCGAACGCAAGCACACCCATTCCATCTCCGATGGGGATGAACAACCATTCCACTCCTCCTTCCGCATTCCGTCCTGTGCCCGAGGAACCGCCGCATGTGAACTTCGCATTCGATCCTTCGGGTTCGGTACCCGGGGGTGGCTACCCCCAACCACCTGTGACCCCTTCCATGCCAACCTCATCCGGTTTCCAGGGCGTCCGATCCGAGGAACTTCCAGCTGACTACGTCAAAGAGTTCAGCAAGGCCATCAAGCGAGAGACCTTGTCTCTTCCTACCCTCAAGGATGACAAGCACTTCCTCACCTTCATGCGGACCTTCGAGACCCTCTCATTCTCCCACGGATTGAACCATCACCTCGACATGGATTTCATCCCCGCTCCAAAGGATGAGACCTTCTTCGCGAGTCAGAACCGGTACCTCTTCGCCGTTTTGACCGAGCATGTCAAGACATCCAAAGGACGCCGCATCGTCCGTGCCTTCAAGAAGACTTGCGATGGCAGAGCTGCATACGCCGACCTGGTCGACAGCTACACTGGCGGTGTCGTTGGGGAGACTCTCTCCATCAAGTACCGTGATGCCATTGTCGCATTCCGGCTGGACCAATCCTGGACCAAGAGCCGTGAGCAGTTCCTCGATGCCTGGGAGACCAAGCTCGATGATATTGAAGAGCTCGACGATGCATGCGTCGATGAGGCGGTCAAGCAGCAATGGCTGCGCACCGCTATTGGTCCCGACGTTGACTTGACTCGGGCATATACCAACACCAAGTCCAACTCTCGTCAACGCCACAAGCAGTCTCGTGGTTTCATCAAGATCGGTGTCTCTTTCGAGGACCTTCTCGAGTTCGTCCGTGACGAGGCTCAGTCCCTCGATGCCAACCAACCTCGCACTACATCCAAGCGCAAGGTCAACAACGCAAAGACCTCGGACTCCAACAACAAGGGCAATGGCAAGGACTACTCCAAGGATGATCGCCGCTCCATTCCCAACGAAGAGTGGCGTGGCATGTCCAAGGACCAGCGCAAGGCTTTCCTCGACGCAAAGGGGAAGTGGCGCAAGAACAAGGGCAAAGGCAAAGGCGATTCCAATCGCTCTGCCAACAATGCCAACACCTCTTCCGGCAGCGGCACGGTTCCTTCCGGAACCCCTCCCTCGGGGAGCGATCCTTCCAAGGCTGATGACCCATCTACCGCCGTCGATCGTCTTCTCGCGCAGACCAAGTCCAGCTCTTCATCCGACGACACTCCTCAGTTGGTCTACAAGGGCCAGACCTGGCGTCTCGCGAACTCCACTGTGGTCCGATACAGCTTCAACAAGCTTGTCAAGGATCACTCCGGATCCCTCGTCGACAGCGGTGCCAATGGTGGCCTGGCTGGCGATGATGTCCTCGTTCTCTGCAAGACAGGACACACGGCCGACGTCAGCGGCATCGGTGATTCCGCCATCGCCAACCTCGACATCGGCACTGTCGCTGGACTCATCCAGACTACTGACGGACCCATCATTGGAAAATTCCATCAATATGCGCTCTACGGAAAGGGCAAGACCATCCACTCCACCAACCAGCTTGGTGCCTTTGGGATGGACGTCAACGAGCGCCCTCGCCACCTTCCAGGTGGTCGCCAAACCATCATCACTCCCAGTGGCCACGTCATCCCGTTGGCCGTTCGCCAGGGCCTGTCCTACATGGATATGGCCAAGCCCACTCGCGCGGAACTCGACAAGTACCCGCATGTCGACTTCACCGCCGACGACGAGTGGGACCCTTCCTCCCTCGACTGCGAGATGACCCTCGACGACGTCGCCGATGATGACGCCGCAGCACTTCAGCGTCGCGAGAACAACAACGCCGTTCTCACAACACAAGCTGATGCCCGCCAGGCCGACATCGCAGACAATCCGGGCAGTGTCATTGCTACACGCAGGCCTGCTGACTACGAGGCACTCCGCCCTCACTTCGGCTGGATTCCGGCTCGTCGCGTTCGCGACACCCTTCGGTGCACCTCCCAGTGGTACCGTACCGCCGAGCGCTTCTCCATGCGCAAGCATTTCAAGTCTCGGTTCCCTGCAGCCAACGTCGACCGCCTCCATGAGACGGTGGCAATGGATACGCTCTTCTCGGATACCCCCGCTCACGATGATGGAGTTCCGGGTCATGGCGGGTGCACCATGCTTCAGGTGTACGTCGCCCTCGACTCTCGGTTCACGGCCGGCTTCCCCATGCCATCTGAGAACCGCATCTCCGATACCCTTCGCGACTTCATCCGACGACACGGGGCTCCCGACCTTCTGATGTCCGACAACGCCAAGGCTCAGATCGGCAACAAGGTCATGGAGATCCTTCGGCAATACCACATCCGGGATCACCAGAGTGAGCCGGAGCACCAGCACCAGAACGGCGCGGAACGCCGGATCCAAGATATCAAGCGCACCACCAATGGTGTAATGGATCGCACGGGGACCCCCGGCCGATTCTGGCTGATCTGCACGCTCTATGTGATTGACCTCTTCAATCACATCGCGCAGGTCACCGTTGGTTCCATCACCCCCCTTCAAGCCGCCTTCGGCCAACGACCGGACATCTCCAAGTTCCTCTCCTACCGATGGTGGCAACCAGTCTACTACCGGGTTGACAACCCTTCCTTCCCCAGCCAGTCCAAGGAACGCAGTGGACGCTGGGCCGGTCCCTGTCTCCACAAGGGAGACGACCTCACCTTCTGGGTACTCGATGATGAGACCCAGCGGCTCCTTCCTCGCTCCGCCATCCGACCGGCTGACGACTCTTCCACCCGCAACCTTCGTGCGGACTTTCCCTTCCCCATTGTTGGGGAGGATGATGGATCTGATGCCATGGATACAGCGTCTGGGGAGCCTGACGACGACATCTCCGTCCCTCCAGACCTCGATCCCATCGTCCACTGTCTCTCTGACTCCATCCTGGCTGACCGCCGTGGCACAGACCCCGAAACAGTGGGGAATGCAAAGGTCCACATCCCAAGGTTCTCTCCTGAGGATCTTGTTGGGATGACTTTCATCCACGAGAAGGATGGTCAACAGGTCCGAGCTGAGGTGGTGCAGAAGGTCAATGACCTTGACGCCGCCAACCACCAACGCATCAAGATGCTTCTCTCATTGGCAGATGGGGAGACACACGACCTGATCTCCTATGTCGAGCTCGCTGACATCATCGAACGTCAGCGAGAGCACAGCGACGATCCCGACGCCAAGTGGGAGTTCGACTCCATTGTTGGACATGAAGGACCCCTCACATCTTCCTCCCCCACCTACAAGGGATCCAGATTCAACGTCATTGTGAAATGGGGAGACGGCTCCACCTCCACCGAACCCCTCTCCATCATGATTCAAGATGACCCTGTCTCATGCGCTGCCTATGGCCGCCGCCATGAACTGCTCGACGAGCCTGGTTGGAAGCGCCTCAAGCGCCTCGGCATCCGTACCCACCGTCTTGAGCGCCAGATCCACAAGTCCAAGACCTTTTCCCATGCCCCAACCTTCCAGTTCGGTGTCCAAGTCCCTCGCAACCACAAGGAGGCGATGAGACTCGATGACAAGAATGGCAACACTCTCTGGGCCGACGCCGAGAAGAAGGAGATGGACCAACTCTTCGGGTACCGTACCTTCAAGACCCTTGGGAAGGGTGCCCCGGTACCCTCCGGCTTCCAGAAGATCCGCCTTCAGTGGGTCTACGCTGTGAAGCATGACCTCCGTCACAAGGCGCGTTGCGTCGCTGGCGGCCACCTCACCGAACCCTGCAAGGATGCGTCCTACGCAGGTGTGGTCAGCCTTCGCTCCCTCCGACTCTCCCTCCTCGCCGGGGAACTCAACGGCATTCCAACATGGGTCGGAGACATTGGCAATGCATATCTTGAGGCCTTCACTCAAGAGCGCATCTGCTTCGTCGCTGGTGACGAATTCGGTGACTTCGCTGGTCATACCATGCAGATAGTCAAGGCACTCTACGGCCTGCGCACATCGGGTGCCCGGTTCCACGAGGCCCTCGCCGACACCCTTCGCGACATGGGGTTCCTCCAGTGCCGCTCGGATCCTGACGTCTGGATGCGAGACGCCCAGTCCCACTGGGAATACGTCTGTGTCTACGTCGACGACCTCACCGCCACCATGGCGGATCCCAAGACCTTCTTCGACATCCTCTCTTCCAAGTATGGGTACCAGCTCAAGGGAGTTGGTCCCATCAAGTACCACCTCGGTGCTGACTTTGGTCGCGACCCCGACGGCACCCTCAAGCTCTCTCCACAGTCCTACATCAAACGGATGTTGGAGAACTACGAGCGCATGTTCGGTGAGCTCCCTCGCAAGGCCAGCTGCCCACTCGACAAGGCCGACAGTCCTGAACTGGACACCTCTTCCGAACTCTGCGAAACCGACAAACGCAAGTTCATGTCCCTCATCGGTGCACTCCAGTGGTGTATCTCCCTCGGGCGGTTCGACATCTCTGTCGCCGTCATGACGCTCGCACGCTTCCGCTCGGCTCCCCGCCAAGGCCATCTGGACCGCGCCAAGCGCATCTACGGGTACCTCCGCAAACACCCCGATGCAGCCATCCGGTTCCGCACCTGCGTTCCCCGCTTCGATCTTCACTACGAGGTTCCCAACCATGACTGGATCTACTCCGTCTATGGGAAGACCTCTGAGGAGATTCCGGATGATGTCCCCGAGCCGAAAGGCAAGCCTGTCCGAACCACCACGTTCGTCGACGCCCATCTCCTTCTCTGCCAAGTCACTGGCAGATCGGCCACCGGTGCCCTCCATCTGGTGAACCAGACTCCCATCGAGTGGTTCTCCAAGCGACAGGGTACGGTAGAGACCGCCACCTACGGATCTGAGTTCGTTGCCGCTCGACAGGCAACTGAGCAGATCATCTCCCTTCGCCTCGCTCTCCGTGAGATGGGTATCCCGATCGACGGCCCCAGCTGGATGCTGGGTGACAACCAGTCCGTCATCACCTCCTCCACGGTCCCCAAGAGCATGCTCTCCAAGCGCCACAACGCACTGGCCTACCATCGAGTCCGGTCCGCTGTCGCCGCTGGCATCCTCTACTTCATCAAGATCCCCGGCACCCAGAACGTCGCCGATGTGATGACCAAGTTTCTTCCATGGGCCGTCTTCTGGCCCCTCGTGAAGCCTATCCTATTCTGGAAAGGACACACTGAGCCCACTTCCTCGACCTCCAAGACCTGAATGTCCGGGACACGCTTTGGGGAGTATTAGCGCAACGCTATATTCCTAACAATAGCGACACCTGTCGACCAATCAGAAATCTTCACATTTCTTACCTTTTCCGTTCCGAACAGAAATTCTGGTCAAAATTCCGTTGTGTCAATTTTGTGTCGCATTTCGCGTCGCAAGAACCGTTTTCCCGTCAATCCCAGTTCCAACATGTTGCGGAAATGAATTTCTTGCCAAGATGAACCACTCTGTCCAATCAGGACAGACTTCGGTCTTGGGTCCGATAAATACGGAACTGTCCCCAACCTTCTCGAGTGAATACGATCAATCGTGTGATCGTTCTACTCGCAACATCGTGAGGAGTTGCACCCTACAACACGGCGTATCGCGGTGTTTGTTTTCTGACTTTTGCAAATCTGAACCCACGCAGTAACACACACATTTGTCGTGTTGTCTCCGTGTTATATTCCATCTGCAATTGCATGAGACCTGCAAGTTGCCTCTCATGCTCACAGTTCCAAGATCTCAATCTTTGGAGCTCGACAGTCTTCACCTACTCATACGAATAACTCAATAACAAACAATCATCCTCACCAACAACTACGAATTGATCACTCTGCGTTTTCGGTGCGGTACCCTACCCATATTCGATTTCGTTCTATCACGCCATAGATGAGATGATGGTTCAATTCAAGGGAAGATCTGCACAGATGCATCACATGTAGCAGAAGCCAATCAAGGAAGGCTACAAATTCTATTCCCTTTGCTGCTCAGCCTCAGGGTTCATGTTCCATGTGCTGCCATTGGGGCACCTGGACAAAACCACCAGGATCAACAACACAGTCGCAGAGCTGCTTGCCAAACTCAATCCTGCTGACAAGCATGTTGTTGCCATGGACAATCTATGCACTACAAAGATTGTCATTGAGAAGTTGAGGGAGATGGGAGTGGGCATTGTGGGAACTGCAAGGAATTGTTGTGGATTCCCTCCCAAGGAAATGAAGGACATTGAAGATGATCGCTTCAACTCTCTGTACATCTGGACAGAGAGTGACAAGTATGTCATTACTTGATGGGTGGACAACAATGTGGTGCTCATGGTGAGTACAGTCCATTATGCAAACAAGACAGTCGCAAAGAATCGACATCGACCACAACAGACCACAACAAACAAGAACCATCTGAAGACTGTCTGGGGTGATGACTGGAATGCTGCAAACAGGATCCCAAGAATGATTGATGACTACAATCATTGGATGGGAGGGGTGGATTGGTGTGATCAGCTTTTCGCATACTATCAACCAAATCTGCGGTGTTGAAGGGTATGGATGCCAATCATGTTTCACCTACTTGACATACTGAGGGTGAACTCATGGATCACGCACAGTCACCTTGTGGAGGAGGAGGATTGAATGGATTACAAATCATACGGCTTGGCAATGGTGGAAGCACTGGTGTGGAAAGCGAGGACCTGCAAAGTCTGTGGCACAAGGAGGGCAAGGAGAATCCTAAAGAAGATAAGAACAAGGATAAGGATGAACAATAATCAACCAGTGTTGAGCAAGGATAGGTTCATGGGTGTGTATAAAGACCATGGACAGAAAATTGACAAAGATGGAAAGCAACGACTTTGCCAATATTGCTGCTGCTTGAAGGCCACAAAAAAATTACTGGCCTAGAACAAAACACTCCCAATAGGGTCAAACGGATCTGCAGCTTGTGTAGAGTCCATGTCTGCAAAGATCATTGGAGTATATACCATGGAAGGTGACGAAGTATAGTAAAACAAAAATTCAGTGGCTCTCAACGATAGCACTAGTAAACGATGGTACTGATTTAGTTTTCACGTTGGCCGCGGTAGGACAAACGCGTTCAAAAATTAACACGGTGTCGAGATATACGATATAATAGCGAATTATCTCTGGGTAATGAAGGGATAGAGTGTGCATGTGGAGGGAAGGCAGTGTGTGCTGATTGAGACATGGACGAAGCTCAACGTCCCCGGGCATGAACGGCAGCAGAACCGAGAACAAGGCAGTGTAAAAGTCAAGGCGGGGGTGAAGATCTGGATTACCCACCAACCCACAACTCTGGATTTCGACCACTGATCCACAGCCCAGATGAAGCATCATCATCACCATGCCTACTGCTACCGGGCAATCCTCAACATCTCTTCGCACCCAACCGCCTTGCCCACGCGAAATGTGAGTCTGTCGATCAAGGGCACGACTGGACAGCAAGCTGAAGCACGACTGGTGATTCCCAACACACTTTGCCCTTCTGCGTCCGCATGCCTTTTGTTTCTAGTCGTAGACTAGTGCGAAAAATATAAACTTTTTAACTATAAGGTCCAGGCATCTAATATTTCACCCATATACCCTCCACAACATAATAGGATGAACCATGTCTTCGAATTAAAAATCGGCAGGAATGTACTATCGTATCCTGAATGGGGTCGTACAGCCAAGGAGGGGAACTCACGATAAGACTCGTTCCGCAGTGAGTTGCGACATTTATGATTCTTTTCGACGGTTGTGAGACGTTTGGGCGTATATCACACCAATGACATCCCCCAGATTTATGATGTTGTGTCTTGTCCGTTTGTCAAGACAAAACGAGACGGCACCCACGATGCTCCAAGTCAATGAAGCAGAAACAGTCACACAACAACAGACATACTTGTCAGATATCAAACAGACAGACGTGGGACTAGATTGACTGTCATTCAAATCCACGTTTGTGATTGACTCAGCAGAGCAACTTTATTGGTTCAGATATGAGGTCCGATACATCGTCTGTACTACCACCCACAAGCGCACCGACAATCCGCCCATCAATGGCAGCGCCAAACCCAAATCCCACAAGTGTTTAGTTGCGTACGTAGATACTTGTTAAAATAGCGCGCTGCGGAATCGAACCACGGAGCCAGTCCACGCCCTGCATGAACACAAGAAATTAACGCTTATAACCCATGTCGCGACACCCTCCCTAATTCTTGGATTCATGCCCTTGAGCCCCCCTATCATGAGGACCCCCCACACTCTATTTTTATACTGCCGCTGTAGGCAGTCGGCAAGTTTCGGGTGTTTCTGTGTGTTTTTTGTAGCAGGGGTGGGTACCAGCCGACGGAATCGAACCTTAGGCCACGCTACCATGTTAAAATAGCGCGCTGCGGAATCGAACCACGGAGCCAGTCCACGCCCTGCATGAACACAAGAAATTAACGCTTATAACCCATGTCGCGACAGATACTTGCATCGTACGAGCTGAAAGAACATTGACGCATGCGGACTGCCATACCAGGACAGAATACTCTTTCTGTGTAGTCGTACGATTGTGGTGGATAGAGAGGTAGAGAGAACAGAGTATCAGTACCATGTGCACACATTTCAGATCGGCAGCGTGTGCGAACACAACAGAACCATGAAAGAACACCAGAGAGCAAATGTCAACGGCTTCAGCTTGAGTCAAGCACTTGCCATCCACAGACGTCACTCGTCTGCGTTGCATAGGCGAGTGTACCTGTGTACGTAGTCGTGGATCGCACGAGGATGATGCCGATCGACATCTTCGCCAAAGCAGTTCGTGTGGGATGTGATGTCTGGCTCGATGAGCTTCATGTTGTAGCCGTCGAAGTCAGCAGCTGCCGTTTCCGCTCTTCACCAGAATCATCCGTTCTTGATGGTCGTGGAGGACATCATGCACTTATCACATTGCAGAATCCCCAAGAATGGTTGTCAAATGCGAATCAATCATGGGCGACGACGAGGGAACGCGACAGCGCACAGGCACGAGTACGGATAGCTACTGATTGCTGCGCATCTGCATCGAATGAGTATGCTGGACAACAAGTCCGTAACACCAGAGCCGAGCAAAAGTGCCAGCTGCTTGTGTGCCCAGTGCATTAGCGTTGGTCTCCTTGAACTTCTCCCGCGCTTCGCGGATCTGCCGACGTCTATCTTGTCGCGCGCGCCATCGCGCATCACCATCCGACATCTCTCCCTCCCGTTACTTCTCCATCACTTTCTTCTCCACGCAGACCCAGCGAGGCGTTCAATCGTTGAAACGTCGACCCACTCCTCGGTTTCCATCATTATTCTCGATACACTCTTCCATACGAGCGTCATATCCATCGCCGCCCATCACCACCCACTGGCAAGCGTAAGTGTGACAGATCTTGAACAGGCGTCCATCATGACATGCCGATGATGCCGACCACATGTGCGCGTGCTCACAGATTCTGGTTGGCAGCTACTGTCTGCATCCGTCGAGTGTTGTGTCGGCTGTCCACTCGTGCTTGGCTTTGGTGTTGATGATTGGTCTGGCATGCAAGGTGGAGCCAACGTGTTGCTCAACTTGCCTGTGCGGATAGCTCTGAGCTTCTGTTGAAGGGAATGGTGGCTTGGTGATGCTGTTGGTTCCCTGAGCTGTTAGCTGCTTGTTCACGAATTGTGTACTCGTATGTGGCGCATGTGGCATCCGATCACACAAGAACGTTTGCGCTCACATAGCGGCAGTAGCGCTCCCTCTCTCTCTCTCACACACACACACTCTCTCTCTCTCACACACACACACTCTCTCTCTCTCTCTCTCTCTCTCTCTCTCTCTCTCTCTTGCGTCTGACGTGGTCGGTTTCTGACGATCATCCGTCGAGGCCTCTGTTCCACTCTTGACTTCAGCCATTTCCAGCCAGACAGAAGTCCTCACATACCCGGACGTGGAGAACGAGCATTCATACCAATACCACGCCGACATATCCCAAGCTTGCATCGAATTTCGATCCAACACAACCGACTCAGCAAGAAGAAGTCATGACCCGTCTCATCCAAGCTGACCGCCAAGATAACGATGGCCGGCGCAATTCTGGCATCCCTCAAGGTCAATCGTTGCGACGACCAAACTATCCGTCTGACCAAGATCGGCAGCGATCATTCAGGACGGCATTAACGTCAGTGGATGACCGCCATCGTCACATTGATCTGAGCCACGGCGACAACATGTCGGCGTCGTCGTTGCCACCGCCATTGCCAATGGCAACAAACGCGCTCGGGACCGCACCTGCAACTTTGGCCATTTCTACGAATGGGAATATGACACTCCATGAAGTTCTTGGTCACCCATCTTCGGCCGCAGCCTTCATCCGAACAGGATGTCACCCCATTGGAAACCGCCATATCAGCGGCGACAGTGCTCATGGTGTTTCTCCGGGAACCACCAGCTCTGAGCTCCTTGCCGTCATCGATGCGGTGCTCGATTTGGTTCAAGAAGATGATAACCATGGTGCACGGTCTTCTCGCGCAGTCGACGGCATTTGTCCAATCGAACAACTGGGTAATCCGCACTGAGGTCGGGCTGCCGCACGACTTCGACACTACCTGCGAACCAGCAGGCCTGAGCTTGACTGGTATCCTGGAGATACCTGCACCTCATTTTTCGTGACCAATAGCTATTGATAAATTGTGTCTTCGTAGTATCACGTTCATGGTGAACTTCAGCCAGCTTACAGATTCTCGGCCACTGGCGACGAATCATGGTGACATGCCTCAAGTATCAACGTGCGCGGGTCAATGCTTGCTCGGGATGGCTATACTCGATCTGAACGCTCGATCGTCCCATGATCTGTGCCAGGCTCCTCGCGCAACTGCAACTGGGAGTTGAACAGAGGTCGGTGTGACCAGGGCGGATGCGTGCATGGGTGGAACAGCGTAGATGCATTGCCGATCCAGCACCTCACTGTTCGGAATGGTCGATCGGTGCATCGAATATCGGGTGCCTCTCTGATGCGGTAGATACACGAGGTTGCATTTTGCAATGTGGCGGTTCGGCAGATCTCCTGGCTTCAGCCCTGATGAATTGTGTCGTTGTGGATTTTGACATTCGTGAGAGTAATGGATATGCAGCCTCGCCGTTCAACAGTACAAGTTGCCACATGTTCATTCCTGCCCTTGGACTCCGCTGCCAAGCTCTGATGACACAACCACTCAGTGTGCGTTCTATGGCTTGCATCACACCAGATGCTTGCTCCTCTCTGTGCTTGGCGAGAGAGTTTTGGCCTCTTTTGTTTCTCGATTTGCGATTTGTCTTGTGCCATCGCGATTGCTGTATCCTTTGTGCAGAATATTGATGAGCTGAGTGCACTGACAGGAACAACGCACGATGAAATACTCGGTACATTTCCTTTGGCAACAGTAGGTGACGTCGATAATGAATCAGACTAATACGTAGAATAGAATAGATCGTTGGATAGTCTGTCGTGCACTGACTGCCTTCGATTTTCTGATGTAAGAGCCAACAGGACAGCAGGCCAAAGTATTCCAATGTTGCCTGCCACACCCTATCGCTTCGATAGCTTCGGCATTTCCGCATGCACGAAGAGTGGCGCTCTGACTCTGGCAGAATTGTAAGTGCTGAAGACCGTCAAGAGAACATCGTTTTTCTGCAAGGAGTAGAAGACCACACCAGCAGCATCGCAAATGATGTGTGCATCACACACTCTCTCTCTATCTATATGTGGAAGAGAGAGATAGTATAATAGAGTAGTATATCCATAATGAGGGTTTTCATGTCTGTGGAGACAAACTCTACGTAGCTTGTCTCCACAGGCAAATTGAAGTCTCAATTTGCCTCCACAGGCAAATCGACCCCCATTTGCCTGTGGAGACAAACGGAAGGTCGCCGAAAATGGCGACGTACTACTTAAGTCCCACATTCCTCCACGATGTCCCGTGTTGCAGAAAAAAAAACCCGATTTCGGTCCGAAACCCGAAAGTGGGTTGTTTTTTTTTCTGACTCCTTCGAGTAACTCATTTATTTGGCGATTTCAAAAAAAAAAACGTCGCGATGCAGCACGGCGTCATTGGTCATGTCTCAGGGGTTCCTTTCCGTGCGCCTGTCTTGCTTTTCTGACGTCATGGGATCTAAGGTAATGAGCTTTTACTTTTTGATTTTGATGTCATCCACCACGCTCCTGACAACAACACCAAAATCCTGGCAACGGTGTAACACAACAAGGAGGGTGGAGCACGACGCATGATCATTGTTTGTTCAATTCCCACAACTGCAACGATTATTATAAATTTAAGACATGAGGCATGTCGTGAGTCGACCTGGCCAGCGAAAAAGGGTTTGAAAAAAAACGGCTTCTCGTAAAGCGTATTTGGGCTAGTCCGTTGAGTCGCAGTTTGTCTGTGGAGACAAATGGACCCCAATTTGCCTGTGGAGACAAATTGCACCTCCAATTTGCCTGGGGAGACAAGCCACGTAGGCCAGTACCAGGCCGAAATCATTATGGATATTCGCCCTGTGGCCAAGAATGTTGGTGTGTCACGTCGCGTCGTAGCAACTCGCAACAAAACATGAAAATGTGAGGCGCCGCAACCCAAGATCCAAATAGCTGACCACGTCACATCGCTCAAAACATCCCATGTTCCTCTGCGCGCGTGGGAGGTCCCGCCGAACACGGCGCAATAATTAAAACTGTGGACGTCATGTCTCGTAGTCCCACGTCATTTATGGACAATGATTGAAGGACAGAACGGAACAAAGAGAAATTGAAACGGGAAAAGGGATGGACTTTGCCAGAAAACAACAGCCAACCTCGACATCCTCTCGGCATGATCTCGCCACATCATGCCAAACAGCCTGGTCTTTCACTCGGGGAGAGAGAGCATTACTCGTGCGATCACGCCCTCTCATTTCGATTGAGTCGCAGCACTCGAGTACGGTACCATACTCCGGGGTACACTTCACCAGTTCAAACAAAATGTGTGTCTGCTTCACTGGCTCACACTCTGAAATTCTGCCACTGAACGCGAGTGGATGTGGACGCTGCGATCGCACCAACAGCTGCTCACAAAATGGAATCGGCGATCAGGACCATTTCGAGCTACGAGTAGTCGTACACTTATGCTCCAAACAGAAGAGTATCCAACTCACTTCCAGCGCAATGGCCTGCGCTGTCCGCCGACTTCTATTTTTATCTGATATCTGCTCTGCACGAGTGGAGAGACAGGCATCAAGCTCTCAGCGTTCCAGGATGCGCCTGGGGTATGGAGCACCAACCACCCATGTAACCTGCGTGCGTCTTGCTACATCATAGCTCGATCCGGTCAGAAATGGTGTTACGGAGAGAATCAAAAGGAGATTTCTTGCGTTTCGTGATATCGCTCGATAGCCAACTGGGGGCGCACTTGCTCGCCAAGTAAACACTATTTTAGGAGCATCGTTTCAGACAGAGATCTCGTCGAAACTTTTCGAAAGCTGGTGCTCTCGTGCACTCGTTTCGGCTCTTGTTGCCAGCGATCGTCGCGGATGAGCGACTTCCATCTGTTGGAAGGCGAGAGACTTCAGCTTGAGATTGGGAGAAGGATCTGGGACTTGCGAGCAGCGTTGAACAAAACCAGCCGTGGAGTGGAACCGGAATGGTCTTGTGATCACGTGCCGTCAATGATCCCGTATGGAATACGAGGCTTGTGCAACCGTCTCATCAGCATCAGCATCAGCGCCATCGCGTGGGGATGAGTGAGTGGTCTTGGTGCTGCCACGGTACCGGCGCCGGCGCCGCCATCTCTATCAAATTGAGGAGTATCAGTATTAGAACGCTCGCCATTTGCTCCGCTTGACAGCGTCGGACGCACGCCCATGGAACGCCACCACCAAGATCTGCCAACGGCAGAACAGCCTCATCAATTCAGCGATATCGATAATCGAGGGTGGACAAGCAATCACGTCATGCGACCTGTGCATATCGCAACAGGAACATGCAGTTGAATCCACTGCGCACCATGCAGAAGCAGGCTAAGATGAAGATGTGGGGATGTGAAGATGTGAAAATGTGAGGGTGTGCAAGCGGTGTCGTGACAGTTTGCGACAAATCGGAGAGTCAGCCGACTCGATTGATCGCTGGGAGAAAACAGTCATTTCAAGATGACTCAGTCATGGATACGCCAAGGAAGCTCATGATGCCGCGAAACCCAAACGGCGCCAACGCAGTTGCCCAACGGGATGCACAGGCAGAAACAGGAGAACACAAAAGATAGTAAGACGGGTCGACCATTGATGCAAGTGGACACAAGAGAGAGAGAGCGCAAGAGGCATCATCAACAACAGGTTCCATCTCAAAAGGTCGCCAAGTGCAGAGTCAGCGACACATCGACGAAGTCAGCCAAGGCAACCAAGGCAGTAGAGCACGCAAGCAAGCAGTAATTCTGCAAAACAAGAGCACGGACAACAATGAGTGACAAGAACGCAGAAATCGAGGCCGACCCCCGCAAGCTGGCGGAGGAAGACGCGCGCAAGAAGGCTGGCGAAGTGAAGCAGTGGCAGCAAGCGGAGGCTGGCAAGCGGGAGCAGGCTGAGGTGGACGCGCGTCACAAGCATTCGATGGAGACGGAACGCCGCGCAGCCGAGGCCGTGAAGAGAGACTACGCCGAGAAGGATGCCCGGCGGAAGGCCGACGACGAGGGTGCAAGACTTCAGACGGAAGAGGAGTCACGGAACCAAGCCAGCGCCGATGCTGTCGCCGAAGTTGAAGCGACGGTGATGAAGCAGGGATGATATGGTGATGTAATTGGGAGTGAGCCGGAGAACGAGAAAGGGAAATGAAGTCATGGAGGGATGGATGGAGGGAGGGAGGAAGGACGGAAGGATGGACGGGCGTATCCGAAAAATGACGCGATGAGAATGGCTTCGTTTCATGCCCGGGGTGTTTGCTCAGCGGGCGAGAACACAAGTGGTCTCTTTGATCTGCAATGGGCAACAGAGATTCCGTATCTTCGTGCCTGCGTTTGCGTGGGAGGTCGGTCTGGAGAGAGAGAGAGAGAGAGGCAGCAAAGGTTGGCCTTTATTTCGTTTCTTTTGAGACAGATGGGTACCTACTCGAACGCATCAACCACACGTGCAAGTTGGCAGTGAAGCTATGAACGACCATGCGAGTGCTTTCATCCAAGTTGAGACCAGCCAAACGAAATGCAATCCTCAGACAAGCATATGAGAGATCTTGGCGCGCAAATGTGTCGAGTAAAATGCTCGGAGTAGATGCTCTGCGAGAAGAAATCAAAGCGCCAACTCTCTGATGTTTCATCGACTCATCGATTTCATTGATTGTGTTCTATTGTACCATGAACATGCCTGTGCCGCTTTCGCAACACGCATTTGACCATCGTGATGCTGTATGCTGTGGTTTGTCGCAGACTCTCGTTTCTGTCTTGTCTCGCCACTCGCATGTGATCTCTAGATTGGTCCGATCTTCTCTACTTTCACGGCGGTTTGTGAGTCACGCAATGACGTGACTCACATCAACCATCAGAAGTTACGAACTCTCATCTCTTTTTGGTTGTGATGTGCGTACACTGACACCTTGCAGTGATGCCAACGTGATGTTGGTGCGCCAGCACACAGCAGAGAACATTGGAACATGGAAGGCACGACGCGCACAGCATGGCTGTCGCCATCACAACAACCCAGGCCCATTCATTTCATGAAGGACCATGGCACCTTGTGTTCATGTGTCTTGAAGTTTGGAACATTACAACTCCTTCCTTGTGCAGAGAGGCAGGCACTGCGCTCTTCCGATCTAACCTCGGCACAACGACACACACCAGCAGAGGCGAAGGACAGAGGTCTGGGGTTCCAGAAACACCGCCAGTCTGAACACAGCATGCTGATGCTTGCCGTGCTGCAACTGATGCTGACGGCCTACTTTGGTTCCATTCTCTGCGTCCAAGCCTTTCCAACCACTCCAGTGCCTCAGTTTGGACTTGCGGCAACGTCGGCGGCGAGCGAGCATCGGCAGGCACACAGAACGTGGCTTCTGCTGTCGCAATCCGACGAGGATACAAGATCCTCCCCAACAGCAACGACGAAAGTGACAACAACGGCGACAACAACAACGAACGAACCGGCCACCATCGTCGATTGGGATGATGATTTCGATACCAACACAGACTTCGATGAGACATTCTCGGACGATGGATCGTCCTCATCCATGGTCTGCGCCGTCGATCTCGAAGACCTCACCACGCCGTACATGAGTTCGTTGGAAAGCGAGTCGACCTTCATCGATTACGGTCCCGATGGCTTCGTCGTCCCGGCCGGACCCGTCGGACAGTTCAAGGAGCGCGTCGGCAATCTGTTGGAACTGGAACCGCGCTACGAAGTCGCAATCTCTGCCTCCATCTTGTTATCGAGCTTCCTGGCCGCGTTGTCGACGATCGATGATGAAGCATGGTCGGCACCGATGATCACCATGACGATCCGCGGAGTGATGGGCGTCGTTCTGGCCGTGGACTTCTTGGGGCGGTGGTTCTCGTCAAGCCAAGAGACTTGGCGATTCGTGCTGTCCCCGCAGTTCGTTCTGGACATGACCGTCGTGGTGCTGCCGTTGTTGGTGCTCCCCATCAACTTGATGGCGGCCGCCATGACGGGGGATCTCGCTACGACGACGACGCCTGCCTGGATCACGATGGTGCCGTCGATCCTGTCTCCGGACACGGCGGGTCTGTTCAACTTGCAGCTGCTGCGCATCCTGCGATGGCGACGCGTGTTGAAGGACCCCGCGACGTTCGCGCACTTCGAAAAGGCCCTGGGCGTGCAATTCCCCATCATCGGACGTGGTATCGATCGTGAGGTCGACGGCATCCCCGATTGGCAGCTGCAGCTGGCGCGCGTGTTTCTGACCCTGTTCACGCTCGTGTCCGTGGCGACGGGATTGATCTACACCGTCGAGCACTCCATCAATCCCAGCATCAACTCGTACTTCGACGCTTTGTACTTCGGACTGACAACTGTCACGACGGTGGGGTTTGGCGATATCTCGCCCGTGACGACGAACGGGCGCATCGTCGTGTGCGGCAGCATCCTCGTGGGCGGAGCCGTGGTGCCCACGCAGCTCGCGGAACTTGCGGAGGCGCTGATCTCGTCGCGCAATCTGCGCAAGCAGGCGCAAGAAAAGATGCTCGACGAGGATCCCGCAGAGACATCGCAGTCGTCGCTGGCGTCCGACATGAACAGCAAGAACAATGGAACGCAGCAAGACATGACGCTGCGGACGGATATGCAATGTCCGCACTGCGGTGTTGTCTTCCATTGGTCGTGTGCCAGGTATTGTTACTCTTGCGGTGAGCGTTTGTAACATAATATGATAGAGGAGGGACGTGCTATATGATATGTAGAGCAGAGCATTATCGTAGCGCAGGTCAACGTGTGAACTTGTATGGTGTCCTGAGATGTTGCGATCTTCGTAGGAATGCAGGTTGTAGCAGGATGCGCGGCAAAGCGCAACGCCAGCGAACGACCACACTTTCTTTGGGCGGATGTTTGGTATCTTCTGAGTCTTGTGTTGATGATATTGGACTAGTGCGACCATTCACAACCTGAGATCGACTCATCGGAGTGTATTTCGAACCGCGATTTAACCGCCATGCCGAGTTCCAACCACAAGACAAACCCGCCAAAAACACCAAGAGTTGCGCTCTCGTGGTTGTTGTTTGTTGGTGGTGGCGCTCTGCTCGTCTTCGTGGTTGTTGTGGAGGCTTGTGGATGGAGCGTTGTCTGGATTCAAACAGTTGCGATCATTTCACTTGAGCTGTTGATGATCATACCATAGGTCATAGAGGAGAGCAGAGCACTCCACAAACTCGTGTGAAGTCTGGAATCAACCATCATCTGGAAGGCGGACAGAGACAGAGACAGCGTGGTGGAGTGAAAGCGAGGCCGTGCCCAGAGAAGGAGCTGATCCTGGGCTTCGATCATTGGAAGATATAGCAGAGAGAAAGAGAGTGTGTGAGAGAGCCAAGTCGAAAGGCAAACCAAAGATCGACAGAGCAGACCCTTTGCCGAGGAGATCTCACTCATCATACAACAAGTTTCAACTGCAATCGCAGCAACGGCATCATGTTCCGCAACGAACGAGAATTGCGTTTCTTGGAGACACTGGGCAAGACTCCCGACCAGGTGCATCCGTTCATGGCGCAGATCGATGTGGATCCATCTTGCTGGTTTTGGCATTTGCTTCCTGACGAAATCATCACGAACGAGGTCTTTGGGCTTCACTTTGACCTGGATGCTGACGGCGACGATGGTAAGCAAGCACTGTGTTCAGTTTGCACAGTTTGCACAGTATATGGAAGAGGTCATATGTCGATCGATCCATTGATCGATCCATTGATTGCTTCGTATCGACCTCTTCTGCTCTTTGGCTTGCAATCATCTTGTGTCAACACGATGTGTCGATCGCTCACCTTCATTCTTCTGCTCCGCTTCTTCCAATGGTGTGATGCAACGCCCCGTCTTTCACGCATTTGTTGCGCTCATCCGTGCATCATGCAATCTCTTTCGACAACGACCACAATGACAACAACGACGACAACGGACAATCGCAAAGACGATGCAAATGCGCCACAAGCCAAATCATTGAAAGCGCTGCGACTGCAAGTCATCAAACAGCACAAGAGAGGGCTTCTGTCAGATCACGACATGTTCCAATTCTCGATCATTCTGTGGATGCAAAAGCTACGTCACGCGCACGACACGGACGACGTCTTCCGGAAGGTGTCGAAGCTGCTCAACATGTGCCTGCTGGACGCCCACCCCGATCTGCCGCAGAATCAACCAGAGAACAACAACAATGCCATTGATGGATGGCGCAGCTGGGCGCACTACTTGATGCCACCGATGTCCTCCATCTCCGTCGATATCTTGATGGAGGAGGATCCGGAATTCGACGATGACATCGTCTTGGCCGATTGGATCATGGAGTTCCTGCAGTTGTTGTACATGGAGTGGGACCAATGGTCGGCAGCAGATCAAAAGGTGGCACCGCGCAAGAAGCGACAGCGCGTCGGCGAACTCACGACGACGACGACGACGGGCATGTCGGAACGCGCCAAGCTGGGATTTGCGTACATCATCACCTTCATCGAGTACTCCATACAGGAGGAAGTGCTGTCGTCGTGGCACGATCTGGCCAACAACGTGTGGACGTCCGAGCTGTCCACCGTCTTTCGACAGTTCGAGAAGGTGCATCACACGGCGGGGATCGTGCTGTTGGCGTTGCGGTTCCTCAGATTACGTCGTTCCTCGGTTCTGCTGTGCACGTTGGACGACATCGATTTCGTGCACCTCGCCACCAAGATGGAAGCCTTGCTATTCCGGTACGTTGTCGAACGGCTTGTGAAGTATTTTTATTCCATTCTTCACAAAATGCACACCAACTCACTCACTCACTCTTTTTCACACCAAACACATCTTATTCCATTTCTCAGTCGCATGGAGGCAGCCACCAAGGTCCCGCAATACGCCATTAGAGCGGACTTTGTCAAGCACATGATGTTCGCCACGAAGGCGTCCAACCCACCCAGCATCAGTGAATCCGACCGTTTCAATCCCTACCTCGATCAGATCTGCAAGGCCTGCGCCATCATCCTTCCCATCAATTCCATCGGCAAAGCTATCGACAATATTCGTGCCACCCTCCAAGCCCCATCGCAGAACAAGCGACCACAACGTGCCACCAACAACCGCAAACGCCTCACTGCCGGAGATGCAGATGACGCTGAAGGAGACGATGGTGAGCAGTCTCCGTACTCGATACAGACAGTCGAGAAGATACCGCCGGAGCTGTTCGAGAAGTATTCCGGCATCATCGTCCACCACGCTCTGCTCGTCGCGAGTCACGAGCTCGACAAGGCCGTCATGGCGGCGAAGCGCATCTGCGAGCTCAGAATCGATGTTGCCGTGCACGAACGATGCTGGGCGCACATCTGGGACATCCTCGAATACTACGGCCACATCTTCGTCGATGGACACGACGCGCGTGACTTGGCTCCAATGCCCTACATCAAAACCAAGGCGAAATCCAAGCGCAAGTTCATGCTCGACATCATGGCCACCAACCTGGGCAGCTACGGATTTCGGTTCATGGAGGCCTACTTGACGGATGTCGTGCGGGACGTATGGGAAAACCCCAACGCGACAGAGGAAGAGAAGAACTACGTCCTCCTTGCTGCGCAGAAGACTGCCTTGCGCATGTGCTGCCAGTGCATCAAGACGACGACCGTGCGTGGAATCATGTCGTACATCGATATTGACTGGAAGCACACGCGCCGAGAGGGACCGCCGCAGCCTCCTTTCAAGCCGGCATCGCCCTACGACATCATCGACAGCCAGCAAGAGAAGGTGTTGGATCAGTGGGCAACCGCTTTCCTGGTGTACAGCAACCCCATTCCGCCTTCCTTGTTGGATGGCGACGTGTTGGACATTCATCGGTACATCAAGCATGCCGAGCAACCAGAAGAACTCGACGAGGATGTGCTTGCCACAGACGTGGCACAAGAACAGACGGAAGAAGCCGATGGGCCGGCTGCCGCTACGGTGGACGATGTTCTTGTCCAGGGATCTCAAGCTGCGCACGAGTTGGAGCAGGAGGACGAGTACATCGATGATGGCGAGGCACAACAGCATGTTGCTGCTAGCGATGATGATGATGATGATGATATTGTCGAAGTGACAGAAATCATCGACTCCGACGATGACATGGTGGTCCAGGGTCTCCCACAAGAGTACATTCAGCAACAGGCACCTGCGCAAATGACATACCAGTACGGCGATGCCGTTGAAGGCCAGTACGGTTACGTCGATGCCGCGGGCCAACCGATGTACGCTGAAGAAGACGGTGCCTACGATTCCGGCGCATATGACGACGATGACGGCGAAGAAATTGAAGAGGACGACGCAGGAGCGCAGTTTGAAGACACTGATGAAATGGAGATGCAAGATGGCATGGAGGCTTTGCCACCGCTGCGAAATAGAGCTTCGGTATCTGCCATCGATTTCTCCGCAGAACAAGCCGACGAGGCCATGGAGATGGCATACGAAGGTCAGTTCCCATCCAGCAGCAAGGATGATGATGATGCCGACGACGACGACGACGATGATGTCATTGAGGTCGTCCAAACCGAGCCCACGAAAGATGTTGCAAACGATGAGGAAGAGGAGGTTACGTATGATGCCAATACAGCGGATTCCGACCAGCAGCAGTACAAAGGAGAAGATGAAGACGAGGAAGAAGAAGAGGAAGAAGAACAAGATGATGATGATGACGAAGACGACGACGACAATGGCATTGACAACAACGATAATGATGACGACGTCGCTGTTGCTGACGACGACGTGGTTGCTGACGAGATGCAACCACAGCAGGTGTACGAGACTGACGCATCAGTCGCTATCAAGACCGGCGTCGCGAGCGAGGCGACCGATGACGAAGCAGAACACAACTTGATGGTCGAGAAGGCCGAAACCGACGTTGCAGATGTTGGGGAAGACATTGAAGCGACAACGGACGAGGAACGCGACGTCGACTTGCGTAGTACAGGTATTTCTGGGGCTGGCAGCACCGTGGTTGGCAGCGACGTGGAGAACGATCATGCACCACGGCAGATGGGAGCAGCATCGATGGACGACGATACCATGGGAGCTCCTGACGACGATGTCAAGACCGACGGAGCCGACAAGGGTGTGATGGGATCTGGTGCCAACGCAGCTGAGACTGGCGGTGATGCCACTGGGAATGGAAACCAGGCGAATCGTCAAGCACAGCTCGCGCGAGACGCCGATCGGCGCAAGACATCGCAGTACGGATACACGTCTCAGCTCGAAGATGGGTACGAGCCAGAAGACACCCACGGATACACTGAGGAGGAGGTTTCCGAGGCCATCCACACAGAGGACGAAGAAGAAGAACGCCGCCAGAAGAAGGCTCGCGAAACCATGCTCAACCTGGATCAGCAACCGGCCGATGAAGATCCTGTGCTGCCGGTCGAGGAAGCGAAGATCGTTCAAATCCGAGCGTCTGACAACCTTGCACATTCATCAGATGATATGGACGCGGCTGACGAGCACACGGAGCAAGAAGAAGACTTGGGCAACGAGTCGTCAGAGCTCGAAGAGGCGCCAGAGCAAGATCCCCCGATGGAAACTGAGAATGAGGGACCGGAAAGCCAGGCCGAGGCAGGTTCCCTCGTGGCATTCGCACGACGTACGCAACAGCAGGATGAAAGCCGCGTCCGCGAGAACCGAAGGGCTCGTGAAGCCCTGGAAATGGACATGGAGAAGGCAAAGACACACGAAGGTGCCGACACGAAGCAGGATGATCCGATTGTGGACGCGGCAGCTCGTGCGGACCGAGATATCTCACGCGACATGCATGGGGCCATGAGCAGCAACACCGAGACGACGTTCGATCAACCCACCTCCCTGCCAGCTCAACAGGCGGCGGTATCGGCTTCGAATGTGGAGGGGGGTGGCGCCATTGCCGAAAGTCCCGGTGCATCCTCGGTACCAGCATCTGTGGTTGCAGACGATGCCGCTGCCGCGGTTCTCGAAGCGGACCAACCAGCTCACACCTTGGGCGCAATGGATGGTGCTGCAGAAGGACTCGCTGTGGATGTTAGCGCGTCTCTCCCGTCGCACCTGCAATCAAGCGGGCGCGAAGAGGTCGTTGACATGCCTACAACACAGATCCTGCCCGAAGCCAGAGTTGAAGGCGACTCTCGTGGCGGGCCAGGCTCCAGGCCGATGGTCAGATCGAGATCCAAACAAGAAGGTGGAACAGGCGATATGCTTCCCCCCGATTCGAAGGAGCAAGAATCGATGGTCGCGGGACCAGTGGACGGTGCGTCCGAGGCCTACGACGAAAAGGGGGCGGGCTCTGAAACGTCTGCTGAGGATCCTGTGACAGAAACCGATCAGGAGCCATCCATCGAGATCATTGGTCACGGTCGTGGCAGCAGAGAGGAGGAAGAAGCCTCCTTGCACAACCTCGAGTCGATGAATTCGGCCACGGAGGCTCACGACGAATCGAGTGCGATGGATGTCGAGGATAACCACACGGAGGGACACACCGACGCAGACGTTGATGTCGAGGCAGACATCGATGAAGATGGTGAAGCAAACGGCGGTGCGGAGGCCAACGCGGACGTTGTGGAAGATGTCGAGGCGGATGTCAAGGCTGACGCAACTGTCGTGGCAGACGCTGCAGTTGAACTTGAGGCTCAGCAAGTTCATGACAGCAATGAAGCCATGGAGGGACAAGACGCAGATGTGGGTGGAACAGGTGCGACTGTTGCTGTCGCCATCGACGTGGACGACGATGCAAGCAATGGCGATGATGTGGAAATTGCCGATGCCAATAATGAGATTGCAACTGAAGACGCCGCTGAAGATGTGGACGTTGATGTTGATGCAGGCAATGGCGATGGCGATGATATGGAAGTTGCTGATGCCGCGGAAAGCATGGAAGTTGACGATGACGACGATGATGCTACGAAAAGCATGACAGTTGAAGATGCTGCGGATGCGGATGTCGATGCAGATATCGATGTCGATGTAGATGTAGATGTAGATACGGATCCACCTGTTGAGGGCACCGACGTCGCAATGCAAAAAGAAGAACAGGTCGAATTGATCGATAGTGAGGCTCAAGAAGATGAAGTCGCTGATGCTGCTGCTCCTTCTGCCCCCGTTGTCGACAATGAAGATGGCGAGGCTAAGGCTGAAGCAAATACCGAGGGTGAAGCTCGCAACGAACACCACGATCACAAGGATGATGACGACAACAGCAGCAAGAATGAGGATGCGGCCCAAGATGCGGAGATGACCACAACAGTGGATGCCAATGCAGACGCACAAGCGGAGACGACCAAGGAGGCAGCGAACAACGAGGCATCAGCCAGCCCCGTCATCGACGCTGACCAAGGTGAAGATGAACCGGAGCTGTCAGTTCCGGCAGTCGGGAAAGATGCCACCGAGTCGACCGTCCCTACTGCATCAGAAGTACAGCAACAAGACGAGAACGCACCAATCGAAACGGCCGAAGCGGAGGCCGATTCGCCAATGCAAAACGAAAGAGAGATCGAGCAACCAGACGATACTGCTGATGCTCCTGATGCAGCTGTGTTGGAATCTGCTGGACAAGCATCGGATGCCCCACCCGATGTAGCAGACGTCGAGGAGGCCGTCGCAGAAGAGCAAGTCGCTGAGCAAGAGGAGGCGAAGATAGAAGCTACACCGCCACGAGAATCTGCAAAGCTGGAGCCGGAAGAGACGCTCCATCAGGCAGTGAAGCTGGAATCTGACGAGGCGCAAGATGTAGATATTCCAGAAGCGAGTGAAGTCATTGAAATCGATGTCTCGGACGAGGGTGCTCCTGAAGTGGAGGCTGAGGCTGAGGCTGAAGCAGAAGTAGAAACGGAGGCCGAAGCAGAAGCAGAACCTGTGCCGATTCCAGCCGTGAAGGAATCAATGGAAACAGCCGAGGATCAGCAGCCGTCCAACGACGAGCAGCCAACGGAAGCTCAGCAGCAGGACGATCCCAAGGGGCAAGAGGGAGAGACTGACGACAAGGCAGCAGCAGAAGAACCATCGCCAATGGTAGCTGAGTCACCGGCACGGAGAAAACCACGCAGGCGAACGAGATCCAAGAAAAGTGAGACACCTCAAGAAGTGGTCAGCGAGGATGACAAGAGCGACATTTCGAGCGTCGGTTCGAAGTCCACTGTGAGTGGACGGCGCCGAAGCACCCGGTCGAGGAAGCCAACGACCAAGGCTGCCGCACTCAGTGCTATGGCACGCACGCCACGGCGGAAGAAGAAACGTGTCGAAGAAATGGAGGCAGCACTGCCACCAGTGCCCGAAGTCAACGACGATGCAGACGCTGGCAAAGCCGTCGTCGACAATGCGGACGACGACGTCAGCGAGCTTCACCACGACGATCATAAAGAAGATCATGGTAACCACGACGACGACGACGACGACGCGACCAAGGCGGACGATGAACAGGGGAAGGAGAAGGACGGCTCCGACATCCCTGTGGAGATCACCACAGTCTTGCAAGGCGAGGCGGCAACAGCAGCTGAAAAGACAGAGGCAGGAGATGCTGCCACTCAACCTCAGGATGATGACAAGCAAGCCGATGCCGAGAAGGGTCCAGAGCAAGATGCTGCGAATGAGAAAGAAGCGGAAGAGGAGAGGCCACTCACCCGGCGCAGTGCCCGCAAAAAGAAGCCGCCGACATCAACGATTCCCAAAACTCCGACCCGTCGCAGTCGTCGACAAACAGCAAGAAGCCGCAAGTCCGCGGATGAGGAGGCAAGCGCAACAAAAGATGATGACACGGCCTCCGTCATGTCCGTTTCCAGCCGACGTTCGACGCGATCGTCCACCAGAGCAGCTGCAAAGGCAATAGCGGCGGCATCCGAAGACGAAGGCGCAGGCAAAGCAGAGGAAGCAATGGCTGAGGTCGAGGAGAACGAACCCACGGCTCCCACACCGCGCAAGCGCGCAACCACCCGCAAGCGCGCAACCCGCACCTCCGAGGCATCCGCTGAACCCTCCGTTTCCTCCGTCACGAAGCGATCTCGGCGCAAGCGCAAGCAGATCTCGGAGGAGAAATCGGAGGTGTCGAAACCCCCGCTGCCCCCCAAACCCTCCACACGGTCCACACGTGGCACACGCGCCAAGAAGGCTGATCCGGACGAGCAATCGGTAACCAGCGCAACGAGCGTTCGCAGCACGAGAAGCAGCAGTCGTCGCAAGGCGGCCTAATCATAGAGAACAGACTATTGTGTGGGTACACTCGCACGTTCTATCAATATTCCACACCACGGTGTCATAGTCTATTGCTTGTCCCGATCCAAGGACCGAAATAGTTTGGCGCAGTTGATGGTGTTCTGATAGCCTTCTTGCGTTATTGACCGCATCTTTTCCAACTTCCATGGGATGGACGCGCAGTCGCGCATGGCCTCGCGCTCCTTGCTGTGAATGTCAATGAGGTTGGTCTTGCGCTTCCAGCCCGCATCATCCCCCAGATGAAACGTCGCATTGGTCCCGCTGTTCAGATTGACATGGCCGTGGCCTGCACGATGCAGCTGCAAGTCGATGGCGAACCCCCAAGGCGGATGCCCCACGAACAGATCACCGAACTGCACGTCGATATACTGACGCATCACGAAACAATCCTTGCCAGGATGGTACCCGCCCCGCGGGATGCGTTCCTCAATCTGATCGAGATCGGTAAGCGTCGCAGGCACGATGCGCCGATTGATCGTGAACGATGCGTGCGGTATATCCGCGATGATATTGTAAAAGTCACGATATAGACCTATATCGGAATTGGTAAAGACGATCAGCGCCGTTGGATCCTGCGGCATGTACTGTCGCAAGGCATCAAACATTTCCTGCAGGAAGGGCAGCTTGTGGTAGGACTTGTGCAGCGGTAAGATGGCGTCGAAGGCGACGTTTGAAGCGGCCGTGTCGTTGACAAAGATAGCAGCGACGAGGTGGACGACGATGTGACGATGCGCATGTTGTTTGGCACGCAACATGCTTGCGATCGTGACGTTCTGTGCTTTGTTGAATGGATGGTAGGTTGGATCGGATGGGACGGAGTAGAGGTTGATGAGGTGGTAGATGTGGATCGTGGTGTTGTCGCTAGTCGCAGATGGTCTGTCATTCTGTGTCATGACATGATCCACCACCTGCGGACGTTGCTGAACGGACTCTGCAATGCCGGATTCCCGGAGCATCAAATGACTATGCCAGCCACCGCAGACGCCAATCGCAAGAGCGACGCAGAGAATGGTTCTGTCGCGCCATCGTCGCTGAATCAGCTCCATGATGATCGTCAAAGTGCGGCTTGTTCTTGTTGAGACAACAGCCTCGCGTCAGGGCCTTACCAAGCTTTGAGCTAAAGAGTGGAGCCAGAGCGAGTGCTGTGTGATACCACTGAGGTTGTGTTTGCTCAGATACGGTTTGTTTGATTGTATGGTTCTGTTTTGTTGTTTGCTGTTGTGATGATCAGGAGACGATACAAGTAGTGGAGGGGTTCGAGTGGCTATTTTTTGGCGTGGCCGGCGACTCCAGCCAATCAAATGGCTTAGACTTTATCACTGGCACGAGCAAGCCATCCCATTGAAGGGTGAATTGAGGGGAGTTTGGGTCATTTCTCCCGAGCTTTGTTGCGCTTGGAGTTCTCATTTGGAACCGTGTGACGCAGATGATCTGTTTCGTCTCGGATCGATTCTCGTTGTGAACGCTGACAGAGACGTTGGGATTGCGTGGTTGGTTTCGCACGAGGATTTGTGGAACTTTGACACTTTCTCAGAAATCACGTATTGAGCAAATAAAATGCAATTTTTACTTGCAGTATCTCCGTGTGAGTATCTCGACGTGGCAAACTCCATTGTCGTAACTGAACGACGATTCCGACCGATACCTTCATGATATCATGGCGATGGGACTATCGCATACTCCGTATTGTTGTCGTTGATCGCAAGTACTAACGCCATAATACCAAGTATTACGAAAAATTGACAAAATTGTTTCCACAAAATCCCAACAAAACAAGGACAGAAGTGTCCCTTTGATGTGAACGGTGACACAGCGCCATCGCCATCAACCATGCCAACACCAACACCAGGATTGGCATCGACACAGAAGATGGTATCGATGCTGTCATTGAGTCCAACTATGCAGAGGCTTGCATTAACAAAAGGTCCAACCCATGCTCTGTATAGTGCTTGAAACAACTACCTGCTGAACACATTCAGCCACGCTTCCGACGATACACATCCAAAGACGCACATCCAACAACGCAGACTCCATCCGCTTCGTTGGAGGTGATGGCAACATCAAGATAGCCAATTCTATGCATCGCCCATGTGTATCACAGCCAGCCAACAACTGCCAACTCGCAATGATCATGGCGTTTATTCCAAACATAAGCATTGTTGTGTTCGGCATGTGCTTGTTGGCAAGTCCCAATATTGGTACACTTGCTGTTGCTTGCAATGAAGATGGTGGTGGTGGTTGATCTTGATTTTGTTTGCTATTTCATTACATAGAAACCAATACTCTTGGTGTTGACTCCAGTGCTCCTGGATGTCCTGTCTGTTGATCCAAACCAACCATGAGTCAGATGCAGAGGTGCTCCCTCTCATGATGCTCATCATTGTCCCTGTACTTCTCTCTTACACTTGTTTGTGTAGCACTCCTATGAGATCCTACACATTCGATTCATTGTTCATCACCTTATCTTCCATGAGCATACTACCATGCGCACGTGTAGGCGCTTTTGTCTAATTCCGAACTCCTTCTTGACCTTTCAAGATCTCGATGACCAATCGTCATCGAATCTTCCTTGTTCTCTGCCGGATGTTGAGACAGCTGGTGATGTGGTGACACAATAACATCCTTTCAACGTCAGCTGCTCTCTTCCATGCGTTCTCTGATTCCTTATTCCATCATCATATGGTGGTCAGATGGTCAGGTCGTCATTTCGGGTTTAGTTGCAACCTCCATCGATCCTTGCTCGATGCCATGTCGGCTGGTGGACGTACAAAAGTCCTGATCCTCTCAGGTTAGATTGTCCCAACGTCCCCATGTGATTCTTGGGTGATTTGGTGTGTCCGAGTTTGTTTTGTTGTTCTCAAACAAGAAACGTTCGAAACACGAATATTGTCGACGCTAGTTGGTCGAGTCGAGGCAAACCAATTGGACGGGCAATGCACATACATATACATCTCGACACCCTTCCTGTGTGCATTCGGTCACTCGAATGTTCTCGACGTGTCAAGGTACGACTTCTCGTGTTCACGTTGTAAGTCGGCCTTGATGTTCTTGGTGAATCCGTTGCTTGTGTTCTGCTCGGATTTGACGAAAATGATTTCGATGGTTTTGTTGATTACCATGTTCTTCACGTAGTGATGGCGCACGTCGATGTGCCGCGATCGTTGGGATGTCGATGGGTTCTTGGCGATGAAGATTGCTCCAATGTTGTCCACACAGACCTTGATCGGTGTCTTCACTGGGACGCCCACACTTTCGAGTAGCTGCACAACGAAGAAGATCTCCTTTGCCGCTTCGGAAAGAGCAACGTATTCTGCTTTGGATGAGCTGAGTGTGACGGCCTTCTGTGCTTTGGATCGCCAAAGGGTTGGTACTTTGCACAGGTATAGGATGAACCCTCCTATTCTGATTCTCGCGTTCTTGTCTCCTGCATATTTGCTGTCGCAGAAGAGCTCCATGTCTCAGTTGTCGTCGTTTGGACATGCTGGATGGATCTTCAATCCATAGTCCTTTGTATCGATCACATACTTGATGATCCGATACATCTCCTTCATTGCGGCCTTGGTGGGCCCAATCAATACCTTGGAAAGTTCCCTCACAGGGTTCGCGATATCTGGTCGCGAGTGCTTGATGAGGAAGAGTAGCATACCGACGCCTCGGCGGTATTCGACATGTTCTTCTGGTCCGACCTTCTGCAGTCCGTTATCTTCAGATGGTTGTACGATGATTTGACCCGGGGTTCCTGGTGTTGCGTAGCGTTGCATCTTCTCAACCTTGGTTCCGAACTCTTCGATGAGATGTTGGATGAGATGTGGTTGACGCAACGTTGCTCTGGTCTTGTCATGGTTCAGTTCGATGTTGCAGCTGAGGAAATCTCCAAGGCCGCGCTCGATTGTTACCTTGAACTTGCTGCCTTGGATGTCCTTCAGGAATCTCTCCAATGCCTTGGAGTCTCTGCAGCAGAAGCAATTGTCCACGTAGATGGCCACAATCATGCTTCCTTCGTTCGTCTTCCTGTAGAACAGGCACGGGTCTGCTGCGCTCTGTTCGAAGTTGATATTCTTGAGGGTCGACACCAACATCTTGAACCATTGCCTGGCGCTCTGCACAAGTCCGTAGATTGGCTTGTGTAGGGTCAGGGCTTCGTCTGGTTGATGATCCATCCCGTTGGGACAGTTCATGTAGATCTCCTTGTCGAGGTCTCCATGCAGGAATGCCGTTACAACATCGACGAGTGCGCAGTCCATCTTCTTGATTAGCATGATCACCATCATGACCCGATAGGTCACGTCATGGATGACGGGTGAGTAATGCTCTTGGAAGTCCACTCCTGCGACTTGTGAATAGCCACATGCAACGAGCCGCGCTCGATGTGTGCCGTCGCGCTTCAACTTGAAGACCCATTTGCGCTTGCGGCATCTGCGGCTGTGTGGGATGGCGTCTTGTTTGATCTTGCTGTACACCTTGCGTGTATCCATGGAGTCGAACTCCTTTTTGATGGCTGCTCGATATCCCTTTCGATGGATGGGATCTGGGTGATTGAAGGCTCCATCGAATGTCATTGGCTCGATGTGCTTCTCTGGTTCCTTGTTCTCGTCCTGCATCGACAGTCCGATGTCGATTGCCGGTGACTCGGTGATGATTGCATTCATCCCGTATAGTCCAGTTGTGCTATGATGAGTGATTTCGATCGCTTCTCCTTCGTCTTCAATCTCTTCGTCATCTGTAGTCTCATTGTTGGATTCGTCAGTTATCTCATCGCTGAGTTCGTCACTCGCCTCATCGGATGATGGATCGCTCTCATAGCCTTCTTCCTTTCGACCTCGTTCATTGAAGTCTGCGAGCTCACGCAGAGCTCTGGGAATACTCTTCCCTGTAGTCGGTTTGGGATTAGTTTCTCCCTTCCTGCCTCATGCTTCATGACGTCGGATTCTCTCCTTTCTAGCTACGTCACGCTTGCTTGGTTTGCTTGGTGGAGGTCTGGATGGTGTGTCATGTTTAGACCTCGCTGGTGTGTTCGGAGGAGTAACGCCTGTGTCATCGTCGGCTTCGTCGCCGGATGGTATGATCTCGTCATCCTCCTGATTGGATTCGCTCCGATCTTCCTCGTCATTGTGGACTAGTTGGGTTACTGCTCCATCGTCTTCGTCATCCTCATCGTCGCTATCTGATAGGATGTGATATCTGTTGTTGTCAGCAAAAGATACTCTCTTCGCTTCTGATGCTTGACGCATTGCCGTCTTTGGCATTGCTCCCTTCCGTCCAATGGTTGTGAAGCCGTCTGCGTCTGTCGTTCCTACTTCGCTGGATATGTTCGGTGCTGGTGCCCAGCCACGGAACTGTCCGTATGATTGGTTGAGCCATTTGATGTCTCAAGAGCAGACCAGTGATTTGGTCGATGGTCTGTACATGTTGTAGACCCCTGATGCATGTTGGTGTGCATATCCGATGAACACCATCTCTTCTCCTCTGTTCTTGAGTTTGGCGGTGATCCCGCCGTAGGTAGTCTTCACGACACCCACCTCTCCAAATGTGCGGAGTGCATCCGCGTATGGTGGATCGCTGCCGAAGAATTGTCAATGTGGTGACTCCTTTTGATTCTTTGCTACGGTGATGTTGGCGATGGCGGTGGCAGTGCTTGCAGCTGCTGCCCACAGGCCGTGCCTATACTCTTTGTCGAGTTGTGCTCCGTTGAGCATGGAGCGGATCTTGGTGTAGAGGTACGCGAACTTGCGTTCCACTCTGCTGTTCTGTTGCGGCGTGTTCGATGCCGTGTATTCGAATTTCACGTTGAGTCCTGCATCGATGAGAATATCCTGCGTGGATTTGTTCTCTCCGCTGTTGTCACCTCGGAAGATGATCTGTTGGTCACCTGTCAGTGATTTGATCGTTTGCACAAATCGTTTGATGTATCCTGGTTGGTCACTTTTGTTCTTCAGAAAGAAACTCCAGCAGTGATCTGTGCAGTCGTCCACGATCAGGGTCCAGTAGCGTTTATCTCCAAAGCTTATGTGTTTAGTGTAACTAATGTCAATGAAGAGACGTTCGCCGCGGCGAGTTGCTCTTGGAATCGTCGCCTTCGAGATGTTCTTCATTCTAGCGTTCATGACCGCGCAGTCGCGACATACCGGCATCTCGCCAATGATCTTCCATCCGTACTGAGCGGCCGTCCGCTTTATGGTCTCGAGTGGCGCGTGGCCGAGCATTCGATGCAATTCCACCGCGCTCACCTCTTTGGATGGGCTCTTGACGATGGTTGTGCAAGCCTTGTCGTCCTCAGTTGGCATGATGGGATGCATCTGCACTCCTGTGATGAATCTGTTGGAGGTGGGAAAGATCCAATCGAAGATGATCTTCTTCCCTGCTTTGTTGATGATGTCCATCAGAATGCCGTCGTTACCAATCTGGTAACCGTTGTACAGAGCCTTGTTCATAGAGAAAAGGTTCACCGCCATTTTCGGTGTGTACTTCACGTCGTCGAGCCGGATGACGTGACCAGTGTTGTCTCGCTGCTTGACCTTCAAGCGAATGGATCCCATCTTGGGAGAGTCCAGCTTCGTGCTGTCTCCCACTTGGACGAAGGACTTGATGTGCCGCACGAAGAAGAGGGCGGCATCTGAATTCACGATGTGATAAGAAGCTCTGCTGTTGGCAAGCCAGATGTCCTTGTTGACCTTGTCCTTGTATTTGGTGCTCAGTTCGTGGAGCTGTTCCATGGCAGCCGCTGCCATGTCGTCTTTGTAGTCATTGTTGTTGGGATCGTTGTTCCCATCGTCCATTCCATGGTAGGTCACGCCATCGTAGTACGGTTCTGCGGGCACAGCTGGGGTCGTGCTGTCTCAATGAAGTCCAGTCACCGGATCGTATGGCGTGACGCGTGGTCGCTCGTGCAGGAGCACGTGCATGCATCTTCCCAGGATGTAGTGCAATGCCATGTTGGGAATTGGATTGTTGTTGTATTCCCCCAACAATCGGTTGATGACTGATCCATTGGCGAGAATCTCTTTGATGGACCAGAAGTTGTTGCACAGCGTGGTTGCTGTCGTGCACACCCACAGGTGTCGCTCTCCTGCATCGTCATCGTCTGAGTACAAGCGCATGCCTGCCGTCATTACAGCGTTGCGGATGAGCTGTCGTTGCATGATCTCTGCAGTTGCCGTTAGTCGTGGAATCGCATCGTTTCTGAAGTTGATGCCCTGTCTGGTGAATTCCACGATCGGCGCGAATACGATGTCGTATGGATAGACGACCTCTTCATTTGGATTGAATCGATCTTCTTCTACCGATCCGTTGCTGCGATCTTCGTTGAAGATACCCGTTCTGTTGTTCCCCGCTGCTGGAGGAGGCGGCGCCTTGCCGCCATTCATCTCGTCTCCGGAGACGCTGTGGTTGTCTTGATCTGCGCCGTTCTCGTTGGTGTTGGCATCTTCTTCACTCATGGCCTCTTCGATGTCGCTATCGATGGCCTCGTTGTCCATCTCAGCTCCATCACCGTATGGACCAATCAGGTCGTTCGCGTTGAAGCAGCATTCGTAGCTCACTTCACGTCTTGGATCCACCTTGTGGATGATGGACTCCTTGCGGAGCCACTCCGGGACGATCTCATCGTCCTGCACTTTGTCGTCACTCCCAACGTGCTCGAAGTTATCAAAGAAGGAATCTTCGATGTAGTCATCAGACACCAACATGCAGAGCAGCATGTCCTTTGCTGAGAGTACCATCTTGTGCCCGCTCTTGTCGTGTCCTTCGTTTGCTGTGTTGGCCTGCTCGTCGGCCTTCTTCTTCTTGTTGAACTTCTTCTTTCGACACTCTGCCTCGCGATGTCCGAAGATGCCGCAGTAGTTGCGCTTCCTGTTGAAGACGCTTCCATTGTTCTTGTTGATACGCTTTCCGTTCATTTTGTTGTTGTTGTTTTTCTTGTTGTTCGATTTCTTACGTTTGGGGCAATCTGCAGATCTATGACCATACACACCACAGTTGTGGCAGGTCCCCTTGAAGTTACCGGTGCTCGTGAAGCTGGTGTCGTTGCTCTTCATGTTGCTGTCTTGGAAGTTGTCAACGTACGCCTTTCCTCCTTGATGAGTGGTGTGTGCTGTGCGGAGTACTCCTCTGATCGCGTTGATGGTGACTACATCTGGGTTGAACGTGAGTTGGTGATGAAAGTTCATGACGTGAGTTTTGTATTCGCTGCTCATCATGCTGAGGATCTGCATGATCATTTCCTCATTGGTGATCGTGTATCCAACATCGTGGAGACGTGAGCGTAAGATCTCGAGTTGCATGATGTAGACGTCGGGGTCCGTGTCTCTCTTCATCCTTTTGTTGTTGAATTGACGCTTGAGTTTGATCTTCGTGGCTGCGTCAGATGGCCGGAACTTTTCCGCAAGAACGTTCCATGCTGCGTGTGGATTCCCCTCAGGGTAATTGTCGGAGATGCACTGATTGATGTATTGGATGGCCTGCTTGCCTTTTCCCTTCTCTGCATCCATCATGAGGATCAGATTGCTGAAGCAGTGAGCTGCCAGCTTGTGGGTCTCCTCCATTTCTTCCTTGTCTTCTCCTGTGGTGGCTCCGATCTCACTCATTGTTGGGATCTTTGTCTTGCCCAACATCACATCTCTTGTCTTCTGTGTACGTACGTACACCTTTGCCTGGGACTCCCATGCGTTATAGTCTTCTTGGTCACCGCTGAATATTGGCGCCTTGATGCGTTGCTTGTTCATGTTGGCTGATGTTGCCATGTTGCTTCGTTGTTTCATTGATGTTGCCCGCACGCTCGTGATTTTCATTTGTTTCTGTGTGGTCACTTTTTCGATTTTTGCTCGTGTTAGCGCGGAGATGTTTTTCGTCACAGATTCTCCTCTCCGTGTCGTCTTATTTGTTCCGCTCTGCTTGGCCGTGCGAATGCTCTTCGTCACACCAGTCTCCTCTTGCTTGATTGCCTTGAGAATGGTCTTCTCCTCGCGGTGTAGTCTTGCAGACCGTTCCTCTTTGATCTCGTCGATCGCGCTTCCTTCTGTGCTAGAGAGGACAGTGGGCGCGCCCTCTTCCTTCTGTGGTTGAGGTGGAGTCTCACTTGCACCTTCTTCTTGCTTGATAGTTGGATTGGACAGAGGGATGTCTTTCAATTCCTCTTCCTTGCTCATTCAGCCTGCTGCTCTTGAATGATGTTGTCTTCCTTGCACAATCCGATCCGTGGGCTTGCCCTGATCTAACGTTTATAATCGTGTTGGCAAGTTTTGCAAACGGATACCTTGCAATCGTGGAAGATGGTGTTGTTGTTTGGTGCTGATTCTCTCTACTATTTCATTACGTTGCTACTCCAATTCTCTTGGTGTACTCTGTTTCTTTGACCAATGCTCTTGGCGCATCTGTTTGATGGTCCGACTAGGAGTTGGTATGCGAGCTACTCTCTTGCTCTTGCTCATGTTCTCTCTCTCTCTCTCTCTCTTCGTATTGCATGTTCACACCATGCGATATTCCATATTCGATGCGTACTCCGCATTTCGCTATCTACAGGCTCACTACTCCATGAGGAATTGCCAATGCATCCACACTGTATTCCTCCTTGCACACTTACAATCTTGATGTCCCTTGGCCATCAAATCTTTGCATCCTTGATCTGATGTGGAGACAGATGTTGACGTGGTGACACAATGGCATCTTGTCAACATCAGCTGTCAGATTCCAAGGTCCTTGTCATTCCACATTCCATCGATGATGTGATGGGTCAGCGAGGGTATTGTCATTTGAGGTTTAGTTGGGAAGTATATCAATCCAGACTTGATATCACATGTTTTGTTGATGGATGGACGAATGATGTTCCTGATACTCTCAGAAATTGTTGTTTACAGATTTCCTCCAGAAATTCTGTTCGTTTTTGTGTGTTCCATTTCGTGATGTGATTTTGGCAAATCACAGTTCACTCATGACACGAATGTAGTTGTACCATCCGTAGACGATTATAAGAGAACAACGGGTGAGCGATGCACATACACGAATGTACATCTCGACACAGGTGTCAACGATATCTCTACAGGCACATTGGTGTGACAGGGATGGATGGATGGGTGTTTGTTGAATGTCAAGTATTGCACATCTGAGTATGAGAGGGTGGGGGACTGTTGTGTTGAAGTATATTTATTGTTGGGGATTGTTTGTTGGCATGGCTTGGGTTCTTGGCATGGCATGCTTCTTCTTTCACTCTTGATCCCACTGCTGCATGAGCTACACAATTGCTCCACGGATGAAGTTGAGTTGGAAGGGCAGGAGGGAGGAGGCAGTGTCGATTGGTGGTCTTGTCAACGAGTTTCTGAATGGTTGTGTTCAGAGTAGAGCATGGATTGCCACACACAAGAAACCAACGCTCTTCCTCGTTGCCAACAGCGCGAGTACGCCACGTATCAAAGTGCTCAATTGTTGGCATTATCGTCCGTATTTTTGAGCGGTGGCTGCTGTTTGGACAGAAAGCAACATGAAGAGACAAGAATCATGCATTGATTGGCACACACAAGTTACAAAAAGAGAGAGATCCGGACAGTCAATCAATAATTGTTGCTCAGATTGGGCAAAAACGCGAAAACCAATGTTGGTACCACGAGGAAACAAACAGTTTGACGAAACAGTGTGGGCGACAGGAAAGGAAGAAAGCGAATCGTGACGTCACGTGGGCATTGGAAAGACCCTAATCCTCACGAAAGTGGCTGTCTCCATTGTGACCAGACCAGTCTCTATTGCGGGGCTCCCCCTGGCATTGAGTCATCCTGGTGTGTCTCAGTACCCAAGTTCTGGGGCCACTCGAACCCCTCCAGTGTGTGTGTGTGTGATGTGAAGTCATTATGACTCATCTCTGTTGTCTCTGCTGAGACTGTGAACAGGGGTTGGCATTCCGTGTCTTTCGCACGTTGTCAGGAGGATGGTCTGCCCTTCAACCGGTTTTGGCGCCGTTTGATGTCGAGAACAAAGCTGTATCAGATGGTGATGTAACTGTAGTAGATTCGGAAGTAAGCTGCGAAGATTGTTTCTGATTGCTTGTTTTATGTGTTAAGCTTCTATTGATAGGACGATCGAGTAAAAAGGTAGGGGTTCATGCTGTCGTGCTTCAGCCGTTCTTGTTGTACAGCAACATGTTGTGATGGTTCTGCACACACAGCTGTCCAGGAATTGCCATCCGTAGAGCAGCACCTGGTCCATTGACATGGATATGCTTCAAGATGCATACAGGTTCTGCGAGATGGTTAGTTGGACAGGTGGCAGGGGTGCATGAGCTGGAGAGTGAGCAGAGTGTGGATTGTGGTTCAACTACACATCATGTGCGCGGTAGTCTTTCATCACAGTATCGGTTTCGGATACCGGGTACCGTGTACGCGACATGGACAATTGAGTCCCGGATAAGTCCCGGAACAAGTCTGTCCCAACTCTCCCTCTTGGCGTAGTGCGAAGCATGTCCCTGGTGTAAAAACCTCCATCGTTCGATCAACAGTTCACAATTTGTGTTGCTGTTACCATCCCATGAGCATCCGGCGCAGATGCTCGAATGCATCCCGCGCAAGGCCCTTGGTGAAGATATCAGCGATCTGGTGTGGTGTTGGTACGTGTAGGATTCAGATGAAGCCCTCTTTGACCCAATGCCAAAAGAAGTGCCATTTGGTTAGAAAGTGTTTGGTTTGCGCGGTGACCTTGTGGTTTGTGGCCAGCGAAATGCACGCTTCGTTGTCTTCAAAAAACAGTGCATTGGATGTTGGTCTGTAGTGGTTGATTCAGGCTAGTTGATGCGTTCACTTCGTTGATGAGCTGCTGCATTGGGATGAGGGCGCGCATGGCGAGAGACAGTGCAGCGTACTCCGGCTCCATCGTGGATAGAGCGATCTCCGTCTGTAGTTTCGATTTCCACACAAGCGGACAGCCACCAAGGATGATGACGTATCCCGTGCGAGAGCGTACTGCGTTTGGTGACTCATCGGATTCGTGCTTGTATAGGCCAGCAAAATCGGCGTCAACATAGCATTCCAGGTTGAGTTAGCCCGTTGGCCGGACGATGGTTCCCATCATGTTGGTGTGACGGAGGTAGCGCACTATCATTTTGACGGCCTTTGCATGTGACTGGCGCAGGTCGTTGCTGAATCGGGCCACCTGAGAGACGGCGTAGGCCAGGTCAGGACGTGTGTTCATAGTCAAATAGAGCAGCATACCGACAATGGAGCAGTAGTTCCATGCTTCCTTCATCGGGGGTTGGTCAGTTGATGCCCCAAGCGCCAGTTGTGTTGTGGGAGTCACGTTGGGCTTGCAGTCCTGCATGCCAGTGGCCTCGATGATTTTGTTGATGAGGCCGGTTTGCTTGAGGTGGATGGTGTTGGCCTTGGGGTCTTTGTGAAGGGATATCCCCAAGAACTCCGTGAACGTGCCTTCTCGTGTGAGGTCACACCTGCGCTTGTGCATGGATTCAATGAATGCGTCTGCTTCTCCTTCCGTACGTGAGGCGATGCCAGCATCGTCCACGTAGAGAACGATCATCATTCCATCGCGCATGAACAGGCACCTCTCCTGGTCACATGCGTGAAACCCTTCTGCGAGGAGGGCGTGCACGAGGTGTTGGTACCATAGCTTGGGAGCTATAGTCAGCCCGTACAGGCTTTTGACCAGTTTGAGGCACATGTTGGATCCATTCGTAGATCGGAGGCTGCGAGGGAGGTGTAAGTAGACGGGTCGGTGGATGTCGGCTTGTGTTGGCAAGTTCCGCTCACGGAAGCCTACGATCGTGGAAGACGGTGTTGGTTGATAGTCGTTTCATTTGCTATTTCATTAGTTGAGCACTCCGATCCTCTCAGTGTCTCCGTTCTCTTGCCCAATGCTCTCGGCGCGTTTGTCTGTTTTGTAGATTGGGTCGTCCGACTATGAGTCGGTACGCGAGATGCTCTCTTGCTACTCTTCGTATTCTCTCTCTTCTCAATGTTATGTGTTCATGCTACACAATACTCCGTGTTCGATGCATACTCCGCATTCAACACTCCATGAGTTCATCGCTGGTTTCTACTCCACAAGTACTTACCACTTGAACTCCTCTTCGTGTATCCATGATCTCGATGCCCTTCGGTCATCGAATCTTCACCTTCTGCTTCTGACATGGAGACAGATGTCGACATGGTGACATGATGACATCCTGTCGACGTCAGCTGTCGCCTGTCTTGTTCCTCCAGATGTCACGTTCCATCGATGATGCGATGGTCTGTCAGATGATATCGTCATCTGGGGTTTAGTTGGGAGGTACATCGAGCTTCGCTCGATACCATACGTTTCCATTGATGGATGGACGGACGACGTTCCTGATTCTCTCAGAAATCGTTGATTGCAAATTTCCTCCAAAAATCTTGCTCATTTTCGTGTGTTCCATTTGTGGTGTGACTTTGACAAATCACAGCATACTAACCACACGAGCGTAGTTGTACTGTCCGTACATGTATAAGAGAATAGTGGGTGAACGATGAACATATTCACGTACATCTTAACATATACACGCATGTACATCTCGACATTCATGCTTCCAACTGCACTGTTCATTACGGTTATTTACAAGTAGTCCTCCTAGAGCTTGGAGAAGACGCCCCTGAGGTAGGTACGAATCTGATTGCGATCGCAGGCCTCGTTCTTCCAATTGTGAAGAAGGATAGAAGACCACATGATCCTGCCACGTCGGATGTTATCAGTAGGAAGGGGAGTGAGGAGGCGGCGGAAGGTTGCTGTGAGATTATGATTGCCCCGCTCTGCGCACTGACGCAAGTGTGTGAGAGTAGAGTTGTATGCAGAGTGCTTGTGCTGCTTGCTCTTCTTGACCTTGATCACTTTGCCCTTCAGATGCTTGGCGGTGCTGAAGGCGGCATCTGCAGCGACCGTTGTTCCCTTTGGGAGCTTCATGATGTGCTCGTAGATGTGCGCCCAGACACAAGACGTGGAATCGTGAAAGCTGCTGGGAGTGTTGACTGCACAGTCAACGACTCGCCCTTTCAAGTTCCAAACCAGCACGAGATTGCGGTTGACATCCTTGGTCCACCCATTGAAGTCGCGGTTCTGCTCGGCGGGAAGCGCTGGTGCGTGGCTGATGAGCTTCAAGCCATCAATCACTGCCACGACGCCAGGTGCAGCAGAAAAGGACTTGCTGATGTCTTTCATGTCATCGAGGGCGTCATCGCTTCTATCCCAGAACACCTTGGCGAGGTCATGCATGATCAATGCTTCTAGGATTGCGTCCATGCCCAAGTTGAGGTAGTCGTGGAAGACGGTTGTTGGAAATCCGGGGTAACCCAGTCTCTAGTTTGTAGTAGTATCTGATTACCTATTCCTGTTGTTGCATTGTTGGAACTGTGAGAACAACATCTTCATTTCTTGTATCTTCAAATCCATTGCCCATGATAATAGCAGTAGCACCCTGTAGTTGCTCTTGTATTCATCATTGCAAAGCTTGCTCATCATGCACATCTCATCATGCATTTCAGGCGTATTTCATCATGTTCATCCATGGTGATTCCTTTTACACTCCTGCAGTACATGCATGCTGATGTCGAGTTTCACTCTCTTCTGATCCGACATCAATCACCCATTCAGTGCACTCTTTCACGTTGTTCACTCACTTTTCTCACATGTTCACCGACGATCACACTTGGGTCAGAACATGATGTTCTAGCACGATCAGTCCAATCCTTCGATGATGTTCCGATCCGCGCTTTGTTCTCCTTCGCGGTTCTCCGTCATTCACACGATCGTGTTCTGAGTTCCGAGCGACTCAAATGTGATAGCGCTTCTCCATAGATGTTTGGTCCACTGGTTAACTTTCGTGTTCAAGAACACTTCGGTGTTCCAGTCTCTCTTTTACATCCAAGGTTCGCCATCTTTGTCCGTTAGTCATCACGAACACATCATGTCATTCGTCCATCCGTTGTCCGTCATACTCTTGACACACAGAGGAGGATGGCTCACAATCGACTTGGGAGTGTGTCCGACTTTGGTAGATCGACTAGTCTATTTTTGGTATTATGGGAGGTGCGGCAATCTAGGATATCACGACATAGTCGTACCCTCGATTCCTGACAGACGCTAACGATGCAACCGAACTGGGGCGAGAGGTTCTTGAGCTCGGCCTTCGAAGTGAGATACTTCAAGACGATTGCAGTCACATCAATATGCATGAATCTGCAACGCGCCAGATCACATCGACGTGGGTCACAGATTGTTGGTTGACAGGAAGAGCCTCGATGGATGGCTTCAAGATGACGGCGAGTTGCATGAAGGACTCTCTGGTGATGCCAACAAAGTTGTAGAACTCCATGGCATCACCATGTTCGAGAATTCTGTGCCAGAAGGTACTGGTGTCGCGGGAGAAAACCCCTGAGCTCTTGTAGCGGCCTCTGTGCAAAGCAGTGGGCAAGCTGTCATGGAGGTAGTCGGCCACAGCGAACGTGAGAAGACGCTGCTGTGCCATGAGTTGCTCAGCGATGATGATGAGGACGGTAGCAGTGGCTACCTCGCGGCGGCGTTGGAGGAAAGAGGAGTAATCCATGATGATAGAGCAGATGCCAATAATGTAAAACGAAACGCTAATCATGCCCCAAGCTCTTGGAACAAGCTACATGAAGGAAGGCCACAACGTGCACGAAAGAAGATGGACAATCGACGCAGATTGATGGTGCATAAAAGGGAGGAAGTGGAGGGTAGCGTGACGATACATGCACGACAGAGGTCGATAAAACTGATGTCAACGCTTGTGAGGGAGGAAATCACAGAAACTCCAAAATTGTCGCCGGAGGGAGCGATTTGAGAGGAAGGCACGAGATGAGATCTGGACGAAAAGTGAGAGTTAGTTAGGATTCGTGTACGTTTCGTAGACGAGTCGGAGAAGGCCTCGTGGACTGCCGGGTTCAGATGAAGACCCATTGGTCAGTTCACTGAGATTGAACGCTGTTGGCAAGAGAACTTGTAGTCAATGAGGAGAGTCGTAGTGTTGTACTAATCTGAGCTTGAGTTATTATGAGTTAGTACGGTGGTATGCAGGATGAAGAAACGATGTTCAACACATTGGCACGGCTCTGCACTGACCCTTATGGTTCAGTGCTGAGACGGAACTTTACCTTCTCTCAGTCCTTCTCCTCTTGAATGCTGACGACGTCATGCAGAAGGCCTTGTGGCTTCAGCAGCTGTTGACGTGATGTGAACAATGCTGCAGGTGTCAGAGGTTTGGATTTTGCATTAGGATTCCATTGCTGTTGTTGAAGCAGTTTGGATTGCCCACAACGGAGCTGGTGTAGTCAGCGGATGTCGCAGCAGCAAAAGGGAATTCTGGTGAAGTCCATCTGACAGGGTCGGAGGAGCATGTAGTTCCACATGCGTTGATAGGATAGACGGACCGTAGCATGTTTACCGGGATTGGTTAGTGAATGAAAGATAGGGGGACAAAGTAAGGGTCTGGCCATTGTCGGGCTTGCTCAATTTCGCGCCAAAATAGATTTCAAGCAACGACACGGGACACTCCAAAGAGAAAGTAGTCCGTTCTTAGTTGAACTGCAACTCAACTCCAGGATTCCATAATTGTTTCGATTGACGTTATACGCTCGTTTCGATCCTGGTCACCCCCTGTTCGGAAGGTATCTTGTGTTCATAATGGAGTGATCTGATTGCTTAGAAGCCGATAGTATGAAATGATGAGCCACGCAACCACCTCCAATGATCATAATCACATCATCGCACACACAACACATCCTGTATCGTCTCCCGATCATCACAGTTTCAATCCCTGCCTCGATCAGATCTGCAAGGCCTGCGCCATCATCCTTCCCATCAATTCCATCGGCAAAGCTATCGACAGTATTCGTGCCACCCTCCAAGCCCCATCGCAGAACAAGCGACCGCAACGTGCCACCAACAACCGCAAACGCCTCACTGCCGGAGATGCAGATGACGCTGAAGGAGACGATGGTGAGCAGTCTCCGTACTCGATACAGACAGTCGAGAAGATACCGCCGGAGCTGTTCGAGAAGTATTCCGGCATCATCGTCCACCACGCTCTGCTCGTCGCGAGTCATGAGCTCGACAAGGCCGTCATGGCGGCGAAGCGCATCTGCGAGCTCAGAATCGATGTTGCCGTGCACGAACGATGCTGGGCGCACATCTGGGACATCCTCGAATACTACGGCCACATCTTCGTCGATGGGCACGACGCGCGTGACTTGGCTCCAATGCCCTACATCAAAACCAAGGCGAAATCCAAGCGCAAATTCGTGCTCGACATCATGGCCACCAACCTGGGCAGCTACGGATTTCGGTTCATGGAGGCCTACTTGACGGATGTCGTGCGGGACGTATGGGAGAACCCCAACGCGACAGAGGAAGAGAAGAACAACGTCCTCCTTGCTGCGCAGAAGACCCGCCTTGCGCATGTGCTGCCAGTGCATCAAGACGACGACCGTGCGTGGAATCATGTCGTACATCGATATTGACTGGAAGCACACGCGCCGAGAGGGACCGCCGCAGCCTCCTTTCAAGCCGGCATCGCCCTACGACATCATCGACAGCCAGCAAGAGAAGGTGTTGGATCAGTGGGCAACCGCTTTCCTGGTGTACAGCAACCCCATTCCGCCTTCCTTGTTGGATGGCGACGTGTTGGACATTCACCGGTACATCAAGCGTGCCGAGCAACCAGAAGAACTCGACGAGGATGTGCTTGCCACAGACGTGGCACAAGAACAGACGGAAGAAGCCGATGGGCCGGCTGCCGCTAATGTGGACGATGTTCTTGTCCAGGGATCTGAAGCTGCGCACGAGTTGGAGCAGGAGGACGAGTACATCGATGATGGCGAGGCACAACAGCATGTTGCTGCTAGCGATGATGATGATGATGATGATATTGTCGAAGTGACAGAAATCATCGACTCCGACGATGACATGGTGGTCCAGGGTCTCCCACAAGAGTACATTCAGCAACAGGCACCTGCGCAAATGACATACCAGTACGGCGATGCCGTTGAAGGCCAGTACGGTTACGTCGATGCCGCGGGCCAACCGATGTACGCTGAAGAAGACGGTGCCTACGATTCCGGCGCATATGACGACGATGACGGCGAAGAAATTGAAGAGGACGACGCAGGAGCGCAGTTTGAAGACACTGATGAAATGGAGATGCAAGATGGCATGGAGGCTTTGCCACCGCTGCGAAATAGAGCTTCGGTATCTGCCATCGATTTCTCCGCAGAACAAGCCGACGAGACCATGGAGATGGCGTACGAAGGTCAGTTCCCATCCAGCAGCAAGGATGATGATGATGCCGACGACGACGACGACGACGATGATGTCATTGAGGTCGTCCAAACCGATCCCACAAAGGATGTTGCAAACGATGAGGAAGAGGAGGTTACGTATGATGCCAATACAGCGGATTCCGACCAGTAGCAGTACAAAGGAGAAGATGAAGACGAGGAAGAACAAGAAGAACAAGATGATGATGACGACGACAATGACAATGACAATGGCATTGACAACAACGATAATGATGACGACGTCGCTGTTGCTGACGACGACGTGGTTGCTGACGAGATGCAACCACAGCAGGTGTACGAGACTGACGCATCAGTCGCTATCAAGACCGGCGTCGCGAGCGAGGCGACCGATGATGAAGCAGAACACAACTTGATGGTTGAGATAGGCCGAAACCGGCGTTGCAGATGTTGGGGAAGACATTGAAGCGACACGGACGAGGAACGCGACGTCGACTTGCGTAGTACAGGTATTTCTGGGGCTGGCAGCACCGTGGTTGGCAGCGACGTGGAGAAACGATCATGCACCACGGCAGATGGGAGCAGCATCGATGGACGACGATACCATGGGAGCTCCTGACGACGATGTCAAGACCGACGGAGCCGACAAGGGTGTGATGGGATCTGGTGCCAACGCAGCTGAGACTGGCGGTGATGCCACTGGGAATGGAAACCAGGCGAATCGTCAAGCACAGCTCGCGCGAGACGCCGATCGGCGCAAGACATCGCAGTACGGATACACGTCTCAGCTCGAAGATGGGTTACGAGCCAGAAGACACCCACGGATACACTGAGGAGGAGGTTTCCGAGGCCATCCACACAGAGGACGAAGAAGAAGAAGAACGCCGCCAGAAGAAGGCTCGCGAAACCATGCTCAACCTGGATCAGCAACCGGCCGATGAAGATCCTGTGCTGCCGGTCGAGGAAGCGAAGATCGTTCAAATCCGAGCGTCTGACAACCTTGCACATTCCTCAGATGATATGGACGCGGCTGACGAGCACACGGAGCAAGAAGAAGACTTGGGCAACGAGTCGTCAGAGCTCGAAGAGGCGCCAGAGCAAGATCCCCCGATGGAAACTGAGAATGAGGGACCGGAAAGCCAGGCCGAGGCAGGTTCCCTCGTGGCATTCGCACGACGTACGCAACAGCAGGATGAAAGCCGCGTCCGCGAGAACCGAAGGGCTCGTGAAGCCCTGGAAATGGACATGGAGAAGGCAAAGACACACGAAGGTGCCGACACGAAGCAGGATGATCCGATTGTGGACGCGGCAGCTCGTGCGGACCGAGATATCATCACGCGACATGCATGGGCCATGAGCAGCAACACCGAGACGACGTTCGATCAACCCACCTCCCTGCCAGCTCAACAGGCGGCGGTATCGGCTTCGAATGTGGAGGGGGGTGGCGCACATTGCCGAAAGTCCCGGTGCATCCTCGGTACCAGCATCTGTGGTTGCAGACGATGCCGCTGCCGCGGTTCTCGAAGCGGACTCAACCAGCTCACACCTTGGGCGCAATGGATGGTGCTGCAGAAGGACTCGCTGTGGATGTTAGCGCGTCTCTCCCGTCGCACCTGCAATCAAGCGGGCGCGAAGAGGTCGTTGACATGCCTACAACACAGATCCTGCCCGAAGCCAGAGTTTGAAGGCGACTCTCGTGGCGGGCCAGGCTCCAGGCCGATGGTCAGATCGAGATCCAAACAAGAGAAGGTGGAACAGGCGATAGCTTTCCCCCGATCGAAGGAGCAAGAATCGATGGTCGCGGGACCATTGGACGGTGCGTCCGAGGCCTACGACGAAAAGGGGCGGGCTCTGAAACGTCTGCTGAGGATCCTGTGACAGAAACCGATCAGGAGCCATCCATCGAGATCATTGGTCACGGTCGTGGCAGCAGAGAGGAGGAAGAAGCCTCCTTGCACAACCTCGAGTCGATGAATTCGGCCACGGAGGCTCACGACGAATCGAGGTGCGATGGATGTCGAGGAAACCACACGGAGGGACACACCGACGCAGACGTTGATGTCGAGGCAGACATCGATGAAGATGGTGAAGCAAACGGCGGTGCGGAGGCCAACGCGGACGTTGTGGAAGATGTCGAGGCGGATGTCAAGGCTGACGCAAACTGTCGTGGCAGACGCTGCAGTTGAACTTGAGGCCTCAGCAAGTTCATGACAGCAATGAAGCCATGGAGGGACAAGACGCAGTGTGGGTGGAACAGGTGCGACTGTTGCTGTCGCCATCGACGTGGACGACGATGCAAGCAATGGCGATGATGTGGAAATTGCCGATGCCAATAATGAGATTGCAACTGAAGACGCCGCTGAAGATGTGGACGTTGATGTTGATGGCAGGCAATGGCGGATGGCGATGATATGGAAGTTGCTGATGCCGCGTGAAAGCATGGAAGTTGACGATGACGACGATGATGCTACGAAAAGCATGACAGTTGAAGATGCTGCGGATGCGGATGTCGATGCAGATATCGATGTCGATGTAGATGTAGATGTAGATACGGATCCACCTGTTGAGGGCAACCGACGTCGCAATGCAAAAGAAGAACAGGTCGAATTGATCGATAGTGAGGCTCAAGAAGATGAAGTCGCTGATGCTGCTGCTCCTTTCTGCCCCCGTTGTCGACAATGAAGATGGCGAGGCTAAGGCTGAGGCAAATAACCGAGGGTGAAGCTCGCAACGAACACCACGATCACAAGGATGATGACGACAACAGCAGCCAAGAATGAGGATGCGGACCCAAGGATGCGGAGATGACCACAACAGTGGATGCCAATGCAGGACGCACAAGCGGAGACGACCAAGGAGGCAGCGAACAACGAGGCATCAGCCAGCCCCGTCATCGACGCTGACCAAGGTGAAGATGAACCGGAGCTGTCAGTTCCGGCAGTCGGGAAAGATGCCATCGAGTCGACCGTCCCTACTGCATCAGAAGTACAGCAACAAGACGAGAACGCACCAATCGAAACGGCCGAAGCGGAGGCCGATTCGCCAATGCAAAACGAAAGAGAGATCGAGCAACCAGACGATACTGCTGATGCTCCTGATGCAGCTGTGTTGGAATCTGCTGGACAAGCATCGGATGCCCCACCCGATGTAGCAGACGTCGAGGAGGCCGTCGCAGAAGAGCAAGTCGCTGAGCAAGAGGAGGCGAAGATAGAAGCTACACCGCCACGAGAATCTGCAAAGCTGGAGCCGGAAGAGACGCTCCATCAGGCAGTGAAGCTGGAATCTGACGAGGCGCAAGATGTAGATATTCCAGAAGCGAGTGAAGTCATTGAAATCGATGTCTCGACGAGGGTGCTCCTGAGTGGAGGCTGAGGCTGAGGCTGAAGCAGAAGTAGAAACGGAGGCCGAAGCAGAAGCAGGAACCTGTGCCGATTCCAGCCGTGAAGGAATCAATGGAAACAGCGAGGATCAGCAGCCGTCCAACGACGAGCAGCCAACGGAAGCTCAGCAGGCAGGACGATCCCAAGGGGCAAGAGGGAGAGACTGACGACAAGGCAGCAGCAGAGGAACCATCGCCCAATGGTAGCTGAGTCACCGGCACGGAGAAAACCACGCAGGCGAACGAGATCCAAGAAAAGTGAGACACCTCAAGAAGTGGTCAGCGAGGATGACAAGAGCGACATTGCGAGCGTCGGTTCGAAGTCCACTGTGAGTGGACGGCGCCGAAGCCACCCGGTCGAGGAAGCCAACGACCAAGGCTGCCGCACTCAGTGCTATGGCACGCACGCCACGGCTGAAGAAGAAACGTGTCGAAGAATGGAGGCAGCACTGCCACCAGTGCCCGAAGTCAACGACGATGCAGACGCTGGCAAAGCCGTCGTCGACAATGCGGACGACGACGTCAGCGAGCTTCACCACGACGATCATAAAGAAGATCATGGTAACCACGACGAACGACGACGACGACGCGACCAAGGCGGACGATGAACAGGGGAAGGAGAAGGACGGCTCCGACATCCCTGTGAGATCACCACAGTCTTGCAAGGCGAGGCGGCAAACAGCAGCTGAAAAGACAGAGGCAGGATATGCTGCCACTCAACCTCAGGATGATGACAAGCAAGCCGATGCCGAGAAAGGTCCAGAGCAAGATGCTGCAAATGAGAAAGAGGCGGAAGAGGAGAGGCCACTCACCCGGCGCAGCGCCCGCAAAAAGAAGCCGCCGACATCAACGATTCCCAAAACTCCGACCCGTCGCAGTCGTCGACAAACAGCAAGAAGCCGCAAGTCCGTGGATGACGAGGCAACGCAAACAAAAATAATGACACGGGCCGTCCGTCATGTCCGTTTCCAGCCGACGTTCGACGCGATCGTCCACCAGAGCAGCTGCAAAGGCATAGCGGCTGCATCCGAAGACGAAGGCGCAGGCAAGCAGAGGAAGCAATGGCCGATGTCGAGAGAACGAACCCACGGCTCCCACACCACGCAAGCGCGCAACCACCCGCAAGCGCGCAACCCGCCCTCCGAGGCATCCGCTGAACCTCCGTTTCCTCCGTTCACGAAGCGATCTCGGCGCAAGCGCAAGCAGATCTCGGAGGAGAAAATCGAGGTGTCGAAACCCCGCTGCCCCCCCAAACCCTCCACACCTGTCACCACGTGGCAACACGCGCCAAGAAGGCCGATCCGGACGAGCAATCGGTAACCAGCGCAACGAGCGTTCGCAGCACGAGAAGCAGCAGTCCGTCGCAGGCGGCCTAATCATAGAGAACAGACTATTGTGTGGGTACACTCGCACGTTCTATCAATGTTCCAGACCACGGTGTCATAGCCTATTGCTTGTCCCACCCAGGGACCGAAAAGATATTGGCGCAGTTGACGATGTTCTGATAGCCTTCCTGCGTCATGGACCGCACTCTCTTCCAACTTCCATGGGGAATGCACGTGCATTCGCGCATGGCTCGCGCTCCTGCTGTGAATGTCAATGAGGTTGGTCTTGCGCTTCCAGCCCCATTATCCCCCAGATGAAAACGTCATATTGTTCCGCTGTTCAGATTGACATGGCCGTGGCCTGCACGATGCAGCTTGCAAGTCGATGGTGCGCCCCCAAGGCGGATGCCCCACGAACAGATCACCCGAACTGCACGTCGATATGCTGACGCATCACAAAACAATCCTTGCCAGGATGGTACCCGTCCCCTGCGGTATGCGTTCCTCAATCTGATCGAGATCGGTAAGCTTCGCAGGCACGATGCGCCGATTGATCGTGAACGATGCGTGCGGCACATCCGCGATGAAATTGTAAAAGTCACGATGTAGGCCAATATCGGAATTGGTAAAGACGATCAGCGCCGTTGGATCCTGCGGCATGTACTGTCGCAGAGGCATCAAACATTTCCTGCAGGGAAGGGCAGCTTGTGGTAGGACTTGTGCAGCGGTAAGATGGCGTCGAAGGCGACGTTTGAAAGCGCCGTCGTTCGTTGACAAAGATAGCAGCGACGAGGTGGACGACGATGTGACGATGCGCATGTTGTTTGGCACGCAACATGCTTGCGATCGTGACGTTCTGTGGCTTTGTTGATGGATGGTAGGTTGGATCGGATGGGACGGAGTAGAGGTTGATGAGGTGGTAGATGTGGATCGTGGTGTTGTCGCTAGTCGCAGATGGGTCTGTCATTCTGTGTCATGACATGATCCACCACCTGCGGACGTTGCTGAAGACGACTCTGCAATGCCGGATTCCCGGAGCATCAAATGACTATCCAGCCACCGCAGACGCCAATCGCAAGAGTGACGCAGAGAATGGTTCTGTCGCGCCATCGTCGCTGAATCAGCTCCATGATGATCGTCAAAGTGCGGCTTGTTCTTGTGAGACAACAGCCTCGCGTCAGGGCCTTACCAAGCTTTGAGCTAAAGAGTGGAGCCAGAGCGAGTGCTGTGTGATACCACTGAGGTTGTGGTTTGCTCGATACGGTTTGTTTGATTGTAGGTTCTGTTTTGTTGTTTGCATGTTGTGAATGATCAGGAGACGATACAAGTAAGTGGAGGGGTTTCGAGTGGCTTATTTTTGGCGTGGCCCGGCGACTCCAGCAATGCAAATGGCTTAGACTTTATCACTGGCCGAGCAAGCCATTCCCATTGAAGGGTGAAATTGAGGGAGTTGGGGTCATTTCTCAACCTGAGTCTTTGTTGCGCTTGGGAGGTTCTCATTTGGAATACCGGGGGTGTGACGCAGATGATCTGTTCGGCTCGGGATCGATTCTCGTTGTGAACGCTTGACAGAGACGTTGGGATTAGCGTGTTGGTTTCGCACAGAGGATTTGTGGAACTTTGACACTTCGCTCAGAAATCACGTAATTGAAGCAAACATAAGTATCTCCGTGTGAAGTATCTCGACGGTGGCAAACTCCATTGTCGTAACTGAACCGACGATTCCGACCGATACCTTCATGATATCATGGCGATGGGACTAATCGCATACTCCGTATTGTTTGTCGTTGAGCGCAAGTACTAACGCCATAATAACCAAGTATTACGAAAAATTGACAAAATTGTTTCCACAAAATCACAACAAAACAGGACAGAAGTGTCCCTTTGATGTGACAACGGTGACACAGCGCCATCGCCATCAACCATGCCAACACCAACACCAGGATTGGCATCGACACAGAAGATGGTATCGATGCTGTCATTGAGTCCAACTATGCAGAGGCTTGCATTAACAAAAGGTCCAACCCATGCTCTGTATAGTGCTTGGAACAACTACCTGCTGAACACATTCAGCCACGCTTCCGACGATACACATCCAAAGACGCACATCCAACAACGCAGACTCCATCCGCTTTTCCGTTTTTTGGAGGTGATGGCAGACATCAGATAGCCAATCTATGGCATCGCCCATGTTTCAGCACAGCCAGCCACACTGCCAACTCTGGTGGCGAAAATTCAGCAATGATCATTGCCGTTTATTCAAAACTAATGCTTGTTGTGTTCGGCATGTGCTTGTTGGCAATTCCAATATTGTAACCTTGCTGTTTTCTTGCAATGAAGATGGTGGTGGTGGTTGACTTATTTTGTTTGCTATTTCATTACATAACCAATACTCTTGGTTTTGACTCGTTTTGGTGGGGGGGGTCCTGTATGTCCTGTCTGTTGATCCAAACCACTAACCAGGAGTCAGATGCAGAGGATGCTCGCCTCTCAAGATGCTCATCATTGTCCCTGTACTTCTCTCTTACACTTGTTTGTGTATGCACTCCTATTAGATCCTAACACATTCGATTCATTGGTTCATCACTTTTCTTCCATGAGCATACTACCATGCCGCCGACGTGTAGGCGCCTTTTGTCTAATTCCGAACTCCTTCTTGACCTTTCAGATCTCGATGACCAATCGTCCATCAATCTTCCTTGTTTCTGCCGATGTTGTAGACGCTGGTGATGTGGTGAGCACAACTACCATCCTTGCACCGTGCAGCTGCTCTCTCCACATGCGTTCTCTATTCCTTATTCCATCATCCATATTTGGTCAGATGGTCCAGGTCTCATTTCGGGTTTAGTTGCAACCTCCATCGATCCTTGCTCGATGCCATGTCGGCTGGTTGACGTACAAAAGTCCTGATCCTCTCAGGTTAGTGTCCCACGTCCCCATGTGACTCTTGGTGATTTGTGTTAGTCCGAGTTTGTTTTTGTGTTCTCCAAACAAGAAACGTTCGTAACCACGAATATTGTCGCGCTAGTTGGTCTAGTCGAGGCAAACCCATTGGACGGGCAAGCACATACAATACATCTCCTACACCTTCCTGTTTGCATTCGGTCACCTCTGAATGTTCTCGCGTGTCAAGGTACTACTTCTCCGTGTTCACGTTGTAAGTCGGCCTTGATGTTCTTGGTGAATCCGTTGCTTGTATTCTGCTTCCGATTGACGAATGATTCGATGGTTTTGTTGATTCCATGTTCATTCCCGTAGTGATGGCGCACGTCTATGTGCCTCGATCGTTGGGTGTCGAGGGGTTCTTGGCGATGAACATTGCTCCAATGTGTCCCACACGACCTTGATCGTGTCTTTCACTGGGACGCTCACACTTTCGAGTACTGCACAACGAAGAGATCTCTTTGCCGCTTCGAAAGAGCACCTATTCTGCTTTGGGATGAGCTGAGTGGTGACGGCCTTCTGTGCTTTGATCGCCAAAGGGTTGGTAACTGTTGCACAGGTTAGATGAACCCTCCTATTCTGATTCTCGCGTTCTTTGTCTCCTTCTATTTGCTGTCGCCAGAAGGGCTCCATGTCTCAGTTGTCGTCGTTTGGACATGCTGGATGGATCTTCAAATCCATAGTCCTTTTTATCGATCACATACTTGTGATCCGATACATCCTTCCTTCATTGCGGCCTTGGTGGGCCATTTCTTACTTTTTACCTTGGAAAGTTCCCTCACAGGGTTCGCCGATATCTGGTCGCGAGTGCTGATGGGGAAGAGTAGCATACCGACGCCTCGCGGTATTCAGACAATGTCTTCTGGTCCGACCCTCTGCAGTCCGTTTATCTTCAGAGTGGTTGTACGTGATTTGACCCGGGTTCCTGTGTTGCGTAGCGTTGCATCTTCTCAACCTGGGTTCCGAACTCTTCGATGAGATGTTGGATGAATGTGGTTTGACGCAAACGTTGCTCTGTCTTGTCTGGTTTCAGTTCGAATGTTGCAGCTGAGGAAATACTTCCAAGGCCGGCGCGGCTCTCGATTGTTACCTTGAACTTGCTGGCCATTGGATGTCCTTCAGGAATCCTCCATGCCTTGGGATTCCTCTGCAGCAGAATGCAATTGTCCCAGTAGATGGCCCGATCATGCTTCCTTCGTTCGTCTTTCCTGTAGAACGGCAAGGGTCTGGCCTGTCGCTCTGTTCGAAGTGATATTCTTGAGTCGACGACCAACTCTGAACCCTTGTCTGGCGCTCCTCTGCACAAGTCCGTAGATTGGCTTTGTAGGGTCAGGCCTTCGTCTGGTTGATTGATCCATCCCGTTTGGACAGTTTCATGTCGTCTCCTTGTCGATGTCCTCCATGCGGAATTCTCGTTACAAACATCTGACGAGTGCGCAGTCCATCTTCTTGATTAGCATGATCACCATCATGACCCATAGGTCACTCCATGGAGTGACGGGTGAGTAATGCCTCTTGGAAGTCCACTCCTAGCGACTTGTGAAATAGCCCATGCAACGAGCGCGCTCGTGTGTGCCGTCCGCGCTTCAACTTGACGACCCATTTGCGCTTGCGGCATCTGCGGCTGTGTGGGATGGCGGTCTTGTTTTGATCTTGCTGTACACCTTGCCGTGTATCCATGGCGTCGACTCCTTTTTTGAGATGGCTGCTCGATATCCTTTCGATGGATGGGACTGTGTGATTGAAGGCTCCATCGAATGGTCATTGGCTCGATGTGCTTCTCTGGTTCCCTTGTTCTCGTCTCTGCATCGACAGTCCGATGTTCGATTGCGCGGTGGGACTCGGATGATGATTGCATTCATCCCGTATATTCCATTGTGCTATGATGTGATTGATTTTCGATCGCTTCTCCTTCGTCTTCAATCTCTTTGTCATCTGTAATCTCTTGGTTGGAATTCGTCAGTTATCTCATCTGCTGAGTTCGTCACTCGCCTCATCGGATTGATGGATCGCTCTCATAGCCTTCTTCCTTTCCGACCTCGTTCATTGAAGTCTGCGAGCTCACGCAGACTCTGGAATACTCTTCCCATGTAGTCGGTTTGGGATTATTTTCTTTCCCTCCTGCCTGCATGCTTCATGACGTCGAGTTCCCTCTCCTTGCTAGCTACAGTCCACGCTTGCTTGGTTTGCTTGTGGAGGTCTGGATGGTGTGTCATGTTTAGACCTCTCGCTGGTGTGTTCGGAGGAGTAACGCCCTGTGTCCATCGTCGGCTTCGTCGCCGGATGTATGCTCTCGTCATCCTCCTGTTGGATTCGACTCCGATCTCCTCGTCATTGTGGAACTAGTTTGGGTTACTGCTCCATCGTCTTCGTCATCCTCCATCGTCGCTATCTGATAGGATGTGATATCTGTTGATTGTCAGCAAAGATACTCTCTCTCGCTTCTGGGATAGCTTGACACGCATTGCCGTCTTTGGCATTGCTCCCTTCCGTCCATCTGGTTGTGAAGCTGTCGCGTCTGTCGTTCCTCTTCGCTGGATATGTTGTCGTGCTGTGAATGCCCAGCCACGAACTGTCCGTATGATTGGTTGAGCCATTTGATGTCTCAAGAGCAGACCAGTGATTTGGTCGTGGTCTTACATGTTGTAGAGCCCTGATGCATGTTGGGGTGTGTCATATCCGATAACACCATCTCTTCTCCTCTTTTTCTTGATGTTTGGCGGTGTCCCGCCGTAGGTAGTCTTCAACGACCCCCACCTCTCCAAATGTGCGGAGTGCTCCGCGTATGGTGGATCGCTGCCGAAGAATTGTCAATGTGGTGACTCCTTTTGATTCTTTGCTACGGTGTGTTGGCGATGGCGGTGGCAGTGCTTGCAGCTGCTGCCCACAGGCCCGTGCCTATACTCTTTGTCCGAGTTGTGCTCCCGTTGAGCAGGAGCGGATCTGTGTAGAGGTACGCGAACTTGCTTTTCCACTCTGCTGTTTCTGTTGCGGCGTGTTTCGATGCCGTGTATTTCAATTTCACGTTGATGTGCCTTCCGCCTTCGATAAAGATCCTGCGTGGATTTGTTCTCTCCGCATGTTTGTGCACCTCGGAAGATGATCTGTTGGTCACCTGATCCAGTGGATTTGATCGTTTGCACAAATCGTTTGATGTATCCTGGTTGGTCCACTTTTGTTGCTTCA